>JAWDGP010005844.1:25000-67500 GCA_033675545.1 Elysia crispata
GATAAAACAATTATTATAATTATAATTATAATTATTATTATTATTATTATTATTATTATTATTATTATTATTATTATTATTATTATTATTATTATTATTATTATTATTATTATTATTATTATAATTATAATAATAATTATTATTATTATTATTATTATTATTATTATTATTATTATTATTATTATTATTATTATTATTATTATTATTATTATTATTATTATTATTATTATTATTATTATTAATACTACGATACGACTACTACTACTACTACTACTACTACTACTACTACTACTACTACTACTACTACTACTACTACTACTACTACTACTACTACTACTACTATTACTGCTACTACTACTACTACTACTACTACTACTACTACTACTACTACTACTACTACTACTACTACTACTACTACTGCTGCTGCTGCTGCTGTTGCAGCTGCTGTTGCTTCACTACTAATTTTACTAATACTAATAAGTACAGCTATTAATATTTCTACCACTACTACTACTACTACTACTACTACTACTACTACTACTACTACTACTACTACTACTACTACTACTACTACTACTGCTACTATTATTACCATCATTTGCACTGCCACAACCACTGCAGCAATTGCTGCTACTGTTGCTAATACAAACACTATTACAACTGAAAAACTACTAACTTTAACGCTATTTATGATTTTGATTTTAAGTTTAGTCATTTTAAGTCGACTAACTTAAGATGCTCATTCAAATTTGAAACTTAACGTAAAAACGGAAAGAAAAAAAAACTTAAAAAAAAATCCTCCAACAGCAACCAAAAAAGCCAAATATAGGTGCCTGAAAGTAAATGTTTTGATATCTTACAATTATTAATTTTGTTTTAGAAATTTAGACTTCAGAAATTTTTTATTGAAAATTACAAACTAAAGATAATTCTGTTTCCTCTTTTCTTTCTTGCTGACTGTCATCGTTGTTTGCATGTATATTCTATAGGAGTATGATGCTTCTAACCAACACTATTTCATTCTTAAAGCCCCTTGAGACTTTTTGACGATTCTTTAGTCTGCACAGCATTTACCGAGGCATAAACGCTGCACTAAAACTCTTGCTTTGTAGTCCTCCTCTACATGTACAATGGCGCCCTTTGAGTCCTCAACAAGTCCCGCAGGACCTTCAGGACAACGTGTGGCCATCATAGGGGCCGGCGCTTCCGGTATCTCCGCCATTAAATGCTGTCTGGACGAAGGCCTGCTTCCGGTTTGCTTTGAGAGGACGCCAGCGTTCGGTGGACTTTGGCGGTATACGGACATTCCCGTTGAAGGTCAAGGCTGCGTCATGAAATCAACGGTGATCAACGTTAGCAAAGAGATGATGTCATACAGCGATTATCCCACCCCGCGGGAATTTCCTGTGTTCATGCATAATACTCAGGTTTGTATCTTGAGGTAGGGCAGAAATCAATGCTCAGAAAGCTTTCGGAAATGTTCATGCATAATACTCAGGTTTGTATTTTGAGGTAGTTTGGAAATCAATGCTCAGAAAGCTTTCGGAAATGTTTTTGCATAGTACTCATGTTTGTATCTTGAGGTAGTGCAAAAATCAATGCTCAGAAAGCTTTCGGAAATGTTCATGCATAACACTCAGGTTTGTATCTTGAGGTAGTGCAGAAATCAATGCTCAGAAAGCTTTCGGAAATGTTTTTGCGTAATAGTCAGATTTTTATCTTAAGATAGTTTAGAAGCAAATACTCAGAAAGCTTTCAGAAATGAAATTATGAATCAGAATTGTTTCTTTAACAACTATTTTATTCATTTAGGATGAAGATTGCTTGAGTTTCTTTTGATATCATTATTGTGTTAGTAGAAAAATTACTCGTAAATGAAAGATTTTTCATAGAATTGGAAAAACATATTTCAAAAGCAAACAAATATTATCTCTTTGAAAGTGCGATTTCTCCTTTGCTGTTAAATGAAAATTTTCAAACGGTAGCCTTTAAAATCACGACAGTGTTGACATCTGAGCTATAAAAATTCACTCATAATTATACATTTTTTTTTATCCCTCTTTGAGTTTCATGAATTGCACTTTGAACAATATTCAACCTAAAATTAACAGTAATTTTGCAACCCTGTTCCTCAGGTACTAGAATACTTCAAAAACTACACGGAACACTTCGATCTTGAAAAGCACATCGTGTACAACACCGAAGTGTTGTGGATCACGAAGGCTGAAAATTTTCCCAAATATGGACAATGGAAGATAACAACACGTGACATCAGCAGCGGTGAAGAAAAGACCGACACTTTTGATTACGTCATTGTGTGCACCGGCCATCACGCGGAGAAACATGTCCCAGCATTTCCTGGTCTGGAAGAGTTCGAAGGAAAAGTGAGTTTCCGTGCAGTCCAGACTGGTAGATTTATGAGTTGAGAGCTGCATTCTTTAACTTATCTTTGTAAAGATATTTGTTAACAAATGAAAAAAAAAAGATAATTTGTTTGATTGCGTCGTGGAATACATTAGGTGAATTGTTTCTCGAACAACGAGAGGTCATTTTCATAGTTTGTTTTCAACGTTAATATTGTCTTTTAAAAACTTTTTTATTTACATCTCAAACATAACATTCTCTGTTACCTCTCTCTCTATCTCTCTTTCTCTCTCTCTATCTCTACTTCCCTCTCCCTCCTCTTCGTCTCCCTCCCTCCTCTCTCTCTCCTCTCTCTCTCTCTCTCTCTCTCTCTCTCTCTCTTTCTCTTCCTCCCTTTCTCTTAAATCCTTTTAATTTAGTTCCTTTCCTTCTCTGACAGGTGATACACAGCCACGAGTACCGCAAACCGCAGGGTTTCGAAGACAAGAGGGTTCTGATAGTAGGTATAGGTAACTCTGGTGGAGACGTGGCTGTTGAGCTGAGCAGGTACTCCAAACAGGTGGGTTCATGATATATATATATATATATATATATATATATATATATATATATATATATATATATGTACTTAATTTTTCCAGCTGATATTTTCTATTTAATTATACAAACATTTCATATAAAGGAAAAGCGACAGTGTATGATTACACTGGTAAACTATGCGTCACACGTCTTTTTTGCCTTTACGAAGCTTTTCGATATTGTCGGTTCACTATCGATATGTTTACGAAGGCCACCGTTCAATATATCGGGATCTTAAGAAATAAAGGCAGTTGCTGTTGCTAATATCAGTATCGATTAATATTTTTTTTGAATGGTTCTTGAACTGTGGTGATTTCTTTCCAGCGGTGTAGCTCAAATTGTTGGCCTTGTGCTCTCAAACGTTTTTGTTTGATACTGTCTGGTGTGGTTTAATGAAAAAGTAGGTCTCCCCACTCTGCCTCCTTCTGTTTCTCTGTCTGTCTGTCTGTCTATATGCCTCTCTGCCTCTCTCTCTCTCACTCTCTCTCTTTCTCTCTCTCACTCTCTCTCTTTCTCTCTCTCTCACTCTCACTCTCCCTCTTTCTCTCTCTCTCTCTCACTCTCTCTCTCTTTCTCTCTCTCTCACTCTCTCTCACACTCTCTCTCTTTCTCTCTCTCTTCTCTCTCTCTCTCTCGCTCTCTCTCTTTCTCTCTCTCTCACTCTCTCTCTTTCTCTCTCAATCACTCTCTCTCTTTCTCTCTCTCTCACACTCTCTCTCTCTTTCTCTCTCTCACTCTCTCTCTTTCTCTCTCTCTCACTCTCTCTCTCTCTCTATCTCTCTCTATCTTTTAATATATATTATATGAGCCTTATCTGCGTTTCTTGAGTTTCCACCGTCGTTCTCATTTCTATGGCCATTTCTTTCTTTCTCTAACTCATTCCGACCATCTATTGCTGTTTCTTTTCTAGCAATAAGAATCGATTAAATAATTTAGGAAAATCCAAATCACAATCATAGATCCTTTTAAAACCTCATTATCAGGTAGGTCTAGATGAATGCGTAATTCCGAATTCCCGCAAGGCGGTGCAACCTTTACACACTTTTTGCGTATAAATGAACTTTAAAATACATTTCAAAAAGCACAGAATCAGACGATTTCTTACAGTACCAATCTATATCTTGCAGGTCTTCTTAAGCACACGACAGGGCACCTGGATCTTCAACCGGGTATCTGCCATGGGTCTTCCACTGGACATGCTATTGACCACACGATTCATGACATACCTCAAAGATCAGTTTTCCTTTTATCTGGCCAACATGTTTGTTAGCTGGCGACTCAACAAAAGGATTGACCATAAACTCTACAGGTTTTTTTTTAAACTTCGTTTTGTCTGATTTGAGCTTTTTTGTAAAATGAAAGGCGAGGCGAAATTGATAAAACTTGATACTGCGAGAACTACTGTCTCTATTTTTTTTTATTTAAATGGTTATGATATCTTTTTAGTTAAGATGCATTTTCTTGAAAGCAATCCCCGTGAGATAGAGTCGAAAAAATTAATGGTTGTGTCATGCGATTCCAGGCTCATTATTATTTTCTACAAAAATAAACTCTTTCTTAAAAACTTAATCAGATTTGAAATTATGATTATTTGTCTATCACTGTTGGATTTTCTGCAGATGTTAATTTTATAATCTTTAAATATGGAGAAAAAGTAATGTCTAGGTAATTAAGAAAGGATATTATTATTAAAGTATAATGAAGGCTATTAATATCCCCTTTTCGCCTTGCCTTTCTCTCTCTGTCCAACCAAATGATCTTAAAATTTCACTTACTCTTTTTGTTTTACCTTTTTTTTTACCCTCTACTTACTTGTCCCTCTCTTAAAATTATATCCTTTCCTACTCTCTTTTAGTTTTTTCGCCCACTATTCACCTCTCTCTCTCTCTCTCTCTCTCTCTCTCTCTCTCTCTCTCTCTCTCTCTCTCTCTCTCTCTCCTCTCTATACTTCATGTGGGTTCCTTTCCTTTTGTATTTCTTTTTTTTTCCGGCTCTTCATTTTAGGCTGCATGCTTTCCTCTCTACCTTTTCCTTCATTTCTTGACTCCTTCTGTCTCTCTCCCTGTCTGTTCCCCCAGCCTCCAACCCCGCTACGGGCCCCTCCACCAACACCCGATGGTCAATGACGACATGCCCAATAGGATCATCTGTGGAGCGGTCAAGGTCAAAACGGACGTGAAGCGTTTCACTGCCACAGGGGTGGAGTTTGTGGACGGAACAGCAGAGGACGGCATTGATGTGGTTGTCTTGGCTACGGGGTACTCGTTTGGATTTCCGTTTATTGACAAAGAGGTATATTCGGGATGAAATTGTTTGTAGGGCATTTATGTATCATGAAAGAAGACAATCATTACATTAAATAGCAATTACATTCACATCTGGCGTCGGTATTTGAATCGGCAAAAAAAAATACAAACCAAAAAAAACCAACAAAAACTGGTCGATGTTTCTCCTGTTGGTCATAAACAAATTTTGAGGCTGATGTAAAGCGTTTGCCCTCATATCTGGCCAGCTCAAAGAAAGTCTGCGGTGTGGTATAAATAGTTAAATTATTGATCTTTCCTAAAAAAAAAAAAATACTCGTTGATAAAAAATCTGTCATATTCGAATCGGGACAACCAGATAATCCGCACCGATTCAGACCAGTCGGTATTTATGAATAGGTAAACAATTCATATCTTCTCGAATAACTCGTTTGACAAAAACTGCTTGTATTCGAATCGCACCAACCAGATAATCCGCACCGATTCAGACCTATCGGATCAAAACACCTCCCAGTGTTTAGTGCCACATGAGAACATTACTATCTGCTAGACAAGCAATCCGCTAAGCTTGGAGCAAAGAACTCCCAAAAAAGGGGCTTTGGCTACATCTCTGTCTAACTAACAACTGGAAGCTATCCATTCAACAGTTTGTATGCGACATATTAAAACCACTTAAACATCAGAACAAGACTTTTTTGTAGATGTAGTCAAAACAAAACACTGGTTACAGTTAAGTTTAACGAATAACTTTCCATAAAGCGGTTGTATGACCTCTATATCTAACTAACAACTAAAAGTTATCCATGCAACAGTTTGTATGCGACATATTAAACTCACTTGAACATGAACGCAAGAATTTTCTGCAGATGTACAATAAGGGATACTGGTTACACTTCTGTCTAACTAAAAACTGAAAAATATCCATTCAACAGTTTGTATGCGTGACTTATTAAAATCACTTAAAAATGAAAACAAGACTTTTTTTTATAGATGTAATCAAAAAGAACACTGGTTACAGTTCTGTCTATCAAGTTACTATCTATTCATCGGCTTGTATGCGTCATATTAAATTTACTTAATCATCACACCAAGACTATTAATTGCAAGAACTTCTCAAAACGGACACTGGTTACACCTAAAAGCTATCCGTTCAACAGTTTGTCTGTGACACATCAAAGGCGCTTGAACATCAATACAAGAATTTTTTGTAGATGCACCACTGTCTAACTAAAAGCTATCTAATTAACGGTTTGTATGCGTCATATTCAACTGAACTGAACATAAAAACAAAACTTATTTTTGTGGATATATAACTATTTCTCCACCTCCTTCTTCTCCTCCTCCTCCTATTTTTTTCCTTCTCCTCCTCCTCCTCCTCCTCCTTCTTCTTCTTCTTCTTCTTCTTCTTCTTCTTCTTCTTCTTCTTCTTCTTCTTCTTCTTCTTCTTCTTCTTCTTCTTCTTCTTCTTCTTCTTCTTCTTCTTCTTCTTCTTCTTCTTCTTCTTCTTCTTCTTCTTCTTCTTCTTCTTCTTCTTCTTCTTCTTCTTCTTCTTCTTCTTCTTCTTCTTCTTCTTCTTCTCTTCATCTTCTTCTTCTTCTTCTTCTTCTTCTTCTTCTTCTTCTTCTTCTTCTTCTTCTTCTTCTTCTTCTTCTTCTTCTTCTTCTTCTTCTTCTTCTTCTTCTTCTTCTTCTTCTTCTTTTCTCACTTAAAACTCTGCCACTTTGTCTCTGAAGGTGATCGACGTGATAGATAACGAGATCGACCTGTATCAGAACGTGTTTGTCCCTGATCTTGACCGTCACACGATGGCTATCATCGGCTGCGTCCAGCCGTTTGGAGCCGTGTGTCCAGTGGCGGAGATGCAGTGCAGGGCAGCTGTCAGGGTCTTTAAGGTGGGTACAAGGTGACCATAGTTAGTGAGTTATGTTGATATATCTTGTCCACCTTCGGTGTCCAGCTGTGTGTCCAGTCTCGAAATGCAGTGGCGGGCAGCCGTTATAGTCTTTAAGGTGGGTGCAAGGTGACCATAATTGGTAAGTTTTGTTGATGATATATCTAGTCCACTTTTGGTGTCCAGCCGTGTGTCCAATGGCGGAGATGCAGTGTCGGACAGCTATCAAGGTCTTTAAGGTGGCTATATGGCGACAACGGGGTAGTTTTGTTGATAGACTTAGTCCACTATCGGTGTCCAGTGTTTGGAGCCGTGTGGCCAGTGGCGGAGATGCAGTGTCCACCATTGGTGTCCAACCGTTTGTCGCCGAGTGTCCAGTAGTGGAGATGCAGTCTCGCGCAATGTCCAGGGTCTTTACGGTAGGTACATGGCGACAATCGTTTAGTTATGTCTATATATCCAGTCCACTATCGGTATCCAGCGGTTTGTAGACGTTTGTCCTTTTGCGGAGATGCAATGCCTCGCAGCTCTCCTAGTCTTTAAGGTAGGATGGCAAGGGGTTAGTTTTGTTGATATATCTCGTCCACTATGGGTTTTTAATAGGCATTCAAGACATCAGGATCTCACAAAAACTTTAAAAAAAAATGCGATAGAGCCACGAAGGACGTCACGAAAATCAGGGAGTGTTTATTAGAACCAGGCCAAATTCGACTGCAACGAAATACCGATATTAGGTTTTAATAAGATGTTCATGGAAAAGAGACCTACAAAGTTTTGGTAACCGAGGCTTTTATTTTGTTTATTCCACTTGTCGAAGCAAAATTTTGTCTTAGCGACTCTTCAGCGACTAAGTGGATGCTGTGTTGTGCAGAGCATATTCGGGTGTGTAGTATGGGGTGCTCTTAATGCCCACATATAATGAGCAAGGCAGATAGCTTTGTGACAGAAAAACAAGGAGATTAAATATATTAGTTTGCATATAAAATTTGCGCTGCTTTTTACTTAACAACTGATTTGACATCTTTTGTTGGTGCTATAAATGCTAACCGTGTCAACTTGTCTTTTCAGTCAAATACTGTTACCCTACACATGGCCCTCCATATTTTTTTCCTGTAAAGGAAATTGACTTATTCTGTACTTTTCCAACCAGTTTTCAGATCGTTTTCAACGCTTATCAAAAAGCTGTAAATTTTCGCATTAAGTGCATGAAAGTGCACTGCCTTGCGGGAATTCTTAGCCGCGCAGTTATTTGAACCTACATGATAATGAATGTTTTAAAAAAATCTACAAAATAGATTTAAACTTTGTAAAATTAGTTAACTATTCTTATTCAGAGTGAATTGACAGTCAAGTTCATTTATCATCTGTGTCAAAGGCCTAGAGATACCGAGAGTGCTCTCGTGACAAACAATACTACACGGCTCAATGAAATCTTTCTGCAATGTTTCAATCTTACTTGCTTAATAACTGGCTTCTTTTTTTTTTAACGCACCACGTTAGTTCCAAATCATGTCGACTTCCAAAATTGACAATAATCTAGATTTATATGTTGGAAAATTTTTAACGTTGAAGGTATTTGTCTTACAAGCATTTTACAGGCCTGCTCTATCTCTGTTTCTATTTGTCACTCTGCCCTCAGTCTGTCTGACTGTCTTTTTCTCTTTTGATGACATTCGTTTTCTTGAAGCTGAACTATGCAGTATATTTGCTGCCACTGTCCCACCACCGACCCACCCCCCCAAAAAAAAAAAAAAAAAATATATTAATAATTCAATATTCTGATGTAAAAAAAAACCATACACACACACACAAAAAAAAAAAACAAAAAACATTGCTAACTTTCAAATCTATTCGTCAAGTTAATTCTACGTTTAACTTCCATTTAGAGAAGAGTTCTATCTTGATCCAAATACTTAGTACTTTAGAGGAGAAAAAATAATATCAAATATACGATTCCTTTTTATTAAGACCCATTCTGCCTCCCCCCGTTTTGTAATTTGTTTGCATAAACTGACTATTTTCAATATTATCCAACTTGTGTAAATGGCAGAAAGACGTATCTTCATCGGTATTTTAAGTCTTTTTTAGTTGTCAAATCGACATAATTAACTGAATTTTTCTTTTATGTTGACCATCGAATGTTTTTCGCATTTTTCCCGAAAGCACAAAATTTCTAGATACGTCGGTTTGCTTTTCTTTCTTTTTTTTTTTTTTGGGAAAAGGTATTCATCGTATGCGAATCGAATAAATTAAAAGTCACATATTATTAATCAAGCACCATTTCCATGTCATCCTGCAGCGTAAAGCGTTTTTACCGAGTGCAGCAGAGATGCGACAGGCAATACGCGCGCAACACGCGTTCAACACGCAACGCTACGCACCGTCCCGCAGACACTCAATCCAGGTGGAGATAATTCCTTACATGGACCAGTTAGCACAGCTGGCGGGGTGCTCTGTGCAGTTTGGTGAGTTACAGGGAATGCGAGTTCACAAAGAGTTATGCTCCCTTAGTTGGAAGTCATGAGCTTTACTTGAAGTTGTTATGTTAGCGTATCAAGCAATAGCGTCTGAAAGAATGCACATTGGTGTGAAATTTCAAGGGAAAAGAATGAAATCATAACATGAGTACGAGGGAAAACATTTCGAACAAAATTATTTAGTTCTGCTTGAACCTGCAAAATGCTTTGAATTGTTGAATAAAACTAAAGAGTGCTATTATACAGGCCATTATTGTTCCCTGATAACGAAAGTCACGACTTCCAAGGGGCATAACTCTTTGTGATATCGCATTTCCTTACGAGTGCCATGGCAACACACGACGTGTCCTAGTTTCTTTTGGAGGATTTGAAGTTAAATATCTGTAGAACAGATTCTATGCAACGCGCGAATTCAGTGTTTTCTGTATATGCTTTTTACTTTCACCATACACAATTTTTATATGCAAAAGAAACAAAAATTATTGGCTTTTAGCAAGCCCTAGCTTCACATGATGTTGTAAGATAGTTTTTTGGTTTTTTTTTTATAATAAAAAGGTTGTTTTTGCATTTTGGTGGGAAGGTTATGCTGGCTTTTGAGAGTAGTTTAGTGGTCTAACACGGTTAAAGACAAATACACTTTCGTGAAAAAAACGAAGATATTTCTTCCTTTGGTTGGGTGGAAAAGGTACAAAGCAACATCAGTGGGACAGAAAATCATTTTTATTTTTTCGAATAAATGTTTGACAAGTTTATTGAAAAGAAATTGTTAAAGAAGTATCGTTAGTAAAGAATGAAAGGCTAATGAAATCATTTCCAGAATGCATGTTAAGGCTCAGAGAACCTTCGTAGTATATCAAGAATTTTTGGTTTCCATAAAATTTTACATATTAAGGCAATTTATACGGTGTTTGTAACTTGACACCCAGCAGAGAATTTCAAAGCGTCTAAGCTATCTATAAGTTTATTATCAGAGATTTTGAAGACTAAACTAGAATGGAAGTACATTAAGTCTATTATCAGGCAAAGGCATAGATATACTAACTTCCATAACCTTGTCGTTTATCTTAAAACAAATAAAATCGAAAAAAAAAAAATCACGAGCGCACAAAGGACAGATGAAAGAAAGAAAAAATTCTATCTTCAAAATTTAAAAAAAAGCAAATCGTCAAATTCTGGATTTCGATTTTACAAAATAAACAACCTTTCCTATTGAATACACTGTATAAATAACCACCATGCTATGATTGTTGTGTTAAATCAAAGAATAGACAAACATAATTATCATTTAAAGAGTTTATTTTTTTTTTATTCCTTATAATTTAGAATATAATCATCTGCCTAAAACTAAAAACAAAACAAAAAAATTGTCAACCAATGCGTCTATCACAATCATGATTTCTGTCTGTCTCTTCCTAGGTCACTTACTATTAACAGACCCACTGCTGGCTATGAAGGTCTTCTTTGGCCCCTTCACGCCATACCAGTACAGACTCTACGGTCCGCTCGTGTGGTCCGGGGCAAGGGAAGCAATCCAGGAGCAGTGGAAGAGAACTTACGCGCCGCTTAAAACCAAAACCGTTCCCGCTTCTCAGACTAGGTTTTGGGCGAATGTTTTCCGGTTCGTTTTGATAGTTACAGTCGTTCTGTTTTTCAGGTGGCCTTTTGCACTTTATTTGGGTGTGAAACAAATGGTGCGTAAAAGCTTCGTGTGATTCGTTCTGAAGACGGTGTTTCCAGGCTCAGCTTTGTTTTGTTTATTGAAAAGTAATACTTGGTAATTTGGTTAATCAAAAAAGATTTATCTAAGAAGATGCTGTTAACCTAAAGATTAGTAAATGTTGGGCACGTGCCGATGTCATTAGAATAAAAACGTTGTTAACCGTAGTTTGTATTAGCTGAAGTTAAGTTAAATTTAATAATATTGCTGTGAACGCTTAAAACTTAAAGCAGTACACCATTTTATTGCAAGGATTAAAAAAATCTCTCATTTATCCTTCTTTAAAAGTGGTGTGTACATAAAATCATCACCTAGGGACCGAAAAAGCAAGTTGACTTTAAGCAAGAGTTGACTTAATCATTGCATGTGTATATATATATATATATATATATATATATATATATATATATATATATATATATATATATATATATACATATAAATCATCGTGTAACTTTATAAAAGCATTCGAATAATTACTATTTGTTTTGAAAGAGGGAACCCAACCTCTGTTTTTACTATCGAATCTTCAAGCGCCCAAGTTTGTATTAGCTGAGATTTCTAATTAAAAAAATATATTATAGACGATACTGGTCTAATCTTTTCTTTAATATTCAAGATTGTTCCTTTCATTCTCTGTAAATAAAGGCTTCACCTTTTCGTCTCCAACAGTTTAATCACGGAAAATATATTGTAATCTATGGAAGAAAACGAAAAGTAAAAACGAAAACCCAAAAACAAAAACCCCCCAAATTCAAAAGGTAAAAATTATTCCAAACCTCGGGTTTATAATGTTCTAAAATTTCTTGGCCACTCATTTTACTAAAAGTTTCAAATATTCGATTCGTTTTGTGTTTCTCCTTTAATTTCTGAAATAATCTTGTGACGTACCTATTCGAGTTCTGTGAATGCAGGTATGGGGCTTCTTAGTCCATCATAAGATGTGCAAATCTGGGATCGAACTCAAAACCTCCTTATTTGTGATCTTATGCTCTACTTACTGAATTACTTGCATGCGCTGGTTCTATTAGCGGGATAGAATCCTGAAACTACTAAATAGGAAGAAATTTTTTTTCTTAAAATGATGTATAGAGTCTCCGTCTGAAATGAGAGCAAGAAGGAAAATCAGCAAGCATTAAAAAAGGAAATCTAATTCTGTACTTTTCCAATCTATTTTTAGATGGTGTCTCTTATTTTTCTTTTTGCAATTTGTGGCTGCTTCCGAAGGAACGAGAAAATTAGGGGTCCATGGAATGAGTGTAAGTGAACCCAAAAATAAATATTTTTTTTTCTTTTGTTCCTCGCCATCTCCCGTGTGGCTACAATCTGGGTACATAATACAAAAACTACTTCGCACGATCAGTTTATAATCTTTGTATAAAATCATGATTGATATCCTTATATTAAATTTATTTGATAGTTTTCTATTTCATTTAAAAGATCTATATGCAATCAACAACTTAATTATTAAATCGAATATAATTTACCACTTAGGCATACAAAAAAAAAACAAAAAAAAAAAAAAAAACGCATTTTGTATTTTTTTTTCTTTTCATAATTTTTATATATGAGTTGTCGTTAATTTTGCATTTCAACAGTTACTTCCTTCTAAACGTATGCCACTTTAGATTCCTATAGGTATTAAGTAGAGTTCTTGCCCTTACTGAGTGACCAATTCTTGAGGCTATTTCTTTCTATTTTTCCTGATTCTATTCTTTCACATTAGCTCTCTTTCTGTATCTCTCTCTCTCTCTCTCTCTCTCTCTCTCTCTCTCTCTCTCTCTCTCTCTCTTTCTCTCTATCTATCTCTCTTTTCTTGTCCATTTTCTGTCATTTTTGAAATTCTTTTTTACTTTAATAGATGTGTTCATGGCAGTTTATTAGTCTTTCTCTCTCTCTAACTGTGTGTCGCTATTTCTTTTTTCTATTTTTGATTCTTCCTCTTCCTCATTGTCTCCGTCTGTCACCCTCTGCTTCTCTTTCTCTTTATCTCTCTCTCTCTCTCTCTCTCTCTCTCTCTCTCTCTCTCTCTCTCTCTCTCTTTCGTCTTTGCCTCTATTCCTATACTTTTGATACATTTGGTTTACCTTTATGTCTCTATCTATATCAGTTTATCACTAAACATTTCTCTCTGTGTGTCGCTATTTACTTACAGTCTCATCGAGACAGAGTCTATCACGATTTTAGTACTGATAAGCAGATATATGATATGCCAGTCACAAGTGGACTGTGCTTTAGAAGAGTAATGGAAAATGATGTGAAATTTCTCTCGCGTAAAAGATAACAAATAAAAAGGAGGGTGTTGCATATTTAATGGATAATGCCCCTTTCAAAGTAAAAAACAACTGAAAAAGTATCTCTCACATGAAGGAAGATATTCCACTCCCTATAATGGGAGATATGTCAAAAGATTGCAGGGGGTGAAGGGTTTCAGCTCTGAACCTCCGCCATATAGACACTCTCAGGATAGCCGGCCCACCGACACCACATTGACGAAGTACCCAAGTCGCCGGTACCTCTGAGCAGGTTGTGCTTCTCACACAACCCACGACAAAACTTCCCTGCCAGCATCCAAGCACCAAAGTGATGCACACAAGTGCGCATCCCGGTGTTTTATGGGAGGAGCCACATCAGACCCAAAGCATAAATGACGACAGGCGCGGGCCGTCATAGTATGTGGACCTTGACCGTTTTACGGGCCTAAACACCGTTAGGGCTTGAAGCCAGTACCTGGCGAAGTTGCCTTGCCAGGCAAAGTTCAAGCTCTCCTGATTCATATAATTAAACAGTGACACACTTCCTTGACAATTCTGTTTAATATCTATTTTATTAAAGTAAAAGTCCATGAAATTTGACTACAAACTGCACTTCTTACCGAATATTAAATAAACAAAAACCTAGTTCTCTGCTGTGAAACATAGTGGGATAAATCTTTCAATTTAAAAAAAAAACAAAAACCAGTATGGTTTTTAAGATATGTAACTCTCTTAATTTAAAATAGTTGTCCTTTATATCTTGGAGTGAGTTTGTTCACTTTGTCAAGACGCCTATGGGTTTGTTTATTTTTTCCTCTGACCTTGACTGCCTCTTGCATAGTTATTGCTAACAAGTTCAACTGCTCAACCAGTAGAGTAAAAAGAAATTGAATTTATGAGAAAACGATGTTTAAATTTTTAAACTGTTCAACTATTTTTTTCGTATGTCTTTTATGAAACGATCATAACAAACCTATCCGATCTCAATGCGGCCACTTTTTTTTACTATACTTTTCATTTCGTTAGTCCGGGGGAGGGAGAGAGAGAGAGAGAGAGAGAGAGAGAGAGAGAGAGAGAGAGAGAGAGAGAGAGAGAGAGAGAGAGAGAGAGAGAGAGAGAAAGAGAGAGAGATAAAGAGAGAGAAAAAGAGAGAGACAGAAAGAGAGAGAGAGAGAGATAAAGGGAGAGATAGAGAGAGAGAAAACGAGAGAGTGAGAGAGTTAAAGAGAGAGAGAGTGAGAGAGATAAAGAGAGAGAGAGAGAGAGAGAGAGAGAGAGAGAAAGAGAGAGAGAGTAAAAGGGAAATAAAGAGAAGAAAAAGAAATATGGACGGACAGGTATAGAAAAAGCTGTAAATTTTTGCATTAAATGCATAAAAGTGCACTACTTGCGGGTATTCTTAGCCACGAAGTTATTTAAACTTACATGATATTGAATGTTCTAAAAAATCTGTAATTGTATTTGGATTTTACAAAACTAGTTAACTGATCTGATTTGTTTCATTCTATTCTTGACTAATAATTTTGTTACGTCGCTTGGCAAACAATCACAAGGCTGTATAAAAGAACCCAGACACGTCGAATATATTGTGAATGATGGCTTTACTGTAAAACGGCATGGGGGTGCAAAATTATAATGACATACGACAGTTAATTTATGATTACATAAGTGACAGGATGAAGTTCGTAGAAATGTATGAAAATGACACAGTAAAAAGTCAAAGTCAAAGTATCACGACGTTATATACAGACATAACGATATATCAATGAATTTTTTACAAAACGTATCAAATTATTTCACAATTTTTTTTTCTTACGAACACCTTGAATAACGGGCTTTAGAGATTTCGCGTATGAAGGAAAATTTCCGATGACGTTTAATACAAGAAAATGGCAGGATATGTAAATTTTGATCTTTTGATTGGTTGTTTGATGACTGTGGCATGCCCAAGGCGAGTTATTCTAAGATTTTTAGAGAGCATAAAAGTTTGATCGGACAGAAGAAAGCTCAGAAGGTGAGACCTCAAACTTATCCCCTACCCCTTGCAATAATTTGGCAAGATAATAATTCGAGAGAGAGAGAGAGAGAGAGAGAGAGAGAGAGAGAGAGAGAGAGAGAGAGAGAGAGAGAGAGAGAGAGAGAGAGAGAGAGAGAGAGAGAGAGAGAGAGAGAGAGAGAGAGAGAGAGACGTAGAGTTAAATTACATTGGAAATCTTGGTTCTCAAACTTTCTTATGTCACGATGTGTCAAGACAAGGCTCTGTGGTAAATCAAGTAGTTTTATACTTCAGAGAGTTATAAATGAGCGGAAATTCCTTAAAAGTGCGCTTTCTGGTAGGAATTCTTAGCTGCGCATTTTTCTACACCTACATGATAATGAATCATCTTTTGTTTTTATGATCTATGAAGAGAATGAATTTTACATTATTTGCCTACTTTCATTTTTTGCTGCCAGTAAAAAAAAAAAAAAGGGGGGGACAGAATAAAGGACTAAGGTCAATAACTATTAATTTTACACACGGAAAATTTATTCAAAAGAGTTTCGTTCATTTCTCACAGCGTAGTTCTCAATTTTACATCGTTTTATAAAGTTTGACTTCATCATTTTCACATTTTGTGAATAATTCCTATTCTCAACAAACTTTAGCCTTCCGGTATAAGAAATACATAAATCCTTCAACATTAATCTTATTGATAAAGTGATTAAAGCTCTGTATTTCACCTCGATCACATCCTCTCATATCTATCTATTCAAGATGTAAACTTAATTCTTTTCATTTTAAGAAAGAACGAAAAAGACAAATTATCCAAGGTAAACAAAAGAATGTTATTATTAATCAAATCCGTATCTTGTGCAATAAACGTAAAGATTTTTTAAAAAAGTTTTGTTAATCCTTATTTACCGCATAATTTAAATAAACAAAAATAACGTTAAAACAATTTATATACAGTATAGTAAGATAAACTTGTTGATCTCTCCAACATAAAGTAATCTTTTCAAAACAACCTTTATAAGTATGAAATCACGGAATATACCAGAATTTTTTTTTTCCAAATTTCCAATATTTGAAACAAAATATATGTTTTCATACAATAATGTATAATTATTAGAGCAGTTTCGCATAGTATTTCAACAAAATTGGATCTACAAAGTAGATTTTCTATTTCTTATTTCTTTTACATCAAAGAGAGTTAGTCAACGTTGACTCAAACAAAACTGTTTTAGAATGAAACCAAAACGTAACTGTTTATCTTATTAAAGCAAAAGAACGATTTCATACCCTCAACAGTCTATTCTTGCTATAACATTTGACGCGCAAAAATTTAAACATAGAAGTCTGTTTGCAAAACAATGTTGTTGTGTTTTCCGCCCTCGAAGCTTTGCATCCTATTGAACAAAATGAAAACGGAAAAACCCCGCATCTATGTTGACTTCTCTCTTTGATTGCGAAAGTTAGCATCATGACAGACCGAACAGACTGTTATGAAAACTTGGCATCTTTGGAGTGAATGTATTGGATTAGATTATGCACACTCTGTAACAAAAATACAAATGTATTGATTAGATATAGATCAAAGAACAATAAAGTACCAACAAATGGAGCGGTTTGTTTGCTTGTTTGTTTCTGGATTTTTTTTGTTTTTTTTTTTGCAATGCATTACTTTCTCTGTAAGTGGATGGATAGTTCTGAATGATAAGTTATGTGAAACAGATTATAAATTCGGAATGATACTTTCTCTGGAAGTTGATGGTTAGTTTTGAATGATACTTTATCTGTAAGCTGATGGTTAGTTCTGAATGATACTTTCTCTGTAACCTGATGGTTAGTTCTGAATGATACTTTATTTGAAACAGATTATAAATTTTGAATGATACTTTCTCTGTAAGCTGATGGTTAGATCTGAATAATACTTTCTCTGTAAGCTGATGGTTAGATCTGAATGATACTTTATCTGAAACAGATGATAAGTTCTAAATGATACTTTCTCTGTAAGCTGATGTTTAGTTTTGAGGGCACAATGCACTATAACCTGTAGATGTATGCTTTCAGATGATGTTTTATCTTAAAAACAGGCAGTTACAGGCAGTGCATATATTTTTTTTTCCATTCACTTCTTTCCCTTTAAGCTGGTGTTTTGTTCTGAGGGTCTCAGTTGCCCTCAGATCTATGGAGACCTTCCTTCCCATGTTGGAGTCACAATTTTGTCATTAAATAAGTTTAGACCTATTTTTTTTTTAAATATTCCCTTCATGGTAAAGCATACCTTATGTAATTCAAAACTTCTGGATGATTTTGGAGTGAACGATAAAAAATATATATATATAAAATGTCATTGTTTATGGGCATCAAACTTGAAGAAGTCTGTTACTGTTTTTCATCTTGTAAAATTCTGGAATGTGTTTTTATTGTATGAAGATATGACGATACATCTTAATTTATCTCTGTCTTCATTAAGTATAGTAAAAATATACATCGGTCTATAAAGATCCTTTAAACATCGTGGACAAATGTCTCAAGAAAAGTAAAAAATGAACAAAAAATGATTATACTCATACAAGTTACTTGAAGTTCTTAATATATAACATGGGCAGGTTTAATCTTTGACAACCTCGAAAATCTGAATGTTTGTGAAAATAAACAAGACATTCACGAGTTTCTGGCTCTCGGGATGATCGATGTGTCATGACAGACATTCTCTTGACATACACATCAAATAACAGACTTACTTCAGAAAATTTCGCTCAATTCACATTTTTTTTTACATTTTAATTTATCCATCCATTTGTCTTGTAAGTTTTCTGACCTTTATGTCAAGAATAGATATAGATATTATCATACGGTGACAAACATGGATATATCGTACTGATATGACTGGTTTATATTTAGATTCTAAGATCCGCCGGTTATATATCAACATTGCACATAACCCATTTTAATAACAACGTTGTCTCTTTAGGGGATGTGGTTTCACAAAGAGTTATGCTACCTAGTTGGAAGTCATGAGCTCTACTTTAAGTTGTTGTTAGCGTATCAAGCGATAGCGTCTGAAAGAATGCATATTGGTGTGAAATTGGAAGTAAGAACGGGAAAACAAAATGGGTACATGAGAAAAAAACATTTACAACAAAATTATACAGTTCTGCTTAAATTTTCAGAGTTTGTTTGATTGTTGAACAAAACTCACGCCTTTCAACAAAGGAACATAACTCTTTGTGAAATGGCATTCCCTAAAAGATGTTTAAATTTTTTCATTGCTTACTCTGAATGGAAAAAAATATAGATTGTAAGAGCAAGTAGCCTCAAGTTGTAAGATTTCAATAAAAAAAATCTTCCCATAATACGTGTTATATTATTAAAAAAAAGTTTCATACCATGTAATAAATCCATAGATTTCAGCAAGTCTTGCTTTGTCATGGCATATAATAATAAACAAATTTATTATTCTAACAAAATTTACACCAAAATGTCACACATGATTTTAAAAGAATGGCTTTGACAAGTATTTTTCTTCTAGTTAGACCTTTGGTTTAAGAATATGAATTGATTTTTCCGCATTGTTATACTTTCCATCAAAATTCAGTAAAATTTGAAACAAATCTAACTGCTGTGACGTTTTTTTAAAAGAACTGCACCATTTTTTTTTTTAAATTTTTATACAACCTAACGTAAGATGCCACAACTAGGCATTTGCGACAAAGGCAATCCAGCAGTAGGGCCTAAAACTTCTGCATTTGCATTTTCCTTACAAATTCAACAAAAAACTTTAGAATTTTATTGTTTTTCTACAAAAAAAAACAAAAAACAAACAAAAAACAAGAAAAAAAAAAACCAAAAAAAAAAAAAAAACGCTGAGCCAATATTATGGAAAACAGTTGTAAATATCTACATCGACAAAAATCAACTTTTTCAGATAACTTTTATTTTGCGACAAGATCCAGAATCTAGATCTAAATCTAACTTCGATTACTAGTTACGCCATATTGGCGAAGCGTCTAGTTACCCGCAGGTGTGCAGAGAATGGGACGAAAAAAATTTATTGAATGAAATTAAGAGATCGATTCAGTCCATGCTCTTTTGACGTATACTTATGAACAGTATTCACATTTGAAACCTATCCCCACTATCCTCTAAGGATAGCTCTTGTAAATCCAAGTGTACCGTACAAACGATACAAAGCGATTTTGAAAAAAAAATATTTTTACATTCAATTCAAAAGCTGCAAAAGCAGATAAGTCATAACATGAAAAAGACAAAACTGTACAAAAAATGTCACATTACAATCGGTTTGAATTGTAATTTTGAAGGCGCTAGCAGTTGATCCCAACTTGCCGAGTAATCTTTATAGTTTTTCTCCATTCTCGTGAACATCTCGAAGTTTCTCAAAACAACAATGATATTTCTCAGTCCAACACGCACCAAACGCTGATTGCCGATAACGTAAATCATATACAACATCGTTAATCACAATTCCAAACTTAAAGCTTTAGAGGCTAAAAGTATTTAATTGATGCTCAAATCATATTGTAATGCCGTTTTCTTTAAACTATACATTTTGTAAGGTTTCTTTATATTCTGTGGGCAGGGCTTGCTTTTGTTTAAAATATAAAAAAAAAAAATCTGAATCGAAGGAATACTAAAAGCAAGCAAGCTTTTTTCAATTTCTGATTCTATATGTTTCATTATTATCAAGATATCCAAAATAAAGCCTGAATAGCATTTAATGCCAGGAAAATTTTAGGTCTCAGAGACTTTTTGCTTTGATCAAGGATCTAAAAGCTTATAACTAATTTTCTTCAAAAGTCCTCGTTGATTTATTCCAACATCGACATTATGTCCAAAAACCTTTTGAAAAACCCCAGGCATCACAGTTTACGAACTTGTGATTACAACGTTTGATTTCGGACCTTTCTTTCCATTATCCGACATTTCTTTCCTCTCCAATGCTCTAACAGGGACTCGTCAGTAAAACAGTACTTCCTTGACATGCGCTGTTACTGCCGTTGCCATTACTGTTGTTGCTGCTGCTACAGCCGCTGTCCGACAGGATCTCCGAGACAAGAGTCAGCTCACTGCGCATGGGCGGAAGTGTCCGCCTGCTCTGGTAGAGCGGGTTGGAGAACGCCACGTCTGTCTCGCTAGCGAACTCTCGCACAGGTCGAGGATAGCAGAGCGTGTCGCACTCAGTCGGGGTGCGGTCTGTGTGGAGACTCACGGGGAATCTGGTGGAGGAAGAGAGAGGGAGAGGATGAGAGGGAGAGTGAGAGAGAGAGAGAGAGAGAGAGAGAGAGAGAGAGAGAGAGAGAGAGAGAGAGAGAGAGAGAGAGAGAGAGAGACAGAGAGAGAGAGAGAGAGAGAGAGAGAGAGAGAGAGAGAGAGAGAGAGAGAGAGAGAGAGAGAGAGCGTGTCGCACTCAGTCGGGGTGCGGTCTGTGTGGAGACTCGCGGGGAATCTGGTGGAGAGAGAGAGAGAGAGAGAGAGAGAGAGAGAGAGAGAGAGAGAGAGAGAGAGAGAGAGAGAGAGAGAGAGAGAGAGAGAGAGAGAGAGAGAGAGAGAGAGAGAGAGAGAGAGAGAGAGAGAGAGAGAGAGAGAGAGAGGGAGGAAGACACATGGAGAAGGAATTCAGTGTGGACTTCCTCACGATCACAAGCACTAAACTGTTTTTTTTTCATCATCATCAATAACGAACGCTCGGCGACGCTAATGTATTTAAGAGAAGTAATGAGAAACTTGAAAACGTTGAAAAAAAAAAAAACAAAAAGACAAAACAAAACAAAACAAAGAAAAAAAAAAACGACTGGAACAGTTAAAACAAAAAAAATTAACTTATACATATTTATGAAAATTGACCTTTTGTTTTTGACGAAAAACAAACAAAAACCAACCAAACAAAACAAAAGCAACAATCCTCTCCTCAACTCTTCCCCCCTCCCCCCTCCCCCCCCCCCACACACACACCTGTCAGATGGTGTATGTGTATATGCGACATAATATTTAAGTTGTAGGACTAAGGAGGTAAAAACTGTGATAGAATATCAGCCAACCTCAAAACATGTAACTCTAGCGCTCACATCGATGTTATTCAAACGGTGAAAAAAAGAAGCGAGATGGCAAGAAATCGATAAAGGTGTTCTTTACCTGAACGACTCCGCGTCTTCCTCAAACATCTTGGGCGGCTGGACGCTGGTGAAACAGAAACAAAAATTATGGAAGTTATAATCTTACTGTTCTTTGATCTAAGGACATGCGAAGCAAAATATTCCTTTGCTTTATTGAAATAAAAAAAAAAAATAACATTTCAAGACAGTTTTCATAGTTATAATAGGCTGCTGCTTAACAGGTAAAGGAAATATGAGACGTTTTGCCGGCAGACGGCTAATTGGGAAAAGCCATTTGCCTCAAGAGGGCTTGAAATCCTCGCTATTTCAAGTGCTTTTACTTCTGAAACAATACGAAATATAGAAATTAGAGCAGTATAAAAAGCGGAAATTTCAAGCTTGCTTTAGGAAAATTGCGTTTCCCCAAGAAATTTCTCGGCCGCAAAACGTCTTACTTCGTGACGTCGGCGTGTCCCTTTGTCTCAGAGAAGATTTATTCAATCTTATTCAATCGGTTTCAATCTTTTTCAATCTTATTCAATCCTTATTATAATATAGTGTTAGAACTAATTTTTATCTGTTATCCAATTGATTTTGAAATGAAACCGAGTGGGTTTTAATCTTATTTTTTTTTTTAAGTTTACAGAGAAAATACCGAAAGATTCATACACAGCTACGTTTGCTGTTGAAAATTACTCCTGTTTTGACACCAATAACTTTTTACAGGTGGCGCCAATACAGAACTTTGTACAGAGGTTTGTTATCTTGTAAAATACCCCCAAATTACACTTTAATGGTACTGTAAATTGTACATAGTATTACATTATACGTGAAAAAAAAATAATGCTATCTTAAATCGAACGGAAAGAGAGAGAGAGAGAAGGGTAGATAGAGAGAAACGATCAGGGACGGACTAGAAAGATGGACTGGTGATTGTGAAATTTAATGTGACGACAGAGAGACGTGGAGGGACCTGGTCACCAATGCCAACCGGCATGGCACCCCATGATGATGATGATGATGATGATGATGATGATGATGATGATGATGATGATGATGATGATGATGATGATTAATGAATTATACGAAGAAAATAAACGGAAAAAGAGCGACAGATAGACGGAGAGAAAAAGATCTGCGACGGGCTAGGAAGATGAACTGATGGAGGCCAAAGAATCGGCCTGCTTGGGAAATGTGACGACAGAGAGACGTGGAGGGACTTGGTCACCAACGCCAACCGGCACGGCAACACATGATGATGATGATGATGATGATGATGATGATGGTGATGATGATGATGGTGATGATGATGATGATGATGATGATGATGATGATGATGATGATGATGATGATGATGATGATGATGATGGTGATGATGATGATGATAAAGATGATGATCATGATCATGATGATGATGATGGTGATGATGATGATGATGATGATGATAATGATGATGATGATGGTGATGATGATGATGATGATGATGATGATGATGATGATGATGATGATGATGGTGATGATGATGATGGTGATGATGATGATGATAAAGATGATGATGATGATCATGATGATGATGATGATGATGATGATGATGATGATGATGATGATGGAATTATGGGAGAAAAAATACTGGTATCTTAGATTGAACATAAAGGGAGCGAAAGGTAGTCAGAGACGGGCTAGAAGATGGACTGGTGGAGGCCAAAGAATCGGCCTGCTTGGGAAATGTGACGACAGAGAGACGTGGAGGGACTTGGTCACCAACGCCAACCGGCACGGCAACACATGATGATGATGATGATGAAATTATAGGAGAAAAAATACTGGTATCTTAGATTGAACATAAAGAGAGCGAAAGGTAGTCAGAGACGGGCAAGGACGGTGGCTGTGAAGTGTGAGGACAGAGAGACAAGGATGATACTGATTAAATTGTTCGGAAAATAATAATATAAAATCTAGATCTTAACTCTAGAAACTTTCTTTCAAAAACCATGCCACAACTCTTGAAACTTCTTCTTTCTTTGGTGAGTGTTTGATATTTTGTATTAGATTAAAAAAAAATATGGTATCTTAGATCGATCATAGTTCAGAGGCCACAAACCTTTCTTTCTCATACAGAGAGAGGCTTTCCTCCTTGTTGTATGTGTACTTGTCCACAGCCTTTCTCTTGTCCTGTCGAGATCTGGTTTATGAAGAGATTATCAGATTGTTACACGAGATAAATAACTTATCTGCCTAAGAGCAATTGAGTATTATTCCTTCATTAATTTGTGAGAACTGAAATAATTGTCTGACATGAATTTTTTTTTTTTTGCTTGTTTTGTTTTTGCGGGTAGTCTCGAAACAAAGTTACATTTTTTTTTTATTTTCATATGTCTCCACTTTTCTCTCTCTCTCTCTCTCTCTCTCTCTCTCTCTCTCTCTCTCTCTTTCTCTCACTCTCTCTTTATCTATCTAGATGTGCCTTTTTATATCTCTTTCGTTCCTTTCTCTACGTTCCTCTGCCGTCCCATGATCGTTTACTTTTTACTTCTCAGGTCCTCTCAATCTCTCCCTCCCCACTCCCCCCCTCTCTCTCTCTCTCTCTCTCTCTCTATCTCTCTCTTTCTTTTTCTATCTAGATGTGTCTTTTTATATCACTTTCCTCCCTCTTTATTCTTCTGCCGTCCCATGATCGTTTACTTTTTACTTCTCTGGTCCTCTCGATCTCTCCATCCCCACTCTCTCTCTCTCTTATCTCCCTAGCTCTCGTTTTCTTTTATCTCTTTGCTTCCTCTCCATGCATCTCAATGCTATGATCGCTAACTTTTTATTTCCCTAGCCTCTAAATATCCCATTACCCTCTTCCCCCTACCCTCTCTCTCTCTCTCTCTCTCTCTCTCTCTCTCTCCCTCTCTCTCTCTTTCTTATCTCCCTAGCTCTCGTTTTCTTTAATCTGTTTCCCTCCTCTCCATGCCTCTCAATGTTATGATCGTTTACTTTTTATTTCCCTAGCCTCTAAATATTTCACTACCCTCTCCCTCTCTCTCTCTCTCTCTCTCTCTCTCTCTCTCTCTCTCTATATATATATATATATATATATATATATATATATATATAAATATATATACATTTCCTATCTCTCTAGCTCTCTTCATCTTCTTCTTCTTCTTCTTCTTCTTCTTCTCTCTTTCCTTCCTCTCCATACTTCACCGTGCCATGATCATTTACTCTTTACTTCCCTTCCCCTTTCAACCCCTCCCTCAAACTCCCTCCCCCCCCCTCTCCAACTCCTACCTGTTGTTCCGACACACCATCAGCAGCAGCAGCGACAAGAACAGTGTGATGATGAGCAGCGACACCAGCAACGTCCACAAGATGCTGATGTACGTGTTGGTGGTGATGCCGCGCCGGCGGCCACTGTTTTTGTTTTTGTTGCCGCCGTGAGGGTATTTGGGCTGCACGAACTCCCCTCCGCTGATACCTGGGAGAGGATTGTTAAGGAGGCAGTGTTGATAGAGGTCGACCACATAAATCATAATAGAGATGAATTTAAGGTGAAAATAAAGTTGGTAAAATATTTAAGTAAATGTTTATATCGCCATCCAAAACTGGTTTTTAAAACATTTGCTCGGACATATATATATATATATATATATATATATATATATATATATATATTTTTTTTTTTTTTTGTTGTTGTTGTTGTTGTTGTTGTTGTTGTTGTTGTTGTTGTTGTTGTTGTTGGCCAAATCACTCAATGTTGGGAAGGCAATTTTAAGCATATAAAATAACAATGCTTGAGCAGCCCCCCTACACCTGCCCCATAAAAAGAGCAAAAAATGCTTCATAAAAGACAATACATTTATATGTCTTCTTCTTGTACATAAAGAATACAAAAAGTCATGCCTCTGAAACCTTCATGACCACTGCAAAATTCACCAAAATGCACTGATTTGCACCATTGTTTTAAAAAACTTCGGCAAAGGGGGGTGGAGGAGGTAAGCCATGCCCCAGATCCCCTTAGAGAGGCGCACCATAAAAGCAGGTACACGCACGTAGCATTACCACTTCGATGATTGGACACGTAAACAAATTCAAAATTCTTTGATCCAACCCTGATAGACCATCATCTGCCGAAGTTAAACTCCTCCGTGTAGTCTCCCCTGAATTATTAACAATCCCTTACCGAAGTTAAACTCCTCCGTGTAGTTTCCCCTGAATTATTAACAATCCCTTACCGAAGTTAAACTCCTCCGTGTAGTTTCCCCTGAATTATTAACAATCCCTTACCGAAGTTGAATTCCTCCGTGTAGTTTCCCCTGAACGAATGTCCAGTCTCCCACTTCGGCTCCACGACCACAGCGGTCAGAAGGTCATGCTCTCCACCGTCATCATCGTACAGGCTGTCTTCGCTACTCCTGTACTGCCCGCCTTCACGTCTGTCGTTCTCTCCTTCCTCGCGAGTGATTTCCCCTGCGGAATTCAACCCACTTAGGACGCCGGGCGAAGGGGAGGGAGTAACGAAATCGAAACTAGCGTGGAATCCGGTGCGCTGCACATGCGCGTCAGACCGGAAGGTGACCAGCATTACGTTTCTGGATGAGAGCAATGGCGGCGGGTTTTCGTGTTGACAAAACCTGCAAGGACAATGCGAGCGGAAAGAAAGTGTTCTTAAGTTGTTTTTTGCTGCCTTAATATGATTTCTCTTGATAAAAGGTTTATTTCTCGCAATGTGATGCTTCATTTTACTGGAGCTGCAAGTATCAACCTACTTTATTTTGGAGCGGCTCTTGTATTTTATAACCAAATGATTTCATTGAATAAAAAAAAACACCAACAAAAAACGACTAAACAAAAAAAAAAAAATCACCAAAAATAAAACAGTTATTTACTAATGCTCTTCATTCATATTAAAAAAAAAAAAGCAAAGCAAACAAACAAACAAAAAAAAAATCAACCACACACACGCGTTTCTATTAACATAGAATGTAAAACTAAAATATATATCATTCTAAACTTACTGTTAAAATGCCTTTATTAATTTCATAAAACTTGTCAAGCAATAACTGTTTATGATGTCAGTAAAGAAAACAGAGATGCAGTCTCATACATATTGGAAAAAACACTCATCTCAGTATTCTAAATGTTTCTTAAACTTTCAAATTTAATGTCATTAAAATATAGTTGTTACAATTAAAAAAAAAAAAATAATTCGGAAAAAATTAATAAATGGTATATTAAAAAAAAAATCAGAATCGCCGACTCT
The DNA here is from genome assembly GCA_033675545.1 of Elysia crispata. Classification (NCBI taxonomy): domain Eukaryota; kingdom Metazoa; phylum Mollusca; class Gastropoda; family Plakobranchidae; genus Elysia; species Elysia crispata. Next base: position 51,893 of record JAWDGP010005844.1, read on the forward strand.
TTACAATTTCTAGACTTTCCTAATCTTTTAATTATTATTACTGCCTTATGAGAGTAATAGAACATCAACAAAATAAAAAATGTACGGATTACGATAACAATAGTTTAAGTGTTGTTTCACAACAAAGTCCCGACCTTCCTAATCTCTTGTCCATCGCCGTGCCACCGTCATACACATTGATGACGTCACGCTGACTGGAGCAAGAACCGAAACTCTGCCCGTCCAGGTCTATCGTAGTGAATTTCAGAGTTACCTTCGCATGCGGTGGGGCCTGTAGTAGTTTTGTTTAGCAAAGGGGAGGGTAATGATGACTTAAAACATGGGATGTTAACAAAACAGGCATCTGCCATAATGGGTTGGGAAATAGAAATATCAAATTATCAAAGAAACAAACAAACAAGGAAGAAATAATGGACAACACAGAATCATATTTTCACAATATGATTATTCATATGATCGAACAAGCTGTTCAAAGGTTACAGAATTAAAAAATATTTGAATATTTATACTATTCAGATATATATAATCTCATGCCATTTATAATATTATTTTTTCAATGGTATGCCTTGAATTTGTTTATGTTAGAAATCTGAATTTATTGGTTTGTTGCTATTCAGGTAGAAAATATCAAAGAATGATATTTGCTCGATCTGCGTAGATAAGCATAAGCCTAACAAAGGCACTCTTCGCTGTTTATATGCTATTTGTGTTAATTTTATTCTTTGAATTCTTTCAGTATTGTGCTAGCTTCCCTAGAAGACGATAACCTCGTCCAGATTCCTGTCTCGCGCCCTTCTACAACATCGACGGCTGCAACTTGAGTTAAGTGTGACCTCGAATCTCAAGTTAGAAGCTTACTCAGGTGTTAACTGTACCGTGAAGAAATATGGAAATCAATTTTTTTACCGGTACAGTAAACTTTCCTTTAATGCTTTTCTTTCTCTCTCTCTGTCTATCTGTCTGTCTGCCCCCTCCCCCCTAATCTCTCTATCTATCTCTTTTAACATATCTTGATTTTTTGATCTTATTAAACACAATTTATCATGTCAACCAACAAATAATTATGGTGAATGACTGCCAAAGACAGTGATGGTTCTATTAAGGTTATAAATATTTTTGTTCTTTTATCTCACGTACACTAACTTATTTTCCTTGTAACCAGAACTAAATAAAAAGAACAAACAAACAAAAAATAAAAAAAAACAAAGACAAAAAAAAAACAAAAAACAACAACAACAAAAAAAAAACAAACAAACAAAACCAAACAATTATTAGACTTTGAGCTAACATTGCAAACATAAATTCAAAATAAAGATGATGCTGATGATGATAATGTGGATACTTAAAACGCCGATATTTATAAACACGATTTGGACGTTAGTAATGACGTAAATGGTAAGGAGGATAGAATGATGGTAATGACGAAGAGCTATTGTAGTAAATAAACAACCCACCTGAATTGTCCAGGCACAGTTAAGCCCAGGGCTGTACTGCTCTGGCCAAGAGGGGGAGGCGATTTCTCCTCTGTCGCTGGACAGAGTAGCCCGGCATGGCCAGTCTGGAGGAAGAAACACAGGGATCAGAACTCGTTAAAATTGGTGATAACGCTTGGCTTCATATGTTATCAGGCTGTTCAGAACCGCAAGTGACGTCATGCCTTTTTTTCCTTAGTGTCTTTTAGCGTGTAGGCACAAGTGACCGGTTCAAAAAATAGAGCTTCTTAGAGACGATTTAAAAAGGTTAATATAAATAAAGCTAAACTTCTTATTTTCTCAGTCTGTTTAGAACCACAATTGACGTCATGCCTTTTCTCCTTAGTTTCTTTTAGCATGTAGAGGCACTTGTAAACGTTTAAAAAATTGAGCTTTGAAGTGGCAATGAAAGAAAAAATATGTTACATGTACGGTACTTAAAAGGTTAGATTTGCCTTTGAAAGTTTGCATAAATCAAGCAATTTGCATCTAACAGCATCGTTTCATTAAGTTCTCTTACGTCACAAGCAGCAATTCGTGTTTCTTGAGAAAAGTGACGTCAGAACATTTCGTGGAAAAGGTGTTGCTAGCTGTAGGAAAACACATTAGAGATAATAGCAAACTCACCTCCTTTGTAGACGACCTTGAACCCTTGAGCGTCGCTGTGGGAGTTTGTGAGGAAGTTGAAGGACACGCTATTTGTTTGGCTTATATAGGTCATCATTGGCGGGCTCGCGCAAAACCGGAACTCCCCGTGTGACGTCATTTCCGTAATGCGCAAACGATCTCGCGCAGCTGTGCAGGGCCCAGTTGACTTTTTCCCGAGATCGAAGTGCAGAAATGTGAACATGATCACCTGTTCGGGTAGGATAAAAAAAATTCATAATTAATTGTGTATAGGTTTAATAATTGATATAAAAGAAAATAGTTTTGTTATTGTAAAATCTCATTCCTTGGAGACAACAAGAATCAACAACAACAACAACAACAACAACAACAACAACAACAACAACAAAAGGTGATTTAAAAATATCAGTCATCATGAATTAGGATTTGCTTTTACGGAAAAAAAAAACGTTTCGAGATGAGAAATGTACTGAAGTCAAAGTTTTAATTAAGTCACCAACAACAAAGATAGCAAAAAAAAAGGTTTCGTAGATAATAAGCTACGAGCGTATTCCTATATTTGAATTTAATCATCGAATGATATAAAAAACTTGATATCCTACCTAAACAAATCTGAAACTGTGTCTAACATCATTGCGCACCTTGTTGCTTTTGTTTGGCATTTTTTTGTAATGCCAGGGAACAAGGATTCACCTGCGACTTTACATTTCAAATATTACCTACCACAAAGCCAGTGGTGCTTCTTCAGACAAATTTTTAGAAACTTCCAACTGATACTTTTGACAAGTATCCAGACAGGTCATCCTCATGACTTACCTGAGACTTAACATTCCAGAATGATACTAGATAACATAGGTCATTGATGCATGCTCCTTGTGACGAATTTTTCAAGAGATTTCGATGAGTAATTATGTCAAGGATCAACACAGTCCATGATTCTCCTGCGTTAGCCCAGATATCATGTACAAAATGTCACTGATACTTCTTGCGACGAATATTTTAAAGAGCCTTAGATTAGTAATTATTTTAAGGATCCACACAGACCTCACTCCTGCCTTACATGAGGCTTTTACATTCCAGACATTATGAATATACAAAACTTCAGTATTGTAATACTCCTAGCGACGAACTTTTTCTAGATGCCTTAGATTGGTTATTATTCTAAAGGTCCACACAGGCCTTTCTTTCTTCTCACATATATGAGACTTAACGATCAGGATATTATGTGCAAAACGTCAGCGCTGCTCCTTGCTACGCATTTTTTTAGAGCCTTAGATAAGTATTGGTTTTATTTTAAGGATATACACAGAACTCCCTGTTCCAGATATTATAATATTATACAAAACGTCACTGATGTAGGTTTTTTTTTACGACGAGTTTTTTTAAGAATCTTAAATTAGTAATAATTATATCAAGGATCCACACAAGCCTTTCTATTCCGATGTACAAACGTCACTAATGCAAGCTCCTTACGAATTTTTTTTTTTAAAGAGCCTTAGATAAGGAAATATTTGCAGGATCCACCCAAGCCTTTGTTCCTGGCTCACCTTGTGGTCTGGAACCCGCACTGTCCAGGTGCAGTTCAGGTGGTGAGTGTAGTTCCTCGGCCAGCCGGGACTGGCGAAGTCGCCGACCAGATCAGTGAAGGTCCCGCCACAGTCTGGAGGTGGGAGGGTCAGGTTAGTGGTATAACTTAGGAGAAATTAGGGGTCAAGTTAATGGTATAACTAATGAGGAATTAGCTTGTTAGATCTCTCTGTTTATCTCTCTCTCTCTCTCTCTCTCTCTCTCTCTCTCTCTCTCTCTCTCTCCTTTTTTATCTATCTATCTATCTCTCTCTCCGTAATCTTTGTCTCATTCTGTCTGTCTGTCTGTCTGTCTGTCTGTTTCTCTTTCTCTCTCTCTCTCTCTCTCTCTCTCTCTCTCTCTTTCTTTCCTTCTCTCTATCTCTGTATATATATATATATATATATATATATATATATATATTCACACTTTTATTTCATCACAGAAGGTGAAACCTTGACTTTATGCCTGTAAGGGCACAAGAACTTGGAGAAACAAAAGTCTATCAAACCCGATGTTTAAAGTACCCGTGTAAGATTTACCTAAAATCTTACACTTAAAAAGCTCTAAAATTAATTCAATAACGAAAATGCATTGCGTCTACGTAATAATTTATTGATGTATATCTGATGTATTGTTTCAAAATGAAAATGTAGGGTTGAACAACCATGTCCTACATGACGATGGTTACCAAAGCATTCCCCTGATGTAAATTGACTGATAATAAATTATTTTTAGGTCGCAAGAATGGGGCATAACAAAATAAAATCACACCCAGAATGAAATAATATTTATGTTCTAAGAACCCTTAATCTAAAAATAATTTTTTTTTGTTTTTTTTTTTTCAAATTCAGTTAAATCAAAACAGCGAATTCCAATATACTTACCAAGAGAAGGTTTCAACTCAAAGTGATGGACTTGTTCCCTCCCCTGGTTGTAAAGTTTCCCCACATCACTGCTTGTCTTCTGGCTAAGCATGCACGACCTGTCCTTTATCTGGTGACAAAAAAAAAATCACAATTTTTTTTTTTGAAAGGGAGACAATTTGCCTTTGGCAACGTTAAAAAAATAATTACCGCCCTTGACTCGGAAGCTTCACGAAGGTATTGAGGAAGGGAGGTTATCACCGAATTTTTAATTTGTGTATAATAATGTGGAAAAATACCCAAAATAGTCGCCCTTGACTTGAAAGCTTTATTTTGAGAACGGACAAGGTAAGACTAATCCAAACTTTGTAATATTAAGCCAGATTTTTTTTTTCTATTAGACATTTGAATTAAAAAAAACAACAACTACTTTTTAAGATCGCTCTAACGGCCAAATCATAAACAATAATGATACTTTCCTATCTAAAGTTGTTTTTTGAATCGACATTTCTTTGCCAGCTGTACAATTTGTTGAGAGTTGAATGCCAATTGGTTTGACCTCTTAACGCAAATAATTATTATTCGAGGATGAATCAGAGGAAAAAAAATCATGGAAATTGCTTTGACAATAATTATAAAGTTTTTATTTTTGTATATATTATGAAGGAAAATTTCACGTATTTAAATTGAATGGTAAAAAGCCAAACTCGAAAAAAACAAAAACAAAAAAAAAAAGCCCAAACTATTCAATCACAATGACCACGAGAAACTTTTTTACGCCGCTGTAAATTGCTTTGGTATTTTCAATATTAAAAATGATTGGTTTAAATTCTTATGTACTCTTAAATCGAGGGAAACTTGTTTCCAATTTAAAAGAGAAGCTGCTTTTACATCTTTTTTTCCATCTCTCTCTGTCTCTCTCATCCTCTCTGTCTCTCTCTCTCTCTCTCTCTCTCTCTCTCTCTCTCTCTCTCTCTCCGTCTTTCTCACACTGCATCCTTCTCTTTGTCTCTCTCTTCGTCTCTTTCTTTTTTTATCTCTCTAACAAACACTATTGTCCTATTCTCCCTTTTTTCATCTAATTTTTCCTGTGTACATTCCTCTGTATTGTGTGTTAAACTAATACGGAAGTTGTTGATAAAGCCAAGATATCGAAATTATAAAATACTTAAAATCTTTAATATTTTAAATAGCCACTATGTACATTTGTATTATATTACTTTGCAATCATTTCCCACACAAATAACAATGGATTAGACCTATAATAGTCTTAGATCCTGCTTTCAGCTCAGAAAGCATTGATTTCCACCGAGAAAAAAACGTTTGCGCGTCGCAAAATACACACCGTAAAGAGCCTGTTAAAACAGTTTCCCCAGTTTTTGAAACTTAAGCTTTTCAGCTACATTTCGTTTCAAAGTAGTTTAAAGTCTGTTTCAAAACTTTCCTTACGACAATCCGTTGACTTAGAAAATAATGTTCTTTAGCCGTGCTCATAGAAGACAGATTTGTTTAGCTTTTAGAAATAGAAAGCATCAATGTTTTAAAGCTCAGAAAAATTCATTCTCCTTCGCAAACGTTATGCTAGTGTCTTCATTGTTACACCCGCCGTTTTGATTTGCGAAAAACTTGGGAGACAAAAAAGTCAACAAGATATTATATTCACTCCAACTCTTTAAAAATACTCTCCAATGTAGAACGCTTTTTTTTTTCATTGTGAGAAAAAAGGGTTGTGGACAAAAGACACGTTTTGTTTTCGAGAGTAAATTCCAGACTTTTTACAAAGACCAGTGATTTTTTTTTTAACCTTAATAGCTTTGGAATCTCTGTCAGATTTCCATAGTTTCTATAACAACAATGACAGAACAACATGATTATAATAAAGAGAGCGAAGGCTTATAGACAAGCCTAATGCTAGAGCTTGGAAACTTTGATACTTGAAAAACAATTGTTTCTCATGTTGGATTCTACTTTTGTTATTCCTTAATTTCTCTTTCCATCATATACCAACGTTTTTATAGGCTTTTTTTTTTTCAGAAATCCTATTGATACGATGCTAACATTATCTGCCCATTGAAATCAAATTTATTCGATGAAACTTCCTGTCTTGTCTGATCGATCTTTCTCTTTTTTCTTTATTTAAATATCTACCCTTCAATCTTTCCATCTTTCTATTTATCTTTATTTCTCTCGCCAGCTCAAAATCTTCCTCTCTTTCCCATCCGCTTCTCTTCTTACCTCTATTGCTCCCCTCCCCTTGCGATCTCTCTATCTCCCTTCCACTCACTCAAGGAAACATCTATAACAGAAAGAAAAAAAAAAAAAGCTGGAAAGGCAAAAAAGAGAAAACCCGATAAACTTACAAACCAAATTAAAAAAAAAAAACCAACAACCCCAAAAACAACGCATTTGAGAGTGTAAAACTTGTCCATCAAGAGTATTTTCCACGATAAAAGATTAAGGTTTTTTCACTCCAGGTACCGAAGACTATCCATGCAGATAGGGAATTGAAGCAGGCTTGTTCATTTCCTGGCCTGGCTGTTCAATATTTTAGACGCCGCGTGATAATCTTCTCGCGATCTAAGAGTCGAGGACGCCCCTAGGAGCTCGCTCGTCCCACAATGCTTGCCTGGCCATCTGGCTTCTTTTCCTTTACATTTTCGTCTCCGGTTCTCTACTTTTTCTTTCCTTTTTCGTCTCCGGTCCTCTACTTTTTCTTTCCTTTTTCGTCTCCGATTCTCTATTTTTTTTTCTCTTTTTTCTGTGTGTCTTGACATGTGTCTGAGATTCTAGCTGTGGTTCTGTCTGTTTGCCTAGGCTGTCTGTGTCGGTCTGGCTCTGTCTTTAGTTCTGTCTGTCTGTCTGTGTCGTCAAGCCTGTAACTCTGTCTATCTCTTTAGTTCTGTCTCTAGCTCTGTTTGTATGTATCAATGACTGTGTCTGTCTGTGTCGGTCTGGCTCTGTCTGTAGCTCTGTCTGTCTGTGTCGTCAAGCCTGTAACTCTGTCTATTTCCGTCTTTAGTTTTGTCTCTAGCTCTGTTTGTATATATCAGTGACTGTGTCTGTCTGTGTCGGTGACTCTGTCTGTCTCTGTCTTGGTTCTGTCTCTAAGTCTCTCTGTCTTTATCGGTGACACCCTCTGTAGCTCTGGCTGGTTCTGTCTCTGGCTCTATCTCTAACTATGTCTGTATCGATGACTCTGTCTATAGCTCTGTCTGTCTGCGTCAGAATTTAGTTTTAACGTGGCTTCTTAACGTCATACTTATTTGATAATGGCTATAATCTTGATCTGATTCATGGAATATGGTGACGGATTAGAACGTTGCTAGATCTATCAATAAAAATCGCTCAATGTATCACAGGATTTTGCCAGTCATGCGTTTCGTCTAAAGCTTAGCTTGATTACTTGTCATCAAACAGAAAAGTCACGATATGGGTGGAAGAATTCGGAAAATTAGCCACCGTGGAAATATAGGAAATCAACTAATTCTGTATTTGCCCAATCTGTTTTTAGATCCTTTGAAACGCTTATTAGAAAAATGTGAATTTTCGCATTAAGTGCATGAAAGTGCACTGCCTTGCGGGAATTCTTAGCCGCGCAGTTATTTAAAATGATTTAAAAATAATCTGTAACTAGATTTGGATTCTACAAACTTAGTTACTATTCTTATTCATGTGCTATCAAACTTTGACGAGTATTCCATAATCCACTATGAGTTATCGGTCCTTGCTTATAGCTATCAGTAAACTGCTTGAAATGGACTGTAAGGGTTGGATAAGATAATTATGGAGTTACATTTTCTTCATTTCTATTAAAACAAAAAAGCTTATAGAGACTCAGGGTGCATTGTAATTCATGTAGGGTCATAAATTGACATATGATGACTATTTTCACATCTGCATAATCATCTTTTTTTTTTATTATTTTTTTTTTTAAATGCAGTTTTCACAAATAATACTGTATATGTTCATATTCTCGGGGTTTTTTTGTGTTTTTTTTTTTCAATGAAACCCAGACAGCTAAGTTTCTGCCTTCTCTCTACACACATATCACGTGGTAAAAAAGGCGTTTTGATAGCTTTTCCTCGATCATTGCCTCGAGAGGAGCAGTTTAAGATCAGTGTAACTATTATATTTGCATCCTTTGTCGTGGGATATAGATCTAGTGAGTGAGTTTTCCCTGAACACCATCTCGTGGATATAAAGCAACGTTAAAATAAGCTTTCATAAGTCAAACTGATCATAAAGGAGATATAAGCTACGAATAACTTACTACCGTTTTTCAGATACAGGCAGATAATTTTACTGCACCCACTAAATAAGAGACCATTGGACAGGTTAGACTGTTTTTTTTCTTCTTTTTTTTTCTTTTTCAAATTTTAAAGTTTACCTATGAACGCAATGATAAAAGACAATTTGCACTTGAAAACATCGATGTTATAAAATACATTTTATGCCGATAAGTACTTATTGATTTTACAAGTTAGTGGCGCACGATGCACTATACATCGTTTAGAACAAGTACCTGAGCTTTGCTATGGAAAAAACGCGTCAAGATTTTGTTTCTCTATAATCATGACAGATAGACAGGTTTTATCTGATCTAAAAATAGTGCAAAGCTTTACATCCTCAAGAACTGTCAGTTGCTTTATGTGTAACCTTAGAGTTCAACCTGAGCTGTCACCCTGTAGATGTAACTGTTTTCCAGAAAGATCTAAGAATTAGGTGAATGCTTTAACCAGTCATGACAATCGCTATCGACAGACCTCACTTTCCTGTTAATAGACAGATACTTACTCAGCAGTACGGTAGAAAGTAAACAGATGGTTGACAGGGATGGTGGGGAAAGAGACACACAGGAGGTTGTCTTGCTTGATGATTCGGATCAATGTAGAGAGATTGGAAAGGACAAGGTATATTGTTGGAACATTTCAGTGAGATAGGGAGAAGTAGTATGAGAGAGATGTAAAGCGAAGAAAACAAAGCGAGACAGTGAGAGAGCGAAAGATAGAAAGAGCTTAATGGAAAAGGAAAGCGAGAGATAAATAGATAAAGAGAAGTAGAGATGAGAGAGAGATAGATAGATAGATAGATAGAGAGAGAGAGAGAGAGAGAGAGAGAGAGAGAGAGAGAGAGAGAGAGAGAGAGAGAGAGAGAGAGAGAGAGAGAGAGGGAGAGAGAGAACGAGGAAATGAAGGAAAAAGAGAAAGAGAGCTAAAAATTTTGAGGTTTAAGAGAATGGAATCGACACAGAGACTAAAACAAAGACTAACAAAGATACAGACATAGATAGATAGATGAAGAAAGATAGAGATAGGTAGATAGATAGATAGATAGATAGATAGAGAGAGAGACAGACAGACAGACAGACAGACAGACAGACAGACAGACAGACAGACACAGAGACAAAAGGATAACACGGAAGAGCAAATTTACAATTGGAAGAGCAAATTTATGCGATGAACAAGTAAAACAAGGAAGAAACGTAATTAAAGAAATAGTTTAAAACTCACAATGGTAGAAGTTAATCTTTAAAATTATATAACATTTTTAGAAGAAAAAAAAAGTTGTGAAAAAATTCACGTTAGCTCAAAACACCTACAAGAAAACCTTTCAGTCTTGTGCATTACTGACATTATATTGTTGTCGGCAGAAAACGAGAGAGAAAGAGAAAAAGAGGGTGAGAGACAGATAGAACGAGAAAAAAAGTGATATAAAAGAGAGATAGAGAGACTAAGAAAGAAACAGTGAGAGACAGATAAGAGAGAAAAATAGAGATAAAGAGAAAGACAGAGATAGAGAGAGAGCAAAAGCGAGACAACAACAGAGATCAGGAGATCAGAAGCATAGAGAGAGAGAGTGATAGGTATTCAGAGAGAGAGAGAAAGAGATAGAGAGAGAGAGAGAGAGAGAGAGAGAGAGAGAGAGAGAGAGAGAGAGAGAGAGAGAGAGAGAGAGAGAGAATGGGAGTGGGACAGACTAGCCAAGACTAATTCCATCAACGTACTTCGGTGAGAAAGACTTCCATTTAGATAAGAGGTTTTACATTAGGGTCTAGAATGTACGTTATCCGAAAAAAATTTTGCTCACCTTGCGTAAGTACGGATTTCCAAGAAAAATGGCCCTACATTTTGGTTATCCGCATTAGGTTTAGGGATTAGGGGACCCTTCGGATAAAGTAAAAGATGAAAGGTTTTTTTTTTTTATTTTGAGACTGTGTCTAGTTGGACTTCTGCTTTCGTCTTGTTTGAAGGAAGTATTAGGATTTCAATTCCTGGGCCACGAGTTCGAAATTAAAATCTTTTGAGCGGACGCTTTTCTTTTCAAGAATTGAATAGATTTCTCCGTGGTGTTTTCTTCATATTGAGCAAAACTGATTGAAGAGAGAGAGAGAGAGAGAGAGAGAGAGAGAGAGAGAGAAATAGAGAGAGAGAGAGAGAGAGAGAGAGAGAGAGAGAGAGAGAGAGAGAGAGAGAGAAATAGAGAAAGACATGGTATTATATAAAGAAAAAGATAAAAGAAAAAAAAAAGTAAGTAATAGATCGACAAAATGGGAGATATAGAAATAAAGTAAAAAAAAAAATAATATAAAATGATAATTTGTCGGGATGAATTTGAAATAAATCATTCGGTACAAAAAATTCTGTGTAAACTAAAAAAATATTGAGAAGGAAAACCACAAGAAAATTTATCATTAATTATGCCTTGGTTATATACCATCGCAGTTCTAAAAAGCTATGTTTTTGTGTGTCCTTTAAGAGGCCATTACACGAGTCGATCTTCAAAGTTGGGATGACGTCTCTGCATTAGGTCTAAGTTAATTAAATCTCTAAAAGGCTTTCAACGGTGTACACAAGATTAAAGGGAAAGGATGGAATAAACAGAAGTTTGTTCCTTAAAAAAAAACAAAACACCCAAATCAATACAGTACTCATGCGTTCAAGAGAAACACTTAGGCTCGTACTTGCAAAGTAAAATCAGGATCGTATGATGAAGGCAGAGTGAGTTAATTCCGTCATTTAGAGATTAAAGGTAAATTATATTTCCATTTCCTTCTCTCCCTTTCTTTCTTTCTCTCTCTAACTCTTAGGGGTTTTAATGTTAAAAAGATCACTGTTGCTGCTGCTGCTGCTGCTGCTCCTCCTCCTCCTCCTCCTCCTCCTCCTCCTACTACTACTACTACTACTACTACTACTACTACTACTACTACTACTACTACTACTACTACTACTACTACTACTACTACTACTACTACTACTACTACTACTACTACTACTACTACTACTACTACTACTACTACTACTACTACTACTACTACTACTACTACTACTACTACTACTACTACTAAACTACTACTACTACTACTACTACTACTACTACTACTACTACTACTACTACTACTACTACTACTACTACTACTACTACTACTACTACTACTACTACTACTACTACTACTACTACTACTACTACTACTACTACTACTACTACTACTACTACTACTACTACTACTACTACTACTATTACCACTACCACTACTACTACTACTACTACTACTACTACTACTACTACTACTACTACTACTACTACTACAACTACTACTCTCTTTAACTCTCATTTTATCCCTTTCTCCTTCACGCTTTCACGGTTTAGCTACACAAATTATTTCGTCATTGATCTCACATATGACAATGATTTGTCGTAGTTTCATCTTTAGAAATTCTTCCTGTTTTTTTAAAACAGAGTCCAGATAGAGTATTACCGAATTGGACCGCCTTATCATAAGAGAGGCCCTTCGCTCATGGCAATAAGAAATATGATAAGCTGAAAAACAAACTGTTTCAGGTTTTCTCTCTGACGGATGAGAAAAATGAAAGAACACAGTGACAGCTCTAATTACACTAGGTTGTCTTTGCGTTGCTTAAAAATGCTGCATCACATAGTTTTGTTTTTTCTGGGTTTTTTTTTTCCGCACCGTGCCAAACGAATTTTTGGGATTAGTGCGTAAAAACAAAAAAATTATGTGAACTTTTACGTTGCGTTGCCTTTACCACTACAGACACTAGATTTTATCAAAACAACTATAATGAAGAATGAATCTATAATTTAAAATAATTTGTGAAAATGTTGATTCGTATTTCGGGGCAGAATTATCTTCAAAAAAAAAATATTCTAACACACGCATACACACACACACACACACACAGAAAAGCCATCAATAAATGGCCTACTACCTAAGTGGTTTACAATATAAAACCTCTTTACTTCGTGGGAGGCGGGATAGATTCCCACATCCTTGTTTTTTCAATCTATTGCTCTATAACAAAATTTCTCTAACAGACACATCACTTTGTTTTAATCAATCTTCTCTACCTATATAAAACATTATGACACATTATTTTGTTTTTATCACTGTCTTCTCTTCCTCATTAAAAAAAAATTCAGAATTCTACTTGTATTTCAAAAAGGTACTCGGAAAAATACTTGTCCCTCATTTTCTAAGGTCATTGTTTATTGCAGTTTTCAATTTAATATATTAGGCATGCATATATAAAAAAAACAACCACTATAACACGTTATGAATCTTTCCGAGAATTATAGCTAGACAACTTTTCGGACAGGACAAAACTTAACATTTCATCGTCGTGCTTTTTTTTTTTTTAACTAAACCAATTTGTAGTCTCTTATTTAGTTGAGTAATGAAATTACTTGAGGGAAAACACATGAAGCCAACACAAGAAAATAATTTCCGGTAAAAAATAAATTAAAGGTGCTGGTATTTTTTTTAATTTTAAATAAAAAAAACAGGAAGGGAAAAAAAACCCACCAAGATGAAATTCGAGAAAATGGAAATGCGCCCGTCTTTAAATCTCCGTTAGAAGTTTAGTTGCGAGAATTTGAATGAAAACAAACTATTTTTAGGTTCAATGAAATCTCTCTCTCTCTCTCTCTCTCTCTCTCTCTCTCTCTCTCTCTCTCTCTCTCTCTCTCTCTCTCTTTCACGCTCTCTCTCTCACTCTCTCTCTCTCTCTTTCACGCTCACTCTCACTCTCTCTCTCTCTTTCACGCTCTCTCTCTCTCTATCTGACTCTATACCTCTCTCCGTTTCTCTCTGTTTCTCACTCCTTCTCTTTCACTCTCTCCTGCTCTCTGTCTCTCCCTCTCTTTCTGTCTCTATCCCTCTCTTTCTGTCTCTCTTTCTCTCCCGATTTCTCTTTCTCTCTCCATCCCTCTCTCTGGTTCTCTCTGTTTCTCACTCTTTCTTTCCTTCTCTTCCTCTATCCCTCTCTCTCTCTTCCTCTCTTCCTCTCTTTCTCTCTCTCTCCCACTCTCTTTCTCCATGATCAAAAGGATACTTCTATCAACCTCTATATTCCGCTTTGAGACCTGAAGTTCAATTTTAAAAACAGAAACTTTTTTCTCTCCTCTCTGCACGCTGTACAACCTCTCTCAAACAACTTTACGCCAAAATCTATAACTTTGGTAGGTTGGTCTGAGCGCATTCAACCTACGCAAATTTATAACAACCAGCTTCCGCTAAAAATCTAAAGATTGTGTCGACATCAACTTGGATTTTTAAGTCAGAACGAAAAAAAAATCGATGGCGGTGGAAGTGGAACCGAGCAATTTTATGTTTCGATTTAATTCACAATGGTACCTGAACCAATTATGTCTTTAAAGAAACATTCTTTGACTTCTTTCTTTCACTAGAGCTTTTTCTTGTTGAACCGTTAGCAAAATACAAAAGTATTGATTAAACTTAGAGTAAGAAAAATTATCGCGCCAGAAAATTATTTTAAATTTTCATGTCTTCGGGTATATTTGAAATGAAAAAAAAAAATCTGAAGCAGGTCTTCTAACATGGATATGTATTCTTATCGATATGGAAAACAAATTGTAAAGCGTAGGTGTGAAAGAACTATTAACTTTTCATCGATATAGGATATCGATATATGTAAAAGCTTAACCCCTGGCATCTATTCTAAAAAAATCTTTTAAAAAAATTAGTTTTATTTTAAGTCTTATATTTTAATATTAAGGTGCCATAACCACGGTGATTTAATCTTTACATAAATGATAAAAAAAATTGAAATAATTTCGGGTTTATGAAGTCGATTCAGTTTCATCGCGACGAGTTGTTTTTCTATTACACTTTTGTCCGTCCTCATCGCATAACTCTTTTTTTTTATTCCTCACGCTTTCTCTCTCTCTCTCTCCCTCTCTCTCTCTCTCTCTCTCTCTCTCTCTCTCTCTCTCCCCCTCTCTCTCTCTCTCTCTCTCTCTCTCTCTCTCTCTCCCTCTCTCCTTCTCGAAACTCATTCTCACGTTTCTCTCTTTGTCTCTCTCTCTCTCATCCTGTCTGTCTTTCTGACTATCTATCTGTCTGTCTGTCTGTCTGTCTTCCGTCTCTGTCTGTCTTTCTGTCTGTCTTTCTGCCTGTCTGTCAGTCATTCTGTCTGTCTTTCTCTCTGTCTGTCTCTGTCTCTCTGTCTTTCTGTCTTTCTGTATGTCTCTGTCTGTCTGTCTTCCCTCCCTCTCTCTCTCTCTCTCTCTCTCTCTCTCTCTCTCTCTCTCTCTCTCTCTCTCTCTCTGTCTCTGTCTCTGTCTGTCTGTCTGTCTCTGTCTCTCTCTCTCTCTCTCTCTCTCTCTCTCTCTCTCTCTCTCTCTCTCTCTCTCTCTCTCTCTCTCTCGTTCTCTTTCTCTAGTTCCCTTCTCCTCTCGTTATCACTTCTGTCCTCTATCAGTCTAACACATTCGCACTCTTCTGAAAGTGTAACGATGTTCAGACTCTAATGACATTAGCTCGCTCACATTTTCAACACCCTTGTCTTAGTTTTATTTTTTTTTTTTAAGAGATATCATTATAGTTAATGAGCTTTTGCTCTATTTCATTAACAGGGATACACAATGTTCCTAAGACGGTTTCTCTGCTAGAAAAACGAGTAAAATAATCACAAACTAATCAAAGAAAACGCGAAAAAGACAAAAAAAAAAAAAAAATTTTTTTTAAATCGATTTTGTGAAAAAGAGCACCCAAGACTCAATTCTATTCTTTTGAAGAAGTAAAATCTCAAGTAAAGAA
>JAWDGP010005844.1:72500-100000 GCA_033675545.1 Elysia crispata
ATCAGATAAATTAACCAAACAGCAAAAGTTGTTTTTTTTTTGTCAAATAAATCTAGGATCTGACTTACGTTATGAAAGTGTAGTTTAAATTGACCTGCATTTACTGTGTTGAAAGTGTAATCTTGCCATTTGTTGTTCGTAAACCGCACACACTGAATCGGCAAAAATAAATTCATCAGCGTAGCCAACACTTATTTTTAATCAATACAAAAAAAAAAAAAAAAAAAAAGCAAAAAACAAAAAACAAAAATCCCTCTAGTAACTCTTTCTATTAAAAATTAAAAAAAAAAACTCTTATCAAAGCGCATCAAAGAAAAGACGGTACGCTAAGATAAAAGCTACATTATTGTTATAATACAGATTGTTCTGCATGTTTTAAAGCTTGCAATTAACTTTGCAAAACATTAGGGTAAGTGTTAATTTGCATTATCTTTGTTTACCTTTCGTAAATAGCTCTAATTATATGGTGGTCGTTCATAAATCAGGTTTAAAATATTTCTTTGAATAGGTACTGCAATTTTTTTCAAGGAGTAAAGCAGCTGCTGTGGAATATCAAGAATATTGTCTTACAAACAGTCTCAAACATTTTGATCGCGTTGAAAGTGTTATTTTGTTGTAGAGAGACGTATTTTCCTTTTATGCGCGGCTTACTTTGCAATCTTTTTTTTTTTCTTTTTGGTTCTAATTTGCAAACATTTAGGCATTATTATAATATTGTACACACGAACATATATGTATGTATGTATACATAATAATGTATATATTTCTATATGATATTATATATATATAATATATGTGTGTGTACAATATAATTATATTACAATTACTTGCATATAATCAGGGCTATAAGGTTTCTTAGTAAAAGCGCTGCCGCTCCATCTACAAAATTTCTGGGATATTCTTTACTTTACATTAAAACGTTTTTGAGACTCGTATAGAAGGCTGAATATCGATAAAGCTTCACCCTAACACAGCTATCATAATTACCATTTAAGTATTATTCCTATTCTTATTCTCTGAATTTTTTATTGTTATTATCATTATGATTATGATTATTATTACTACTACTGCTACTGCTACTACTACTACTACTACTACTACTACTACTACTACTACTACTACTACTACTACTACTACTACTACTACTACTACTACTACTACTACTACTACTACTACTACTACTACTACTGCTCCTCCTCCTCCTCCTCCTCCTCCTACTACTACTACTACTACTACTACTACTACTACTACTACTACTACTACTACTACTACTACTACTACTACTACTACGACTACTACGACTACTACGACTACTACTACTACTACTACTACTGCTACTACTGCTGCTACTACTACTACTACTACTACTACTACTACTACTACTACTACTACTACTACTACTACTACTACTACTACTACTACTACTACTACTACTACTGCTACTAATACTACTACCATGACTGTTACTTTTACTTTAATCACAATTGCCATTACTGCTTTTTCTAACTCTTCAGTTAGTATGGTAGGAATCTCTTACATTAAATTTTGTTATTTTTATGTCATACGTTTCATAACAATATGTTCTGTACAT
Organism: Elysia crispata; assembly: GCA_033675545.1. Taxonomy (NCBI): domain Eukaryota; kingdom Metazoa; phylum Mollusca; class Gastropoda; family Plakobranchidae; genus Elysia; species Elysia crispata. Next base: position 74,092 of record JAWDGP010005844.1, read on the forward strand.
TGTAATATACATAATTGTACTAATATATTTTTTTAGAAATAAAGAAAATACTTCAATGTACTTTGTTGTAAGGAAACAACCTAGAATAAGCATTCATTTTGTATTTGTTAATCTAGGCATGTGTATACAACCCACTTAAAGTTCCTCATAATCTAGTGTCTATCTTTGTCTAGTATAAGGCACTCAACTCACGAATCATTACGTGATGGCTTTGAATCCTCCGTGGGTATTTATGAGCCCTCGGAAAAGGTGCTCTTTACCCACATTGTTTCTCTATTTCCGTGAGGTGTTGGATGAATTCATAGTCATAGCCTGTGGAATGTTTGAAGACTTTTGCTACAACGGCGCTCTGTTTCAGACTACTTATGAGTTCAGAAAGTTGGATCTGTCTATCGAGATGCCGTTGTCAAAAACACTCTGAATTCATTGTATACCCTTTCATTAACATGTTTCATTAGTTCAGCATACAATTTATTCACATTAAAAAAAAAACAACAACAAAAAACAATGAAAATAGAAAAAAAACAACATTTCTCTTTAGAGACGCGTAACACGATAGCTATTGAAATAAGTCCAAAAGGAAACCTTTGTATCAGGTAACATTATTTTGTAGATCAGGCAAAATCAACCAGTGACGAAATTAAAAAAAAAAAAAATCTAGCACGCATAATTGCTTTCTAAACCCCATGACATTGTACATTTTTTTTTTTTAAAGATGGCGACCGCGCTGAGATCGCTCCTCTTGACCTTGACCTTGACCCTGACCCTTGACCTCGCCGCCGGGTCAGCGGCGCCGCGGCGGGAGCGTCGCTTCCTGCTGGACGACTTCGCGTCTGCGGCAGCCGCTCTGGCCGGGCGGTTCACTCAAGCGTTTGACTGGGCGTTCGGCAGAAACGACACTTTCGTGGACACGTTTCTGGAAGCCGCGAGGAAAGCGGTGGCCGCGGGCTACAAGATCAAGACGGTCAGCTACCAGCTAAATCGCGTGGCCCTAAGATTCAGGCAGTACGCAAATATGGTGGGGAACAAAGAAGACGCGGACGCATGGAGGAATGCCGCGACGGCCGTGACGGAGCTCAAAGAAGTGATGGTTGCTGCCTCTGACACCGTGTTCGATTCTATGAAATTGATGGAAAAAGCTGTCGTCCATGACGCAAGGGGTCTAAAGGACTTGCTGGAGTCTTCGTTCAAGGAAAACGATGAGGCTGTTGTGAAAGTGTTCGGGCGGATCACTGGCGCCCTAAACGCCCTCGGCGACGTGCGTTCTACCGACGTAGACCGAGTCAATGACAGAGGAGAAACTTTGATCAAAATCTCAAATGTTGCTGATTTGACCGCGGAGCTAAACTACAAATTGCGGGACGTGGTGGATGCTGCTTATAAAGACAGCTAGATAGCTTTACCTTCTTGGAGACGATAAGTTGCGTCCATGTTTGAGATAATGATATCAGCCTATGTCATGGTAATAAACTTATCTGTCCCATTAAAAAAAAAGAACATATTTAGGCATTGTATTTGATAATTGCAATAAGACCATAATTTTACTTTGGACCTTAAAGATTTGAAAATACTGCTCCATCCTTAGAACTTGTTAATTTGAGATAAAATTATATTGTGATTGAACGCATTGTAATTTAGATTTGATCTTTTATGAAATGAACTTTCAAAAAAAACTTACAAGACAATGCGGCCGGTCTTGCTAAATAGTTTCAAACCTACTAACACCTCAGAAACTTTGCTTAGAATGATAAAAAAGATAAGCGGTCATTCTCTTATTGCTAATCAGAGCAATTCAACGAAAGTAGAACGATTTTCTTTTTCTTTTTTCTTTTCTTTTCTTTTTTTTTTTTTTTGGAAAAGGGGGGGGGGAGGGGAATAGGAGGGGGTGAAGAAAACTCATTAATTATTTAAACAAATTTAAAAGGCCTATCTTTATGTTTGTTTTGATTGCACTGATTACATGAAAAAGAATTAACCAACACTCTCAAAAAAATACCTATGAAAGCTATGTAAATGTTTTATGCTCCATCTTGACATAATTATCTTCAAATAAAATTAAACACAAATCCTAAAAAAAACCACCAGCAACTACTATGCTCTGCTTGTTTTCCTTTTTTAAATACAAAATAATTTAAAATCACCAAACAGTCTCATCGAATACAGTTTTTGTCAAGATTTGAATTTATGATAAATCATGATCCTCACCGACTTTTTGCTGAGAATGTGATGTGTGTGGCATTTCTACATAACCTTTCTAGAATTCTTACCAAAAAGATTTATCAAGATTAAAAAATGTTACGAATAGTGCACGACTGTGCATTTACTTCTAAAAAAATCCAATCTACATCTCCCTGCCCAGAACATGATTTTAAGATGTTTGGATTTCCGGCTTTAAGTCTAAAGGTAATTGAAAAGAAGAACCGAAAAAAAAGGAACAAACAAATAAACAGGGGAAACAATAAATGAACCAAATTAATAATTTTACCTATTGTATTTTTCTTTTCTATCTATCAACTATATGTAGATATAGAAGATCTTACCTTAAATTCTCTTCATACTGCACTTGTGTTTCAAGCGGAGGACAAAAGGTGTCTTACCCGAAGAGAGCGGAGGACAGGCGACACCTTTGTCCTCCGCTTGAAACACAAGTGCAGTATGAAGAGAATTTAAGGTAAGATCTTCTTTATCTAGAAATGCTCCCACAGTTGAGCACTCTTATCAATTATTCCAACTTATCTTCAAACTATCTACTAAATGTATCTACTTTCCCAACTGTGTATCTGTCTATCTAACTACCTATCTATCTATCTATCTATCTATCAATGGATCTATCTACCTGTCTATTCATCTGTCATTGAAATAATGCAACGAAAATGATTCGTACAAAAAAAAATATATGCTGAGGAAGATAGTAAGAAGGCTGCTTGTAGTGAGACCTAGTAGGGATAAATTTTCTTCTCTATTGTATCTACTTCCATACTTTTAATCAGACTGATACGAAACTCTTTATATTTCACCAACACTCTATAGATTAGTGTCCATTTTCTTCTGGGTTTTTTTTTTTTATCTTTTCCTAAACAGGGTGATACAACACCTCATATCTCAGTAACAATCTGTAGATCAGTGTACATTTTGTTCTTCTTGTATCTTGTCCCACACTTCTAATCAGGGTGATACACCTCATATTTCACCAACAATCTATAAATCAGTACAGTGTACATTTTGTTCTTGTTATATCTTCTCCCACACTTCTAATAATGCTGAAACAACACCTCATATTTCACCAACAATCTACAGATCAGAATACATTTTCTTCTTCTTGTATCTTTTCCCACTCTTCTAATCAGAGTGATACAACACCCCATATTTCACCAACAATGTATAAATCAGAACAGTGTACATTTTCTTCTTCTTGCATCTTCTCCCACTCTTCTAATCAGTGTGATAAAACACCTCATATTTGACCACCAATCTAAAGATCAGTGTACATTTTTTCCTTCTTGTACCTTCTCCCACACTTCTAATCAGGGTGATACAACACCTCATATTTCACCAACACTTCATATATCAGTGTACATTTTCTTCTTCTTGTATCTTCTCCAACTCTTCTAATCAGGGTGATACAACATCTCACACTTCACCAACACTCAGTAGATCAGTGTCTTCCATTCTTTCAATTAGAGACAGAGAGAGAAAGGCAGGAAGTGACAGACCAACTGACAGACAAGTTACATAAACGTTGCTCACAAGAATATAACATGAAGGAATCAACAAGAAAAGACAACAAGATCAGACAATCAGGCAAACAATGAGGCAAAAAACCTTGAAGAAAAAAAAACTTAATCCTAAAGTCAAGACTGCCGCATCTCAAAGTTAATGACAAAAGTTCGAATCAGTTAGAATTAAAATGAGGCAAAAAAATTATGTTTCCACGGTCCAAAAATACCAGTTTCCCGAATAATCTTGTCTTAATAGCGGACTGGTGCTATTCATATTTTATCTTGTTTGCCCAAAATGAACAGTTTTCTAAGAATATTTAAAAAAAAAAGATAGAGAAGATGGAGAAAAAAAAAGCGCCTAGTATGAAAAACGAAGAAGACACAGATAATCTTACAAGACCAGTTTTCCGAAAAATCTGGTCTCCATAGCGGACTAGTGCTATTCATGCTTCATATTCTTATGCCTTGTTTGCCAAAAATGAACAATTTTTAAGAATATTGGGGAAAAAAAGAAGAACAAGAATAAAGAAGAAGCGTCTGGTATCGGAGCCGTCCAAGACAGAGCTAATCTTAGAATCAATAACTTCCTCTCCACTGTGTTTGCTCATTGGCCGTGATGGGAGAAGACACCGATCTATAGAGTGTTGGTGAAACATGAGGTGTTGTATCACCCTAATAAGAAGTGTGGGAGAAGACACTGATCTATTGAGTGTTGGTGACGTGTGAGGTGTTGTATCACCCTGATTAGAAGAGTGAGAGAAGACACTAATCTATTGAGTGTTGGTGAAGTGTGAGAGAAGACACTGATCTATTGAGTGTTGGTGAAGTGTGAGGTGTTGTATCACCCTGATTAGAAGAGTGGGAGAAGACACTGATCTGTTGAGTGTTGGTGAAGTGTGAGGTGTTGTATCACCCTGATTAGAAGAGTGGGAGAAGACACTGATCTATTGAGTGTTGGTGAAGTGTGAGGTGTTGTATCACCCTGATTAGAAGAGTGAGAGAAGACACTGATCTAATGAGTGTTGGTGAAGTGTGAGAGAAGACACTGATCTATTGAGTGTTGGTGAAGTGTCAGAGAAGACACTGATCTATTGAGTGTTGGTGAAGTGTGAGAGAAGACACTGATCTATTGAGTGTTGGTGAAGTGTCAGGTGTTGTATCACCCTGATTAGAAGTGTGGGAGAAAATACTGATCAATTGAGTGTTGGTGAAGTGTGAGAGAAGACACTGATCTATTGAGTGTTGGTGGAGTGTGGGAGAAGACACTGATCTATTGAGTGTTGGTGGAGTGTGAGAGAAGACACTGATCTATTGAGTGTTGGTGGAGTGTGGGAGAAGACACTGATCTATTGAGTGTTGGTGGAGTGTGAGAGAAGACACTGATCTATTGAGTGTTGGTGATGTGTGGGAGAAGACACCGATCTAATGAGAGTTGATGAAGTGTGAGAGAAGACACTGATCTATTGGTATCACCCTGATTTAAAGAGTGGGAGAAGACACCGATCTATTGAGTGTTGGTGATGTGTGTGAGAAGACACTGATCTATTGAGTGTTGGTGAAGTGTCAGAAAAGACACTGATCTATTGGTATCACCCTGATTTAAAGAGTGGGAGAAGACACCGATCTATTCTATTGAGTGTTGGTGATGTGTGAGAGAAGACACTGATCTATTGAGTGTTGGTGAAGTGTGAGAAAAGACACTGATCTATTGGTATCACCCTGATTTAAAGAGTGGGAGAAGACACCGATCTATTGAGTGTTGGTGAAGTGTGAGAGAAGACACTGATCTATTGGTATCACCCTGATTTAAAGAGTGGCAGAAGACACCGATCTATTGAGTGTTGGTGATGTGTGAGAGAAGACACTGATCTATTGAGTGTTGGTGATGTGTGAGAAAAAACACCGATCTATTGAGTGTTGGTGAAGTGTGAGAGAAGACACTGATCTATTGGTATCACCCTGATTTAAAGAGTGGGAGAAGACACCGATCTATTCAGTGTTGGTAAAGTGTGAGAGAAGACACTGATCTATTGGTATCACCGTGATTTAAAGAGTGGGAGAAGACACCGATGTATTGAGTGTTGGTGATGTGTGAGAGAAGACACTGATCTATTGAGTGTTGGTGATGTGTGAGAAAAGACACCGATCTATTGAGTGTTGGTGAAGTGTGAGAGAAGACAATGATCTATTGGTATCACCCTGATTTAAAGAGTGGGAGAAGACACCGATCTATTGAGTGTTGGTGAAGTGTGAGAGAAGACACTGATCTATTAAGTGTTGGTGGAGTGTGAGGTGTTGTATCACCCTGATTAGAAGTGTGGGAGAAGACACTAATCTATTGAGTGTTGGTGAAGTGTGAGGTGTTATATCACCCTGATTAGAAGAGTGGGAGAAGACACCGATCTATTGAGTGTTGGTGAAGTGTGAGAGAAGACACTGATCTATTGAGTGTTGGTGAAGTGTGAGGTGTTATATCACCCTGATTAGAAGAGTGGGAGAAGACACCGATCTATAGAGTGTTGGTGAAGTGTGAGAGAAGACACGGATCTATTGAGTGTTGGTGAAGTGTGAGGTGTTGTATCACCCTGATTAGAAGTGTGGGAGAAGACACCGATCTCTTGAGTGTTGGTGGAGTGTTTGACAAGACAGTGATCTATTGAGTGTTGGTGAAGTGTGAGAGAAGACACTGATCTATTGAGTGTTGGTGAAGTGTGAGAGAAGACACTGATCTATTGAGTGTTGGTGAAGTGTGAGAGAAGACACTGATCTATTGAGTGTTGGTGAAGTGTGAGAGAAGACACTGATCTATTGAGTGTTGGTGAAGTGTGAGAGAAGACACTGATCTATTGAGTGTTGGTGAAGTGTGAGAAAAGACACTGATCTATTGAGTGTTGGTGAAGTGTGAGAGAAGACACTGATCTATTGAGTGTTGGTGATGTGTTAGAGAAGACACTGATCTATTGAGTGTTGGTGAAGTGTGAGAGAAGACACTGATCTATTGAGTGTTGGTGAAGTGTGAGAGAAGACACTGATCTATTGAGTGTTGGTGAAAAGTGAGGTGTTGTATCACCCTGATTAGAAGTGTGGGAGAAGATACTGATCTAATGAGTGTTGGGAAAGTGTGAGGTGTTGTATCACTCTGATTAGAATTGTGGGAGAAGACACTGATCTATTGAGTATTGGTAAAGTGTGAGAGAAGACACTGGTCTATTGAGTGTTGGTGAAGTGTGGGGTGTTGTATCACCCTGATTAGAAGTGTGGGAGAAGACAATGATCTATTGAGTGTTGGTGAAGTGTGAGGTGTTGTATCACCCTGATTAGAAGTGTGGGAGAAGACACTGATCTATTGAGTATTGGTGAAGTGTGAGATGTTGTATCACCCTGATTAGAAGTGTGGGAGAAGACACTGATCTATTGAGTATTGGTGAAGTGTGAGATGTTGTATCACCCTGATTAGAATTGTGGGAGATGACACTGATCTATTGAGTGTTGGTGAAGTGTGAGAGAAGACACTGATCTATTGAGTGTTGGTGAAGTGTGAGAGAAGACACTGATCTATTGAGTATTGGTGAAGTGTGAGATGTTGTATCACCCTGATTAGAAGTGTGGGAGAAAATACTGATCTATTGAGTGTTGGTGAAGTGTCAGGTGTTGTATCACCCTGATTAGAAGTGTGGGAGAAAATACTGATCAATTGAGTGTTGGTGAAGTGTGAGAGAAGACACTGATCTATTGAGTGTTGGTGAATTGTGGGAGAAGACACTGATCTATTGAGTGTTGGTGAAGTGTGAGAGAAGACACTGATCTATTGAGTGTTGGTGATGTGTGGGAGAAGACACTGATCTATTGAGTGTTGGTGAAGTGTGAGAGAAGACACTGATCTATTGAGTGTTGGTGATGTGTGGGAGAAGACACCGATCTAATGAGAGTTGATGAAGTGTGAGAGAAGACACTGATCTATTGGTATCACCCTGATTTAAAGAGTGGGAGAAGACACCGATCTATTGAGTGTTGGTGATGTGTGAGAGAAGACACTGATCTATTGAGTGTTGGTGAAGTGTGAGAGAAGACACCGATCTATTGAGTGTTGGTGAAGTGTGAGAGAAGACACTGATCTATTGAGAGTTGGTGAAGTGTGAGAGAAGACACTGATCTATTGGTATCACCCTGATTTAAAGAGTGGGAGAAGACACTGATCTATTGAGTGTTGGTGAAGTGTGAGAGAAGACACTGATCTATTGAGTGTTGGTGAAGTGTCAGAGAAGACACTGATCTATTGAGTATCACCCTGATTTAAAGTGTGGGAGAAGACACTGATCTATTGAGTGTTGGTGAAGTGTGAGAGAAGACACTGATCTATTGAGTATCACCCTGATTTAAAGAGTGGCAGAAGACACCGATCTATTGAGTGTTGGTGATGTGTGAGAGAAGACACTGATCAATTGAGTGTTGGTGAAGTGTGAGAGAAGACACTGATCTATTGAGTGTTGGTGAAGTGTGAGAGAAGACACTGATCTATTGGTATCACCCTGATTTAAAGAGTGGGAGAAGACACCGATCTATTCAGTGTTGGTAAAGTGTGAGAGAAGACACTGATCTATTGGTATCACCCTGATTTAAAGAGTGGGAGAAGACACCGATCTATTGAGTGTTGGTGATGTGTGAGAGAAGACACTGATCTATTGAGTGTTGGTGAAGTGTGAGAGAAGACACCGATCTATTGAGTGTTGGTGATGTGTGAGAGAAGACACTGATCTATTGAGTGTTGGTGATGTGTGAGAAAAGACACCGATCTATTGAGTGTTGGTGAAGTGTGAGAGAAGACAATGATCTATTGGTATCACCCTGATTTAAAGAGTGGGAGAAGACACCGATCTATTGAGTGTTGGTGAAGTGTGAGAGAAGACACTGATCTATTAAGTGTTGGTGGAGTGTGAGGTGTTGTATCACCCTGATTAGAAGTGTGGGAGAAGACACTAATCTATTGAGTGTTGGTGAAGTGTGAGGTGTTATATCACCCTGATTAGAAGAGTGGGAGAAGACACCGATCTATTGAGTGTTGGTGAAGTGTGAGAGAAGACACTGATCTATTGAGTGTTGGTGAAGTGTGAGGTGTTGTATCACCCTGATTAGAAGAGTGGGAGAAGACACTGATCTATTGAGTGTTGGTGAAGTGTGAGAGAAGACACTGATCTATTGAGTGTTGGTGAAGTGTGAGGTGTTGTATCACCCTGATTAGAAGTGTGGGAGAAGACACCGATCTCTTGAGTGTTGGTGGAGTGTGCGACAAGACAGTGATCTATTGAGTGTTGGTGAAGTGTGAGAGAAGACACTGATCTATTGAGTGTTGGTGAAGTGTGAGAGAAGACACTGATCTATTGAGTGTTGGTGAAGTGTGAGAGAAGACACTGATCTATTGAGTGTTGGTGAAGTGTGAGAGAAGACACGGATCTATTGAGTGTTGGTGAAGTGTGAGGTGTTGTATCACCCTGATTAGAAGTGTGGGAGAAGACACCGATCTCTTGAGTGTTGGTGGAGTGTTTGACAAGACAGTGATCTATTGAGTGTTGGTGAAGTGTGAGAGAAGACACTGATCTATTGAGTGTTGGTGAAGTGTGAGAGAAGACACTGATCTATTGAGTGTTGGTGAAGTGTGAGAGAAGACACTGATCTATTGAGTGTTGGTGAAGTGTGAGAGAAGACACTGATCTATTGAGTGTTGGTGAAAAGTGAGGTGTTGTATCACCCTGATTAGAAGTGTGGGAGAAGATACTGATCTAATGAGTGTTGGGAAAGTGTGAGGTGTTGTATCACTCTGATTAGAATTGTGGGAGAAGACACTGATCTATTGAGTATTGGTAAAGTGTGAGAGAAGACACTGATCTATTGAGTGTTGGTGAAGTGTGGGGTGTTGTATCACCCTGATTAGAAGTGTGGGAGAAGACAATGATCTATTGAGTGTTGGTGAAGTGTGAGGTGTTGTATCACCCTGATTAGAAGTGTGGGAGAAGACACTGATCTATTGAGTATTGGTGAAGTGTGAGATGTTGTATCACCCTGATTAGAAGTGTGGGAGAAGACACTGATCTATTGAGTATTGGTGAAGTGTGAGATGTTGTATCACCCTGATTAGAATTGTGGGAGATGACACTGATCTATTGAGTGTTGGTGAAGTGTGAGAGAAGACACTGATCTATTGAGTATTGGTGAAGTGTGAGAGAAGACACTGATCTATTGAGTGTTGGTGAAGTGTCAGAGAAGACACTGATCTATTGAGTGTTGGTGAAGTGTGAGAGAAGACACTGATCTATTGAGTGTTGGTGAAGTGTGAGAGAAGACACTGATCTATTGAGTGTTGGTGAAGTGTGAGAGAAGACACTGATCTATTGAGTGTTGGTGAAGTGTGAGAGAAGACACTGATCTATTGAGTGTTGGTGAAGTGTCAGAGAAAACACTGATCTATTGAGTGTTGGTGAAGTGTGAGAGAAGACACTGATCTATTGAGTGTTGCTGAATTGTGGGAGAAGACACTGATCTATTGAGTGTTGGTGAAGTGTGAGAGAAGACACTGATCTATTGAGTGTTGGTGAAGTGTGAGAGAAGACACTGATCTATTGAGTGTTGGTGAAGTGTGAGAGAAGACACTGATCTATTGAGTGTTGGTGAAGTGTGAGAGAAGACACTGATCTATTGAGTGTTGGTGAAGTGTGAGAGAAGACACTGATCTATTGAGTGTTGGTGAAGTGTGAGAGAAGACACTGATCTATTGAGTGTTGGTGAAGTGTGAGAGAAGACACTGATCTATTGAGTGTTGGTGATGTGTTAGAGAAGACACTGATCTATTGAGTGTTGGTGAAGAGTGAGAGAAGACACTGATCTATTGAGTATTGGTGGAGTGTGGCATAAGACACTGATCTATTGAGTGTTGGTGAAGTGTGAGAGAAGACACTGATCTATTGAGTGTTGGTGAAGTGTAAGAGAAGACACTGATCTATTGAGTGTTGGTGAAGTGTAAGAGAAGACACTGATCTATTGAGTGTTGGTGAAGTGTGGGAGAAGACACTGATCTATTGAGTGTTGGTGAAGTGTGAGATGTTATATCACCTGATTAGAATTGGGGGAGAAGATACAAGAAGAAGAATATGTACACTGATCTATTGAGTGTTGGTGAAGTGTGAGGTGTGGTATCACCCCGATTAGAAGTGTGGGAGAAGATACAAGAAGAAGAAAATTTACACTTATCTATTGAGTGTTTGTGAAGTGTGAGGTGTTGTATCACCCTGATTAGAAGAGTGGGAGAAGATACAAGAAGAAGAAAATGTACACTGATCTATTGAGTGTTCCTGAAGTGTGAGGTGTTGTATCACCCTGATTAGAAGTGTGGGAGAAGATACAAGAAGAAGAAAATGTACACTGATCTATTCAGTGTTGGTGAAACTTGAGGTGTTGTATCTCCCTGATAAGAAGTAAGGGGAAAAGATTAAAAAAAAAAACAGAAGAAAACGGACGCTGATCTATTGAGTGTTTGTGAAGTGTGAGGTGTTGTATCACCCTGATTAGAAGTGTGGGAGAAGATACAAGAAGAAGAAAATGTACACTGATCTATTGAGTGTTGGTGAAGTGTGAGGTGTTGTATCACCCTGATTAGAAGTGTGGGAGAAGATACAAGAAGAAGAAAATGTACACTGATCTATTGAGTGTTGGTGAAGTGTGAAGTGGAGAAAATACAAGAAGAAAAAAATGTACAGTGATGTATTGAGTGTTGGTTAAGTGTGAGGTGTTGTATCACCCTGATTAGCTGTGTCGGAAAAGTTACAGAAAAAAAAACGAACAGTAGAAAATGTACACTGATCTGTGGATTGTTGGTGAAATATAACGACTGGTATAACCATGATTGGAAGAATTGGAGAAGATAAAAATAAGAAGATATCGTAACCTCAGCAGGTCCTACTACACACAGCTTCCTCTTACTCTCTTCCTGTGGACATAACTGTATTATTATATATCGGTTTCGTTACATCATGTCAAAGATAGAAAGAAAGAAAGGTAAATAGATTGAAAGTTAGAAAGAAAGAGAGATTGATAGTTAAATAGATAATTGGGTAGTAATAGTAGTAGTAGTAGTAGTAGTAGTAGTAGTAGTAGTAGTAGTAGTAGTAGTAGTAGTAGTAGTTGTGGTAATATAGTAGTAGTAGTAGTTGTAGTAATATAGTAGTAGTAGTAGTAGTAGTAGTAGTAGTAGTAGTAGAAGTAGTAGAAGTAGTAGTAGTAGTAGTAGTAGTAGTAGTAGTAGAAGTAGAAGAAGTAGTAGCAGCGGTAGTAGTAGTAGTAGCAGCAGCAGCAGCAGCAGCATTAGTAGTAGTAGTGGTGGTAATAGTAGTAGTAGTAGTGGTAGTGGTAGGGGTAGTTGTTTAGTCGTAGTAGTATTAGTGTTAGTAGAAGTAATAGTGGTAGTAGTAGTACTGGAAATAGTGGTAGTGGTAAAAGTAGAGGTAGTGGTACTAGAAGTAGTAGTAATAGTAGTAGTAGTAGTAGTAGTAGCAGCAGCAGCAGCAGCAGTAGCAGTAGCAGCAGCAGCAGCAGCAGCAGCAGAAGTAGTAGTAGTAGTAGTAGTAGTAGTAGTAGTAGTAGTAGAAGTAGTAGTAGTAGAAGTAGTAGTAGTAGTAGTAGTAGTAGTAGTAGTAGTAGTAGTAGTAGTAGTAGTAGTAGTAGTAGTAGTAGTAGTAGTAGTAGTAGTAGTAGTAGTAGTAGTAGTAGTAGTAGTAGTAGTAGTAGTAGTCGTAGTAGTAGTAGTAGTAGTAGTAGTAGTAGTAGTAGTAGTAGTAGTAGTAGTAGTAGTAGTAGTAGTAGTAGTAGTAGTAGTAGTAGTAGTAGTAGTAGTAGTAGTAGTAGTAGTAGTAGTAGTAGTAGTAGTAGTAGTAGTAGAAGTAGTTGTCGTAGTAGTAGTAGTAGTAGTAGTAGTAGTAGTAGTAGTAGTAGTAGTAGTAGTAGTAGTAGTAGTAGTAGCAGTAGTAGTAGTAGAAGTAGTTTTCAGCAATATCTTTAACTCTCCAAATGTCACTCACAGTGAAGCCGATAAAGGTCTTTTCAATACGTTAAATCAACTAATTGTGTATTTTGCCAATCTGTTTTTAGATTCTTCCAAACGTTGATAGTTTTTGCATTAAATGCATAAAAGTGCACTGCCTTGCGGGAATTCTTATCCGCACAGTTATTAAAACCTACATGATAATGAATGTTTCAAAATATTTGTAAACAAATTTGGATTTTAAAAAATTAGTTAACTATTCTTATTGCAGTATTTGGTTTAGACATATACAGCAATACAAATAGATTACATTACAAAAATGACGTCTATAGAAAGATGTCTTTAAGGATCGAGACAATATTTTGTAATCTGAACGACACAGAATCTATCATTTGACCCTCAAAGTTCAGCACAAACATTTATCATTATTTCAAAAGTCACTCTTCTCATGGATATTCAATAGTTCCCAGTTTAGTTTCAATAAAACTAATAACTCACTGAAATGAAACACAAAAAGGGATAAAAAAAATCGAGAGGAAAAATGGTAACGAAAGTAAAATGACAAAGCTGTTTTTGCTATACCAGCTTTCCCAAGTTTTTTTTTTATATCTAGTCTTTCATTCTGTCATAGTGTCAAACAGTAGAAGAAATATTCTGTTAAGTTCAGTATAAACACACGGATAAAGAAAAACAGCGAAAAAAAAAAACCAAAAAGGAAAGAGAAGAATGATAGAATTTTATGTAGAGTTCAGTGTAAAGGGACTGATAAAGAAAATCACAGCGAAAAAAAAACAAAACAAAACAAAAAGGAAACAGGAGATAGAATTTTGTGTAGAGTTCAGCGTAAATGGACTGATAAAGAAAAACACAGCAATAATAAACAAAAAGGAAACAGAAGATAGAATTTTGTGTAGAGTTCAGAGTAAATGGACTGATAAAGAAAAACACAGCGAAAAAAATACCAAAAAGGAAACAGAAGATAGAGTTTTATGAAGAGTTCAGTATAAAGGGACTGATAAAGAAAATCACAGTGAAAAAAAAAACAATAAACAAAACAAAAAGGAAACAGGAGATTGAATTTTGTGTAGAGTTCAGCGTAAATGGACTGATAAAGAACAAAAAAAAAACAAAAAAACAAACAAACAAAAAAACAAAAAAATAAAATTTCCCAACAACAGAAGACAAAATATTGCGTAGAGTTCACTAAATCAAACAGTTTACAGATAAAAAAAGAAGCACACACACAAAAAAAAAAAAAAAAAAAAAAAAAAATAAAATGAGCGGGCTTTTCCGTTCCACTTAATCTACAAACAGTTGTTCACCGATATCTACGCTTATCGTTACCTTTGTAAAACCAGAACAGATTTCATTATTCGTCTCAGTCGTTTTATAACTATTTTATAGTTTCGTTGTTTGTAAGCAGAGTTTTTCCTCTGAAGACTTTACCGGTTGAAATGCTAGGCGTGGTTTTGTGTTTGCTCTTGTGTTTATTTCTTGTTTCTTTTTTTTTTCTTTTAATTGGTCTATTATTGAGAACAAAAATGTTTGTATTTAATTCTCATTTATTCAGTCGCCTAAGCCGATCTACCTAACAGCTCAAAAAAGAAATATGAGAATGGCTTTGCGAAGTATGTACGTATGCCTGTCTTTCTTTTTCTTTTCTATATTTGTCACTGTGTCAGTGTGTCTGTCTTTCTATTTATCCATCTCTTTCTTCTATGTTTCTATTGCCAGCTTTGTCTGTGTCACTTTCTGTGCTTCTCTTCGATTATATATATATATATATCTTTCTCTCTCCTTCTGTACTTCTCTTTATTTTTTTCTGATTTAAAAAAAATTGTAAGATTGACCGTGTAAAATCTGTCAATATGGCTGTCTTTGTCTTTCTTTGTTCTGTTCGTCATTCTCTCTCTCTCTCTCTCTCTCTCTCTCTCTCTCTCTCTCTCTCTCTCTCTCTCTCTCTCTCTCTCTCTCTCTCTTTCTTCTCTCTCTTCTCTCAATAGTAAGTACAAAAGACTTATGTCAGCTACTTTAATCGTGCTTAACAGTCACTAAAGTGACCAATTATAGAAACAAGCGAATTGATCTTGGCTCATAAGTACTGCAGCAAGCAAAACAATTACAAACCTCAAAACTACAGGGTGCTGAATCAAGCAAGGTTTGGGCGTGGTCGCTTTAAAACAGGAAGAATAAAGGAAACTTGTCGCAGTTTGTCTATAGATGATGACAGTGGAGTGATTGGAAGGGAAGAGAGGGAGAGAGGGAGAGAAGGAGAGAGAGAGAGAGAGAGAGAGAGAGAGAGAGAGAGAGAGAGAGAGAGAAAGGCAGGGAGAGAGAGGGTTGGGGGGAAGAAAAACCGAAGAGAGACATATAAATTAGAGAGAGAGAAAGAGGCAGAATACAAGAAAATAATTAAAAGAGAGGGGGAGGGAGGACAAGAGCGGATGGCAGGAGGGAGAGAGAGTGGGGGGAGGAGGAATCAGAGAGAGATTATTATAGTTAAGAAAGAGGCAGGCAGAGGGTTGAGCGACAAATGTTTAAAAGAGAGGGGTGGGAAGAATAGAGCGGGTGTGTGTGCAAGTGAGAGAAAGAGAGAGAGAGAGTGAGAGAGAGTGAGAGAAAGAGTGAAAGAGTGAGAGAGAGAAAGAGAGAGTGAGAGAAAGAGAGAGAGTGTGAGAGAGAGAGAGAGTGAGAGAGAGTGAGAGAAAGAGTGAAAGAGTGAGAGAGAGAAAGAGAGAGTGAGAGAAAGAGAGAGAGTGTGAGAGAGAGTGAGAGAGAAAGAGTGAGAGAGAGTGAGACAGAAAGATTGAGAGAGAGTGAGAGAGAGAAACAGAGAATGTGAGAAAGATTGAGAGAGAGGGTGAGAGAGAGTCAGAGAGTGAACGAGAGAGAGAGAGAGAGTGAAAAGTAAGAGAGTGAGAGAAAAAGAGAGAGAAAGAGATAGATAGAGTGAGAGAGAAAGAGACAGAGAGTGAGAGAGAGATAGAGGACCAATATGTTGAGATATAGTTGAGTAGTCAATTGCCAATCAAAGGCAGTACTGCCTTCCTAAAAGTTGAGACAGCAGGACTGGAGACACATCGGCCCATTTAGTGGGTACATGGTACTTGTGTTTAAAACTTCAACAAGACGGACTCTCTGTTTCCTCAGGTATGAGAAATACACATCCATATAAGAATAAATATCAACACCAGTTCCTCCACATCCCCTCATCTTTCTTTCTTTTTGACTCTTTCTTCTTGTTATTAATTCCCTGTCCTTTTTCTGGTGCTTGATTTTGTTCTTCTTGTTCACGTTGTTTTTCTTTCTCTTCTCCTCCTTCTCCTCCACCTCTTCCTCCTCCTCTATTTAAGAACCTATTTTCATTTACCACCCCCCCCCCCTGAATCTCAATCCTCTTTATTTATTTATCTAACCCCGACGACCCCCAGAAACAGAGAGCACTTTACGCCATGCACGTGACAGCCCAGGAGGTGGAGTCAGGGAAAAGGAAAGCATCCTCCACCCCCCCACTCGCCAATCCCATCACCGACCTGTTGCTCTGAACAGTAGCCCGACCTGGACCATCTGCTGATGAGCCTACAGGCGCTAGGAGAGTAGGGACCTGGGACAGGAAGTCACGCCTGTCTTGGTCAGAGACCATCACAGATGGAGATAGGTTCACTCCCCTGATTACCCCTCAGCTCGATTCAGGAAATGGAAGGGCTTGGTGAGGGTTTTTTTTTAAATTTTTTTTTTTTGGTTAATGAGAGAAAAGACAAGAGATATACTTTAAGCCCAGAAGGTCAATAGCAGAAGACAATGGAGGAGACTATCAGCGAACATCCGAGAGGTAGCCGAGGCGTCCACGTTGGAGCACTAGGATGTGAGCGGTGATATAGATAGATAGAAGGAGAGAGAGAGAGAGAGAGAGAGAGAGAGAGAGAGAGAGAGAGGGAGGGAGAGAAAGAGAGAGAGGGAGGGAAACACACACACACACGGAAGTATAATCTACAGATCACCAAAGGGAAAATAGTAAATAATGAAACGTAAATGTGGAATGTTTAAGAAAAGTAAAACATTTGAACTTGCAAACGTACTCTTTTCTGATTTTCCTGGAGGAAGAGTTCTTGTCTCGTAAAGGCTTAAGAGATAAACGAATATATTTGATACGGTGAGTGTAGCCAGTTCAAGAAAATCTTGTAAACTGTTTCTTAGACCGTTTCTCTGACGTAAATTTTGAAAAATAGTGGTTATCTTTGTCTTTTTGTCGTTTTTCACATCTCCTCATATCCCTCCCTACGAAACCTATTTTTTTTTCAATAACTCAGCATGACATAATACACTCTGTGTGAATTTTATCAGCTTATTTCTTATAGATATTTAATTTCTTCTTCATCCTCACCAGAGATGCCTATCTCAAATACAATGAAGGAAATGGTCACGGTAAAATAATGAGCACATAAGAGTATCAAACAGAGAGAGAAGCGGTCAGTATGAAAATTAGTTTAAAAAAAAAAAAAACGAGGGAGGGGTTTAGTTACCAGTTTAATATCTATTGGTTAAAAAATGATAAGACCAAAGATATACGAAAGTCATTTCAAATATCTTTAAAAACAATTTAATTGAAAGGTTGTTACAAATAAAGATCTTACACCGGCTGGTTTTAAAATTTGATAAGATAAAAGCCAGGCAGAAAACAAAATTATTAACGCACTGAGTGCACAAATTTTCAAAGATTTTTATGTAAGGAGAAATGTAGAGATTGAAAGGAGTTCTTGATAAAAGAATAATCGGTTTATTGTGTTAAATCCAGTCCATTAATAAATCTTTGTAAACATTATTTTTTTCCTGTACGTTTAAATAATGGACAGCCATGAATTCCCACAGGCAGTGCACTGTTTGCGAAAATAGGGGAAGTCCACTAATTCTGTATTTTCCAAATCTATTTTAAGATCGTAATACACGCATTTAAAAAGACTTGCGATTCCCGCAAAAAGATGCATAATGGTGCACTGCCTTTCGGGAATTCATAGCTGCGCATTTATTTAAACCTAAATGATAATGAGCTTAAAAAGATCTATAAAAAGGTTTGGATTCTACACGAGGTTTCCTTCAAAAGTAAGCCTAGATTCTGCAAATTTAACCTATTTTTTCTATCTTTAACTTTCTAATCAGATTTTCGAAAGATCTTTCTGTAGATTTAGAAAGTACAGGTCTAGCTGTTTTCCCGTTTTGTATGACGCTCTCTAAGCTGTTCATATGAGGAGGAGGTTAGAAGGGAGCATAATTATGGAAAAGAGACAGATAAACTGCGAGATATTGTAACAAAGAGACCAATCGCATAGTGGTCTCAGGCCGTTCTGCATCTCAAACTAAGGCCCCGTCGGGTAGGGCGAAACTTGAAAAAATTAAGCTTTAAACTTACCTTTGATTGCGTGAGAGTCAAACACACAATGAAAAAGAAGAAGAAGAAGAAGAAGAAGAAGAAGAAGAAGAAGAAGAAGAAGAAGAAGAAGAAGAAGAAGAAGAAGAAGAAGAAGAACAAAAAGAAGAACAAGAACAAGAACAACAAGAACAAGAACAAGAACAAGAAGAAGAACAAGAAGAAGAAGAGAGTAAAAGAGAGAGAGAGAGAGAGAGAGAGAGAGAGAGAGAGAGAGAGAGAGAGAGAGAGAGACAGAGACAGAGACAGAGACAGACAGACAGACAGACAGAGAGAGACAGAGAGAGAGAGAGAGAGAGAGAGAGAGAGAGAGAGAGAGAGAGAGAAAGAGAGACTTGATGCTGATTCAGAAAAAAATGTGAGAAAGAAAGATAAACGAGAGAATACAATCATTCCAAAATTATTTCTCATTTATCAAAAAATTACGAATCATCCAAAGTAAAAAAAAAGAAAAAACAAACTATATAAAGTACATTCCAAAAAACAGAAACAGCCACAAATTAAAGACCCATCGTGGGCGCAAGAATGTATTTATTCGCATCGAACTAAAAAATCCACAATAATTTGGCATTATCTAAATGAACCGCCACTTCTTCCCATGTTTGGCACTAACTGAAGGCTGAAGACAGCCCAACGCCCATCATTTCTATCAAATTATGGGTATTTTCCTATGTGTACCCCATTATGGGTATTTTCCCGTGTATATCCCATTGTACGCCTCGTTAGCAGCAACTTGCTTGGGGTATTCCTTTCAAGTCTAGTTAGGCAGTTCTCCTTGGTTCCATGTAATCTATCAGCCATTAGCGATCGCTCGCAGATCTCTGCTTTCTTTGTTTGTGAGTGCGGAAAACTCACACGCGCACACGCACACACACTCTCCCTCTCTTACCCTTTTGTACTTTTTGTCTGTTTTCCTTTTTTTTTCCCTTCCTCCCTCCCTCCGTCCGTCCCTCTCTGTCTCTGTTTCTCTGTCTCTCTCTGTCTCTCTGTCGCTGTCTCTGTCTGTCTGTCTCTCTCTCTCTCTCTCTCTCTGTCTCTCTGTCTCTGTCTCTGTTTCTGTGTCTGTCTGTCTCTGTGTCTGTCTGTCTGTTTATCTGTCTGTCTGTCTGTCTGTCTGTCTCTGTCTCTCTCTCTCTCTCTCTCTCTCTCTCTCTCTCTCTCTCTCTCTTTTCCTCTATTTGTAAACCAATCTATTTGTCCATCTGATAGGCATATTAAGCTAACCTTTTCATCTCTTATTTTAATTGCTTACATAAAGAGACATGTCGCTAAGAGTAGACACATAATCATGAACTTTACCATCTTTCTTGTTATCTTAATATCGCAGTGGTAAGCATTTCGCATGGAATCAACAAAAATATAAAATCGAACAAATGATGCCTTTAACGTCGCTTACAGCATGGTTTAGGCACTAAACCACTTAGATATGACAAGGTAAAGAGAATCAAAGGTAAGCCTTACAACCACCACTCAACTATGTTTAAAAAAAACCTCATTCATTTCTGAAAATCTTAAAAATTCTATCAATTCCTACCACATCTGTAAACGCAGAATTTCTTATTTTCCACGCGTTCCTTACAAGTAAACCAAATTTTCCCCGAGTCCCTTGTAAGAATAGCTTGATAGTAAGTATCCTTGCAGTAAACGGGAAACTCCACTCCGGCGAATTTTGCGCACAATAAACCGTCACCAAATTGCATTAGACACGGATCGTCTCCCATGGGGCATCGGCTAGTTATCTGCCCTTGGTCTAAGCTTTCTACGGTACACCGCAATGATCATAATTATTGATTTTTGCCGGATATGTGCTCGCAAGGGGATATGGGGATATTTCCTCTATCTCCGTTCTATCATACTGGTTTTTGTTTCTTCCCCGTTTTTATGTATTAACGGATGAGCTTGTGACTAAAGGAGAAATCTATTGGGATTTGAGGAAGGGGAGCGGGGTTTGGTGTTTTTTGACACCGCTACTTGAGAGGTGACCTTGGAGTTCGATTACTGCCCTTTTTTACGACTTAGAAACTTCTGCTGTATTGGGTTATCTTCCGTTCGAGTATTTTCTTTGCATAAAGGGCAAAAGACATGAGTTAATGAAGTTTCCTGGATTTTCCGCTCAAAATAACGGAAACGATTAAGCCAATATTCTCAATGCTCAGTCTATTTTTCTATTTTAATTTCTCTAATTTTTATCTTTTATTCTCCGGGTTGCGAGAAAACTGTTGTTTTGTCCTCCCGTATTTTCTTTGTCCTGGTGGATGATTAAATATCTTTTGTCATCGTAACAATGCATTTCTGTCCCGCGACTATGTTATTTGCAATCAGTTTGTCTTTCAGCAATTACCCGTTACTAAATGTCTATCTTCTGTGCGTCTAAAACATAATTTGTGCAATGATTTTTCTACTTGCATCTTTTGTTTAGATCTCTAGCTCTCGCTTGATTTTATGTGCCTCATTTTGTTTCTGTCTCAATTGATTTCTATAATTTTTATGTCTGTCTTTCATCTCTTTGTTGTATCTTCTCTCCTCTTTTCCCTCTCCCCTTTCTTTCTCTCACTCTCTTTCACTCTCTCTATTTCTCTTTCTCTTTCCCTTTTTCTTTCTCTCTCTCCCTCTATCTTTCTTTCTCTCTCTCTATCTTTCTTTCTCTATCTCTCTCTTTCTCTCTATATTATCTCTCTTTCTCTATATTTCTTTCTATCTTTCTCTCTCTCCATCTCTCTTTTTCGCTCTATCTCTCATTCTCTTTATGTATCTCTCTTTCTCTTTCTCTCTATCTTTCTCTCTCTTTCTCTTTCTCTGACTCTCTCTCTCTCTCTCTCTCTCTCTCTCTCTCTCTCTCTCTCTCTATCTCCCTCTCGGGAATAACCTCCTCTTTTTTTCCACACTCATAAAAATTCTCTTCATCTTTGTTGATTCTCTCTCTTTTAACTTCCAATATAAAATGGACAAAATAAAAAAAGAGCATGATCAAAGAGAATAATCACATTTTTTATTTTAATTTTCTAACAAACACTACTTTGGAGAAAAATAATATTACCACTCCATCTTTAAGAGCAATTTACAACTTTATGCCACATTTGACGTTCCTAGGTGGTCTAGAAATGCTCGGTGAGCTGAGATGCTCCTCATTTTTCAACGAGTTCGATTATTGAGAGACGTAGGATAACACATACAGACACGCATCATTGGCTCAGACGCTAACGATTTCTTGCAAGACAACGTGAAGACAAGACTTCAGGATCGAACTCGAAACAAAGTAGCTGCTACTGAGCTAAACCATTGCCTGACAAGCACCATTACTCTTGAAAACCTCGTTTAATTGCCATTCACCATTAATACAAAGCTGTGTCATGAATTCTTGAAATCCACTATTAGCGGTATCGATTCTGCAGATAAAAGCGGGGGGGGAAAAAATTTCATTGTTTTGTAAGGAAAGCGGAGGTAATTATTAATGTTTAGCAAGTAGTCGCAGTGTGGGACTTTCCGATTATCGATTCTTTTTCCCTCTGGTAACGCTTGAACTTATTATTCAGAAAATTTTTTTTTTTAGAAATCGGAATCGATCGTTACATGCCTAGAACAATCTACTCGTTTAACTCAAGAGCTTTGTGAGTAAAGAAATTAGGCCAAGAGTGTTCTCACAAACATTAAACTTTTATAGATCAATATTTTTGTAAAGGTGACGTTAAAAATACGAGGATTTTTTTTTAACACGAAGAACGAATAATAGGCGAAAAGTTACCTTTGCAAGAGTGGAACAAAAGTGTAAGAGAATTTCATGACGACGCTCATGAAAAAAAAAAAAAATTAAATCTCAACTGTTTCAGCGTTTTCTCTCAGTCTGTCTGTATGTCTCTCTCTCCCTGTCTTTCTCTTCCTCTCTTTCTCTCTCTCTCTCACTCTCTATTTTTGTATATATATATATATATATATTTCAAGATTTTCTAACAAAATTACATTACAAAAAATGATTGTTCTTCAATTTGGAGGAGAAAACTTCCCCACTACTTCGAGCTGTAGCAACATCATTATTTACGATTGTGTTTGCTCGCATGATTTAAAGACAGGATTATCAGAAACAAGGTTTATCTGGAGCAAATAAAACTTTTTCTGAGGGCTGAAGCTCCCCCTAGTGCTTTCTTATGAAATTGTGCAAGTTGCATTAAAAAAAACAAAGTGATGTAAAACATCCACGTCTACAATTTGACGCTGAGACTTTTCGTCAAAAATTTCAAGAAAGCACTAACGAGTAGTAGTGCAGCAGCAGCAGCAGCAGTAGTAGTAGTTAAAGTAGTAGTAGTAGTAGTAGTAGTAGTAGTAGTAGTAGTAGTAGTAGTAGTAGTAGTAGTAGTAGTAGTAGTAGTAGTAGTAGTAGTAGCAGTAGTAGTAGTAGTAGTAGTAGTAGTAGTAGTAGTAGTAGTAGTAGTAGTAGTAGTAGTAGTAGTAGTAGTAGTAGTAGTAGTAGTAGTAGTAGTAGTAGTAGTAGTATAAGTAAGAATTATAAGAGCTAGAATTTTAGGTTGTGCTCAGCAGTGGTTAGGGTAAGGCTTATAAGTGAAAATGACCGAAAATGCTTGAATTGGTGAGATTAGAACCATCGATTTTATAGATGCTTCGGCACCCATCGCCTTGCTACTCAAAGAGAAGATTGCCTATAGCAATACGCTACTATGCACTCTAAAAAGAGAGTTTGATGGCGAAGGTATTTACTAACCTTCCCTGAGTGACTTGCAATCTTGATTGGGAAAGCCCAAATCGCACCAAAAACAACCATGGCTCTAAAAGTCAATCGATGAGAGAATTAAAGAGATGAATGTGAAAATGACCTTTAATTCATTGTAAACAATTTTTTTTCTATATTTCTTGTTCTTTTATCTCTTTCTATGTTTAAAAATCTTGAAATCTTTCTTAATCTTTTAGGCAACAATGAAAATATCCATTGGCAAAGAAAATGAATTAACACTGATCTAAAACGTAAAAATAACGGACAATGCCAAAAGTAAGCTATCTCAAACACAAAACAAACAAAAAACTTCCTTGTTTAAAACAAATTTATGTCCTTTCTTTCCCCTCAAATTATAATCCCATGAAATTTCGAAACGGTCAGATGAGGAATATGAAAAGAAAAAATAAATAAAATAAAAACTTTAATTTAAATTCCGATTGGTAATGATGGGTCGAATGAAAAGTTCATGGTGAAGCAGGCCTCAAATTATCATCACTTATGTCGATCTTTCTAAAAAAAATTAAAAAAAAAAAGAATGCTTATAGAATTGAACTAATCGAATTTCCAGAAATTCTCTCCGAGTTAAGAAAGTGAAAAAGTAAAATTAAACGTTGCCCTGTTTTTTACTCCTTCACTCAGACTAACTATGTTTTCAAAATTCGATTTTTGAAATACTTAATATGAAGATGAGTTGGAATAATTGATAAAAATGCTCTCTCTCTTATATATATATATAATTAAAGTATTTCCGCTAACAAAATAGACGGCTATCTACTTTCAGTCTACTTTGTTGTCTATTCTAAACTTCACATCTACCCAAGATTGATTCCATTCATAATAAAATCAGTGTTTTCCTCTTTTATCGAACTATTCATGTCCTCACCGCATTTTTCCTTCAAGGCCGCGCTATCACTACGTCAAATCGACGCACGGCGAGGCTCCGTCCATCTCATCGATCAGTTTGGAAAACAGTGATGAGAGAGGGAAACAGGCCTTACCCACCCCTGCCTGATCAGGTCTGCTAATAAATCTTGCTTATCATTAAACTACAGATCCTCTTTTAGGGGTATCAACGCTGCGTTTCCTCGAGATAAATCCACGCAGATCAAGGGAGGCGACCGGGATTTGAGGCGAGTGCAAACACGGGCAAGGGGAATAATCTTTATTATCATTCGATGGAAACTCGATCAAAGAGCAGTGCACGGGCCTAGCTGCCTGTCGGGGTTTCTTTTTCATTTTCCTCGATCAAAAGCAAAGATATTTACCCCCACCTCCCCCCATTCCTCCAGAATCTCTGTCTCTAACTCTTTTTGTCTCTGTGTCTGTCTCTCGCTCTTGCTCTCTCCCTCTCTCTCTCTCTCTCTCTCTCTCTCTCTCTCTCTCTCTCTCTGTATATATATATATATATATATATATATATATTATATATATTTTTTTACTAACTATCTCTCCATCCCTTTCTCTTTCCATCTCTCTTTCTCACCCACACATATGAACACTCTTTCTTTTTCTCTCACTGTCTTTCACACTCACTCACTCACACACACATACTCTCTTTCACATACACTCGCGCACACACACACACTCTCTCTGACACATACACTCACACACATCTGTAATTCGGTTTAAGGCCGCGATAATTTTAAAATCGATTCAGTCTTGTCTTCGATTGCCATTAAATTTGTCCTTTCCTCTTGTTCCTCCCTCTAGTCTCTTTCTATCCATCCCTCCCTCTTCTCTCTCTCTATCCTATTTATTTTTTTAAGGGTTTCTACAAATCCTCTATTATAAATTTCCACCTTTTTCTCTGTCCTCAAAAGACTTTGCAACCCCCATTTTTCTCACACTTTCATTTTTCTAACTCCCAGTCTATCTTCTTCTCTTCCTCCCTTCCTTTCTCTTTCTACCATTCTCTCTTTTCACTCACTCTCTCTCACTCTTTCACTCTCTCTTTGACTTTGTTTATCACTCCCCGTCTCTTTCACAGCCTATGCGTCTTATTTTCTTTTTCTACGGGTTTCTATAAACTCTCCATTATCCATTTCACCTTTTTTTTCTTTCCTCGCAAGACTTTTTTTTACCCCCATCTTTCTCGCACTCTGTTTTTATCCTAACTCCCACTCTATCTCCTTCTCTCTCTCTCTTTCTCTCTCTCTCTTTCTCTCTCTGTGTCGCTCCCTCTGTCTCTCCCTCTGTCTCTCTCTCTTCCCCTCCTCCCCTCTCTCTCTCCCTCCCCCTCTCTCTCTCTCCCCCTCTCTCTCTCCTTCTCTCTCTCTCCCTCCCTCTCTCTCCCTCCCTCTCTCTCTCTCCCTCCCTCTCTCTCTCTCTCTCTCTCTCTCTCTCTCTCTCTCTCTCTCTCTCTCTCTCTCTCTCTCTCTCTCTGACTCACATCGACACTCAAATACTTCATCCCCGTTGCTCATATCTGAACATCGCCTGTCCAATTTTTTTTCCCAACAACTGAGACCCCAGCCACAAGGCTCTAAGGCCCTGGAAAAGACATTAATATTTGAAATCTTTCCTCACCCGCGTCAGTTTCTAGGTGGCGACAACAATTCACATGAGAAATAAGCTCAGAATAAAATTGGCGTCAACGCTTACGAAAAGAGTAAAAAATAAAGAGAGAAATAAACTGCTCTTTTGTCGCTTTGAAAATTCTCCATTTTTTGTGTGCGTGAGTCGATTTCGTGTCACAGTTATGTTTTATATCCTACAATGGGTAGAAAAAGAGGAAGTGGAGATAAAGGAAATTTAATGTCTAACTTCCTCTTTATTTTATTGAGCAAACAAATTAAGTTAAGTTTAAAAGTCAGACATGGTAACCATTTTGTGAGAGCAATTTTAAAGTCACCTATTTTAAAAGGTTCAGTTTTGTAATGGTAGCCTTCCTAGGGGTGATCTTCAATTTCGTGGTGATTATTTATGATATTCAAATGTCAAAAGTGAGATTTCATCATTTAGTCTTGGGGCAAAAGTTGTGAAATTGCAAAGCTCAAGATAAAACTTTTTCG
>JAWDGP010005844.1:105000-112500 GCA_033675545.1 Elysia crispata
AATAAGGCTGAGGAAATAGTTTTAACAATTATTTTGTAAGAAATTACAAAAATTTTAATGTTTTAATTTTATATGTTTCCGACAAACACACATTTTCAGTTTCTTTTGCTTTCTTTTTTTTCGATTAGAAGTAATCGTTTAAAAGCTCAATCATCGACCTCTCTGCCCGTTTCTCTCTCTCTCTCTCTCTCTCTCTCTCTCTCTCTCTCTCTCTCTCTCTCACTTTCTTTCTCTCTCTCTCTTTCTCTCTCACTTTCTTTCTCTCTCTCTCTCTCTCTCTCTCTCTCTTTCTCTCTCTCACTTTCTTTCTCTCTCTCTCTCTCTCTCTCTCTCTCACTTTCTTTCTCTCTCTCTCTCTCTCTCTTTCTCTCTCTCTCTCACTTTCTTTCTCTCTCTCTCTCTCTCTCTCTCTCTCTCTTTCTCTCTCTCTCACTTTCTTTCTCTCTCTCTCTCTCACTTTCTTTTTCTCTCTCTCTTTCTCTCTTTCTCTCTCTCTCACTTTCTTTCTCTCTCTCTCTCTCTCTTTTCTCTCTCTCTCTCACTTTCTCTCTCTCACTTCTCTCTCTCTCTTTCTCTCTCTCTCTCTCTCTCTCTCTCTCTCTCTCAATTACCAGCATCAAAACCAGTCTTCTACCATGAACTCCCTCAACATCAACTTTTCTCTCCAACCAAAATTATTATAATTATTATCTACACGCCAGTCCTCTAAATCTCTCTCTCTGCCTCTCTATCTCTTTCTCTCTCTCTCTCTCTTTCTCTCTCTCTCTCTCTCTCTCTCTCTCTCTCTCTCTCTCTCTCTCTCTCTCTCTCTCTCTCTCAATTACCAGCATCAAAACCAATCTTCTACCATGAACTCCCTCAACATCAACTTTTCTCTCCAACCAAAATTATTATAATTATTATCTACACGCCAGTCCTCTAAATCTCTCTCTCTGCCTCTCTCTCTCTCTCTCTCTCTCTCTCTCTCTCTCTCTCTCTCTCTCTCTCTCTCTCTCTCTCTCTCTCTCTCTCTCTCTCTCTCTCTCTCTCTCTCTCTCTCTCTCTCTCTCTCTCTCTCTCTCTCTCTCTCTCTCTCTCTCTCTCTCTCTCTCTCTCTCTCTCTCTCTCTCTCTCTCTCTCTCTCTCTCTCTCTCTCTCTCTCTCTCTCTCTCTCAATTACCAGCATCAAAACCAATCTTCTACCATGAACTCCCTCAACATCAACTTTTCTCTCCAACCAAAATTATTATAATTATTATCTACACGCCAGTCCTCTAAATCTCTCTCTCTGCCTCTCTCTCTCTCTCTCTCTCTCTCTCTCTCTCTCTCTCTCAATTACCAGCATCAAAACCAATCTTCTACCATGAACTCCCTCAACATCAACTTTTCTCTCCAACCAAAATTATTATAATTATTATCTACACGCCAGTCCTCTAAATCTCTCTCTCTGCCTCTCTATCTCTTTCTCCCTACAATCTTACCTGATAATCAAAAGATCTACAGACAAAGGCTGTCTCTTCCAGACAAGCTTGGGCGCATCTGTCCGGCTCCACTTTCTCCAGCTTCTTGTGGTTCTCTTGAAGAACTATGCTGTAGGGCGTGGCGTAGAACCGCTCCAAATGGGGGCCTGAGGAATACAAAAGTGCGTCGTGGTAGTGGGAAAATCCAATCATTTCATAGACTTTAATGCAGGTTTCAAAGGGTCATAAAATTTGGGAAAACCCATCATTTTATAAACTTTAATGTATGTATCAAAGCGTCATAAAACTTGGGAAGTCCAATTATTTCATAGACTTTAACGCAGGTTTCAATGCGTCATAAAATTTGGGCAATCCCATCATTTTATAGACTTTAATGCAGGTTTCAAAGCTCATAAAATTTGGGCAATCCCATCATTTTATAGACTTTTTAATGCAGGTTTCAACGCGTGATGAAATTTAGAAAATCCCGTTATTTCATACTTTTTAAAGCAGGTTTCAAAGCGTCATAAAATTTGGGAATTTCCATCATATTATAGACTTGACCATAAGTTTCAAAGCGTCATAAAAATTGACTTTAAAGTTCGTTCAGTCAAGAGAAAGACTTAAGTTGAAGGCCAGGAGCAGTAGTGGGATTGTGTAAAAAAGACACGGTCAAAAAGAGACTGAAAATTAAGGATAATGACGAGAAAGAGAAACTCATGTAATATTTTTATACTATCATCACCTCAGGGTTGATGTTGTTCTTGATTAACCTTTGATTAGAGTGACTGCATCCAAATATGTATAAAAAAAATGAAAAAAAATATAGGCTTGTTGAGACTTAAGGTAAGGAATGATTCATTTTAGAGGAAAAAAAAAAGATAAATGTGTAATTTTTTCTCGGGAAAACCCATTATCAGGCTACTTATAAGCTTGAAGATTTAGTTAAGGAAAACGTTATGACGCTTGAACTCCCAAATAACGCAAAGCTGTTGTCTCCAAACTTCCGATTTTCTACCATCCCTAAGTTTAAAAAAAACCACTTAGACTTACTGGACTAAATACTGCGACTTGGCACAATCATCTTCCAAGTAGCAGCTCTTGATGTGCGAACTTAATCTATGTGTCTACATGATTTAAAACAAGCAGCGCATTAAAGGTAGGATATATCCAATGTTCTAGACGTTTGATTAAAATTAGCAGTGACATTCCACAATATATTTGCCATACCTACAACAGACTTTTATTTTTTGATAGTTTTTAGTGGAATGCTAGGAGCAGAAAAAAAAACTCTTGGTTACAAGCACATTTTATCGCGAGTTAAAATTCGAAGGAAATAATTGTTAAGTGAGATTTGAGGGGTTTTTTTTATTGTAGGTTATGTAACGTTTATATCTTCATCGGTAGATCGATTGCTTTTCTAAATAGATGACTGACAAACTGACTATCATTTCATTCTTTACTCTGTAAGCTTGAAGTTGCATTGTCCAGCCTCTAACTTAATTTTCAACATCCGTACTGTCATTACAAAATAAAAGCCCGCCCCCCCACGCACACACACAAACACATACATACAATCTCACCCACGCACTGTTCATTAAACCCAAAGTTGTTTAAGATCAAAAGTCCCACTACTACTATAGCAGGTTACATCTATCTGTTTGTAATCTCCATTTTCAGTCTATACTATGTCTTGAATTCCTCCTTACCAATTAGTTTCATTTTCTTTCCTACAACGCTAGATCTAAGTAAGGGCGTGAATTCGGGTTGTATGAAGAATGAGACTAAGCTAAAAATAGTGGAAGGTCTTCTATCTGGCATAACATAACTATTTGAGTTCAGTGGTGTTCCATGGGAAACCGGGGATCATGTCGAGTGATGGATACTTGACCTTCGCGGGTTCTGATGAAAGGTAACAGTGGCTGGAAGCGGAGAGAATGATGGCCAGAGAGAGAGAGAGAGAGAGAGAGAGAGAGAGAGAGAGAGAGAGAGAGAGAGAGGTGTGGGGAGAGAGTGAGAGAGAGAGAGAGAGAGAGAGAGAGAGGAGTGGGGAGAGAGAGAGAGAGAGAGAGAGGAGTGGGGAGAGAGAGAGAGAGCGGTGGGGCGAGAGAGAGAGAGAGAGATCGAGAGAGGGAGGGGGAGAGCGGGAGAGCGAGAGAGAGAGGGAGGGGAGAGAGAGAGAGAGAGAGAGAGAGAGTGAGAGGGAGGAGAGACAGAGAGAGAGAGATGGGGGGGGGGGGGGGGGGGCAGAGACAGACAAGGTAAAGAGACATAATAGAAATAGAGCTAGCGATAACAGGAAGATTTAAAAGGAAGATAGGAAGAGAAAGAAGGAGAGAGACAGAGACTGAGAGAGGGGGAGAGAGAGAGAGAGGGAGGGGGAGAGAGAGAGAGAGAGGGGGAGAGAGAGAGAGAGAGAGAGAGAGAGAGAGAGAGAGAGAGAGGGAGGGGGGAGAGAGGGAGGGGGGAGAGAGAGAGAGAGAGATACGGAGAGAGAGAGAGAGAGAGAGAGAGAGGGGGAGGGAGGAGAGACAGAGAGAGAGAGAGGGGAGGGGGAGAGAGAGAGAGAGGGGAGGGGGAGAGAGAGAGGGGAGGGGGAGAGAGAGAGAGAGAGAGAGAGAGAGAGAGAGAGAGGGGGTGGGGAGAGAGAGAGAGAGAGAGGGGGGAGAGAAAGAGATAAAATCGGGGACGTGGAGGAGACACAAATAGAGAAATAGAAGCATAGGTTGAGTATCTTATATCAACTTAAGTAAGATACGGGCTCACAGAGACAGAGACTGAGAGAGAGAACGACAGAGAGATACGGAGAAATACAAAGAATATGGACACAAAGAGACCGAGAGATAGAAGAAACAGAAAGAGAGAATGAGAAATAGAGAGAAAGAGAGACAAAGCACCTTGAGTATCTTATAAAATCAACGTGGAGTAGATACGGGAAGTCACAGCATACCTTGAGTATCTTATATCAACTTAAGTAAGATACGGGCTCACAGCACCTTGAGTATCTTATATCAACTTAAGTAAGATACGGGCTCACAGCACCTTGAGTATCTTATATCAACTTAAGTAAGATACGGGCTCACAGCACCTTGAGTATCTTATATCAACTTAAGTAAGATACGGGCTCACAGCACCTTGAGTATCTTATATCAACTTAAGTAAGATACGGGCTCACAGCACCTTGAGTATCTTATATCAACTTAAGTAAGATACGGGCTCACAGCACCTTGAGTATCTTATATCAACTTAAGTAAGATACGGGCTCACAGCACCTTGAGTATCTTATATCAACTTAAGTAAGATACGGGCTCACAGCACCTTGAGTATCTTATATCAACTTAAGTAAGATACGCAATAATTTCCCATGAGCCTCCCTGACCTCGCGGTGACCTTTTTCTCTGACCCGCAGATGACCTCATCCTGAAAAACAATACCTCAGCTCTTGGTTTTTAAAAAAAAAAAAATATGCCGCAATGTATAGATCTAGATCCATTGTACTATAGTTATGTACTGTGTTTCGAAATCAATTTTTAGGTTTTTCAGCAGCTAAGTTTACGAGAGGCCTATATGGTAATGGAGACTACTGGAAAAACGAGTTGTTTTTTTTTGTTGTTGTCTGAAATTTAATTTTATGATGTTCGAAACAAAAACAACTAGAAATCTTAGCTACGGGAAAACCCTTAAATTTCCGACGTTTTTCGATCGAAAGTTTCTTCCTCTTCTCTGTTCTAAAAGCCATCTTGTAATGGACGCCTTTATTCAGCTTTTGTTCATGAACAATGCAGAAATTCTATAAATGCATTATCGAGTTAGTGAGAGAAAGAGAGATAAATTTGAATCTCTTTTGTATCGGAATAACGTTAACGAATACGTACGGTACGAAGTTAAAAACTCAAATGAAAAGACTCTTTTTAAATCACATGGCACGTAACAGCTGCTTTTGACATCCTGCCTAAAGGAAAAGGGAGAAGGAAGTAATAAATAAAAAGATAAAAATGACGCTATTTTTTATTAATTTGGAGCAAAGAAAAACCTGCAACTCCATTTCGTGCGTCAAACGAATTAAAAAAAAAAAAAAATTAAACCTATACGGGGAGCGTTCATTATTAAACCAAAATTATTTGCGGGACCATTAATTATTCGCAATTTGGAAAAAAAAAAGATTAAAAAATTTGGAAATAAGAATTTCCGAAAGGCTATTTTGCGCTACAAATTACCTGTAATAACGATGCGTGGTGAAATACATTCGGAACTCATGAGGCATAATTATATTCTGGAACAAAGTTTAATCATAAAAGACATTGTTATTAAAAGCAACGTCTTTTCCGTTTTACTCTCATTTTACCTTTATTTCTTTTTTTGTTTATTCTGTCTGTCTATCTCTATGTCTATCTAATTATCTATCTATCTATCTATCTATCTATCTATCTATCTATCTATCTATCTATCTATCTATCTATCCATCTACCAATCATCCTATCGTCTAATTATCTATCAATCTACCTACATTATCTATCTATTTATCTATCTATCTACCTAAATATCTATCTTTCTATCTATGTAACTATCTATCTATCTGTCTCTCTGTCTACCTATCGATCTATCTATCTATTTATTTATCTATCTATTTATCTTTATATATCTATCCATTTATCTATCTAACTGTCTATATATCTATCTAGCTATCTTTCTAAATATTTATCCACTTATCTATCTATCTATTTATCCATCCATCCATCCATCTATCTATCTATCTATCTAGCCATCTTTTTGTCTATCCATCTATCTATCCATCTATCTATCTATCTATCTATCTATCTATCTAGCCATCTTTTAGTCTATCCATCTATCTATCTATCTATTCGTCTATCTATCTACCTATCTTTGTATCTATCTATCTATCGATTCAGTACTCCATTCTTTCTCTTTGTTAGCGTCTCCGTCCATCTGAAGTTCTCTCCCTCTTCCTCTAACATTCTTTTCTAACTTGTCAATCAATTTATCGTAATAAAAACGTTATCAGAAATTTAACACTAAACTTCGATCCAAAATTTCCATAATATTTGTGAAGGCGTATTATTTTCAGCTTAAGAAAAAAAAAATTCATTATCTCACATAAAAGAATCGTTTTTTTTTTTCCTGGAAAAAGTACATGTGAGAATCTAGTCAATAGTGAGTAATTTATCTTTTTTTTTCGTTCGTTAAAAATGTTTTTAAGATCCCAATCATTAAAGAATTCTTTTGGGCACTAAATTGTAGTTAATGATGAAAGCTTGGAAAATTTAATATAATAGTCTCTCTCTCTCTCTCTCTCTCTCTCTCTCTCTCTCTCTCTATCTATCTATCTCTCTCTCTCTCTCTCTCTGTCTCTCTCTGTCTCTCTCTGTCTCTCTCTGTCTCTCTCACTACCCCCCTTCTCTCTCTCTCTGTCTCTCTCACTCCCCCCTTCTCTCTCTCTCTCTGTGTCTCTCTCACTACCCCCCTTCTCTCTCTCTCTCTCTGTCTCTCTCACTCCCCCCCCCCTTCTCTCTCTGTGTCTCTCTCACTACCCCCCTTCTCTCTCTCTCTCTGTGTCTCTCTCACTACCCCCCCTTCTCTCTCTCTCTCTGTCTCTCTCACTCCCCCCTTCTCTCTCTCTCTGTGTCTCTCTCACTACCCCTCTTCTCTCTCTCTCTCTGTCTCTCTCACTCCTCCCCTTCTCTCTCTCTCTGTCTCTCTCACTCCCCCCCCCCTTCTCTCTCTCTCTCTCTGTCTCTCTCACTCCCCCCCCTTCTCTCTCTCTCTGTCTCTCTCACTACCCCCCCTTCTCTCTCTCTGTCTCTCTCACTCCCCCCCTTCTCTCTCTCTCTGTCTCTCTCACTCCCCCCCTTCTCTCTCTCTCTCTCTCTCTCTCTCTCTCTCTCTCTCTCTCTAAAGCATAATCGATTCGAGATTTGACCAATTTAAGTTAGTCTTAAAGACGGAAGAAATATAAAAAACAAACGAAACAAACAAACCTGAAATGCGATTTCACCAAAATGTTCCATAACAAGGAAGGTTAACAATTAAATAGTGTTTTTCA
>JAWDGP010005844.1:117500-142500 GCA_033675545.1 Elysia crispata
AGAAGACCTGTTCAGAGAGAACCAATAGAACTTACATCGTTAAGCTTGACTGAACTAGAAGACCCGTCCAGAGAGAACTTACATGGTTAAGCTTGACTGAACTAGAAGACCCGTCCAGAGAGAACTTACATGGTTAAGCTTGACTGAACTAGAAGACCCGTCCAGAGAGAACTTACATGGTTAAGCTTGACTGAACTAGAAGACCCGTCCAGAGAGAACTTACATGGTTAAGCTTGACTGAACTAGAAGACCCGTCCAGAGAGAACCAATAGAACTTTACATCGTTAAGCTTGACTGAACTAGAAGACCCGTCCAGAGAGAACTTACATGGTTAAGCTTGACTGAACTAGAAGACCCGTCCAGAGAGAACCAATAGAACTTTACATCGTTAAGCTTGACTGAACTAGAAGACCCGTCCAGAGAGAACTTACATGGTTAAGCTTGACTGAACTAGAAGACCCGTCCAGAGAGAACCAATAGAACTTACATGGTTAAGCTTGACTGAACTAGAAGACCCGTCCAGAGAGAACTTACATGGTTAAGCTTGACTGAACTAGAAGACCCGTCCAGAGAGAACTTACATGGTTAAGCTTGACTGAACTAGAAGACCCGTCCAGAGAGAACTTACATGGTTAAGCTTGACTGAACTAGAAGACCCGTCCAGAGAGAACTTACATGGTTAAGCTTGACTGAACTAGAAGACCCGTCCAGAGAGAACTTACATGGTTAAGCTTGACTGAACTAGAAGACCCGTCCAGAGAGAACTTACATGGTTAAGCTTGACTGAACTAGAAGACCCGTCCAGAGAGAACTTACATGGTTAAGCTTGACTGAACTAGAAGACCCGTCCAGAGAGAACTTACATGGTTAAGCTTGACTGAACTAGAAGACCACGTCCAGAGAGAACTTACATGGTTAAGCTTGACTGAACTAGAAGACCGTCCAGAGAGAACTTCTGGTTAAGCTTGACTGAACTAGAAGACCCGTCCAGAGAGAACTTACATGGTTAAGCTTGACTGAACTAGAAGACCCGTCCAGAGAGAACTTACATGGTTAAGCTTGACTGAACTAGAAGACCCGTCCAGAGAGAACTTACATGGTTAAGCTTGACTGAACTAGAAGACCCGTCCAGAGAGAACTTACATGGTTAAGCTTGACTGAACTAGAAGACCCGTCCAGAGAGAACTTACATGGTTAAGCTTGACTGAACTAGAAGACCCGTCCAGAGAGAACTTACATGGTTAAGCTTGACTGAACTAGAAGACCCGTCCAGAGAGAACTTACATGGTTAAGCTTGACTGAACTAGAAGACCCGTCCAGAGAGAACTTACATGGTTAAGCTTGACTGAACTAGAAGACCCGTCCAGAGAGAACTTACATGGTTAAGCTTGACTGAACTAGAAGACCCGTCCAGAGAGAACTTACATGGTTAAGCTTGACTGAACTAGAAGACCCGTCCAGAGAGAACTTACATGGTTAAGCTTGACTGAACTAGAAGACCCGTCCAGAGAGAACTTACATGGTTAAGCTTGACTGAACTAGAAGACCCGTCCAGAGAGAACTTACATGGTTAAGCTTGACTGAACTAGAAGACCCGTCCAGAGAGAACTTACATGGTTAAGCTTGACTGAACTAGAAGACCCGTCCAGAGAGAACTTACATGGTTAAGCTTGACTGAACTAGAAGACCCGTCCAGAGAGAACTTACATGGTTAAGCTTGACTGAACTAGAAGACCCGTCCAGAGAGAACTTACATGGTTAAGCTTGACTGAACTAGAAGACCCGTCCAGAGAGAACTTACATGGTTAAGCTTGACTGAACTAGAAGACCCGTCCAGAGAGAACTTACATGGTTAAGCTTGACTGAACTAGAAGACCCGTCCAGAGAGAACTTACATGGTTAAGCTTGACTGAACTAGAAGACCCGTCCAGAGAGAACTTACATGGTTAAGCTTGACTGAACTAGAAGACCCGTCCAGAGAGAACCAATAGAACTTACATCGTTAAGCTTGACTGAACTAGAAGACCCGTCCAGAGAGAACTTACATGGTTAAGCTTGACTGAACTAGAAGACCCGTCCAGAGAGAACTTACATGGTTAAGCTTGACTGAACTAGAAGACCCGTCCAGAGAGAACTTACATGGTTAAGCTTGACTGAACTAGAAGACCTGTTCAGAGAGAACCAATAGAACTTTACATCGTTAAGCTTGACTGAACTAGAAGACCCGTCCAGAGAGAACTTACATGGTTAAGCTTGACTGAACTAGAAGACCCGTCCAGAGAGAACTTACATGGTTAAGCTTGACTGAACTAGAAGACCCGTCCAGAGAGAACTTACATGGTTAAGCTTGACTGAACTAGAAGACCCGTCCAGAGAGAACTTACATGGTTAAGCTTGACTGAACTAGAAGACCCGTCCAGAGAGAACTTACATGGTTAAGCTTGACTGAACTAGAAGACCCGTCCAGAGAGAACTTACATGGTTAAGCTTGACTGAACTAGAAGACCTGTCCAGAGAGAACTTACATGGTTAAGCTTGACTGAACTAGAAGACCCGTCCAGAGAGAACTTACATGGTTAAGCTTGACTGAACTAGAAGACCTGTTCAGAGAGAACTTACATGGTTAAGCTTGACTGAACTAGAAGACCCGTCCAGAGAGAACTTACATGGTTAAGCTTGACTGAACTAGAAGACCTGTCCAGAGAGAACTTACATGGTTAAGCTTGACTGAACTAGAAGACCCGTCCAGAGAGAACTTACATGGTTAAGCTTGACTGAACTAGAAGACCTGTTCAGAGAGAACCAATAGAACTTTACATCGTTAAGCTTGACTGAACTAGAAGACCCGTCCAGAGAGAACTTACATGGTTAAGCTTGACTGAACTAGAAGACCTGTCCAGAGAGAACTTACATGGTTAAGCTTGACTGAACTAGAAGACCTGTTCCAGAGAGAACCAATAGAAGTTTACATCGTTAAGCTTGACTGAACTAGAAGACCTGTCCAGAGAGAACTTACATGGTTAAGCTTGACTGAACTAGAAGACCCGTCCAGAGAGAACTTACATGGTTAAGCTTGACTGAACTAGAAGACCCGTCCAGAGAGAACTTACATGGTTAAGCTTGACTGAACTAGAAGACCTGTTCAGAGAGAACCAATAGAACTTTACATCGTTAAGCTTGACTGAACTAGAAGACCTGTTCAGAGGAACCAGAGAGAACTTTACATGGTTAAGCTTGACTGAACTAGAAGACCCGTTCAGAGAGAACTTACATGGTTAAGCTTGACTGAACTAGAAGACCTGTCCAGAGAGAACTTTACATGGTTAAGCTTGACTGAACTAGAAGACCCGTCCAGAGAGGAACCAATAGAACTTTACATGGTTAAGCTTGACTGAACTAGAAGACCTGTTCAGAGAGGAACCAATAGAACTTTACATGGTTAAGCTTGACTGAACTAGAAGACCCGTTCAGAGAGGATCTAATAGAACTTTACATGGTTAAGCTTGACTGAACTAGAAGACCCGTTCAGAGAGAACTTACATGGTTAAGCTTGACTGAACTAGAAGACCCGTCCAGAGAGAACTTACATGGTTAAGCTTGACTGAACTAGAAGACCCGTCCAGAGAGAACTTACATGGTTAAGCTTGACTGAACTAGAAGACCTGTTCAGAGAGAACCAATAGAACTTTACATGGTTAAGCTTGACTGAACTAGAAGACCCGTTCAGAGAGAACTTACATGGTTAAGCTTGACTGAACTAGAAGACCCGTCCAGAGAGAACTTACATGGTTAAGCTTGACTGAACTAGAAGACCCGTCCAGAGAGAACTTACATGGTTAAGCTTGACTGAACTAGAAGACCCGTCCAGAGAGAACTTACATGGTTAAGCTTGACTGAACTAGAAGACCTGTCCAGAGAGAACTTACATGGTTAAGCTTGACTGAACTAGAAGACCTGTTCAGAGAGAACTTACATGGTTAAGCTTGACTGAACTAGAAGACCCGTCCAGAGAGAACTTACATGGTTAAGCTTGACTGAACTAGAAGACCTGTTCAGAGAGAACTTACATGGTTAAGCTTGACTGAACTAGAAGACCCGTCCAGAGAGAACCAATAGAACTTTACATCGTTAAGCTTGACTGAACTAGAAGACCTGTCCAGAGAGAACCAATAGAACTTTACATCGTTAAGCTTGACTGAACTAGAAGACCTGTCCAGAGAGAACCAATAGAACTTTACATAGGTAAGCTTGACTGAACTAGAAGACCCGTCCAGAGAGAACCAATAGAACTTTACATCGTTAAGCTTGACTGAACTAGAAGACCCGTTCAGAGAGGGATCAATAGAACTTTACATGGTTAAGCTTGACTGAACTAGAAGACCCGTTCAGAGAGGAACCAATAGAACTTTACATGGTTAAGCTTGACTGAACTAGAAGACCCGTTCAGAGAGGGATCAATAGAACTTTACATGGTTAAGCTTGACTGAACTAGAAGACCCGTTCAGAGAGGGATCAATAGAACTTTACATGGTTAAGCTTGACTGAACTAGAAGACCCGTTCAGAGAGGAACCAATAGAACTTTACATGGTTAAGCTTGACTGAACTAGAAGACCCGTCCAGAGAGAACTTACATGGTTAAGCTTGACTGAACTAGAAGACCCGTTCAGAGAGAACTTACATGGTTAAGCTTGACTGAACTAGAAGACCTGTTCAGAGAGAACCAATAGAACTTTACATCGTTAAGCTTGACTGAACTAGAAGACATGTTAAGAGAGAACCAATAGAACTTTACATGGTTAAGCTTGACTGAACTAGAAGACCCGTCCAGAGAGAACCAATAGAACTTACATCGTTAAGCTTGACTGAACTAGAAGACCCGTCCAGAGAGAACTTACATGGTTAAGCTTGACTGAACTAGAAGACCCGTCCAGAGAGAACTTACATGGTTAAGCTTGACTGAACTAGAAGACCCGTTCAGAGAGAACTTACATGGTTAAGCTTGACTGAACTAGAAGACCCGTCCAGAGAGAACTTACATGGTTAAGCTTGACTGAACTAGAAGACCCGTCCAGAGAGAACTTACATGGTTAAGCTTGACTGAACTAGAAGACCTGTTCAGAGAGAACTTACATGGTTAAGCTTGACTGAACTAGAAGACCCGTCCAGAGAGAACTTACATGGTTAAGCTTGACTGAACTAGAAGACCCGTCCAGAGAGAACTTACATGGTTAAGCTTGACTGAACTAGAAGACCTGTTCAGAGAGAACCAATAGAACTTTACATGGTTAAGCTTGACTGAACTAGAAGACCCGTCCAGAGAGAACTTACATGGTTAAGCTTGACTGAACTAGAAGACCTGTTCAGAGAGAACCAATAGAACTTTACATGGTTAAGCTTGACTGAACTAGAAGACCCGTCCAGAGAGAACTTACATGGTTAAGCTTGACTGAACTAGAAGACCTGTTCAGAGAGAACCAATAGAACTTACATGGTTAAGCTTGACTGAACTAGAAGACCCGTTCAGAGAGAACCAATAGAACTTTACATGGTTAAGCTTGACTGAACTAGAAGACCTGTTCAGAGAGGAACCAATAGAACTTTACATCGTTAAGCTTGACTGAACTAGAAGACCTGTCCAGAGAGAACTAACATAACTTTACATCGTTAAACTTGACTGAACTAGAAGACCCGTCCAGAGAGAGAACTTACATGGTTAAGCTTGACTGAACTAGAAGACCTGTTCAGAGAGAACCAATAGAACTTTACATCGTTAAGCTTGACTGAACTAGAAGACCCGTCCAGAGAGAACTTACATGGTTAAGCTTGACTGAACTAGAAGACCTGTTCAGAGAGAACCAATAGAACTTTACATCGTTAAGCTTGACTGAACTAGAAGACCTGTTCAGAGAGGAACCAATAGAACTTTACATGGTTAAGCTTGACTGAACTAGAAGACCTGTTCAGAGAGGAACCAATAGAACTTTACATCGGTAAGCTTGACTGAACTAGAAGACCCGTTCAGAGAGGAACCAATAGAACTTTACATAGGTAAGCTTGACTGAACTAGAAGACCCGTTCAGAGAGGAACCAATAGAACTTTACATGGTTAAGCTTGACTGAACTAGAAGACCTGTTCAGAGAGGATCTAATAGAACTTTACATGGTTAAGCTTGACTGAACTAGAAGACCCGTTCAGAGAGGAACCAATAGAATTGTACATGGTTAAGCTTGACTGAACTAGAAGACCTGTTCAGAGAGGAACCAATAGAACTTTACATAGGTAAGCTTGACTGAACTAGAAGACCCGTTCAGAGAGGAACCAATAGAATTGTACATGGTTAAGCTTGACTGAACTAGAAGACCTGTTCAGAGAGGAACCAATAGAACTTTACATAGGTAAGCTTGACTGAACTAGAAGACCCGTTCAGAGAGGAACCAATAGAACTTTACATGGTTAAGCTTGACTGAACTAGAAGACCCGTTCAGAGAGGAACCAATAGAACTTTACATGGTTAAGCTTGACTGAACTAGAAGACCCGTTCAGAGAGGAACCAATAGAACTTTACATGGTTAAGCTTGACTGAACTAGAAGACCCGTTCAGAGAGGAACCAATAGAACTTTACATGGTTAAGCTTGACTGAACTAGAAGACCCGTTCAGAGATGTTCTAATAGAACTTTACATGGTTAAGCTTGACTGAACTAGAAGACCCGTTCAGAGAGGAACCAACAGAATTGTACATCGTTAAGCTTGACTGAACTAGAAGACCCGTTCAGAGATGTTCTAATAGAACTTTACATGGTTAAGCTTGACTGAACTAGAAGACCCGTTCAGAGAGGAACCAATAGAATTGTACATCGTTAAGCTTGACTGAACTAGAAGACCCGTTCAGAGAGAACTTACATGGTTAAGCTTGACTGAACTAGAAGACCCGTCCAGAGAGAACTTACATGGTTAAGCTTGACTGAACT
This sequence comes from Elysia crispata, assembly GCA_033675545.1. Taxonomy (NCBI): domain Eukaryota; kingdom Metazoa; phylum Mollusca; class Gastropoda; family Plakobranchidae; genus Elysia; species Elysia crispata. The sequence continues at coordinate 124,473 of JAWDGP010005844.1, forward strand.
AGAAGACCCGTTCAGAGAGAACTTACATGGTTAAGCTTGACTGAACTAGAAGACCCGTCCAGAGAGAACTTACATGGTTAAGCTTGACTGAACTAGAAGACCCGTCCAGAGAGAACTTACATGGTTAAGCTTGACTGAACTAGAAGACCTGTTCAGAGAGAACCAATAGAACTTTACATCGTTAAGCTTGACTGAACTAGAAGACCCGTCCAGAGAGAACTTACATGGTTAAGCTTGACTGAACTAGAAGACCCGTCCAGAGAGAACTTACATGGTTAAGCTTGACTGAACTAGAAGACCCGTCCAGAGAGAACTTACATGGTTAAGCTTGACTGAACTAGAAGACCTGTTCAGAGAGAACTTACATGGTTAAGCTTGACTGAACTAGAAGACCTGTTCAGAGAGAACTTACATGGTTAAGCTTGACTGAACTAGAAGATCCGTCCAGAGAGAACTTACATGGTTAAGCTTGACTGAACTAGAAGACCTGTTCAGAGAGAACTTACATGGTTAAGCTTGACTGAACTAGAAGACCTGTTCAGAGAGAACCAATAGAACTTTACATCGTTAAGCTTGACTGAACTAGAAGACCCGTCCAGAGAGAACTTACATGGTTAAGCTTGACTGAACTAGAAGACCTGTTCAGAGAGAACCAATAGAACTTTACATCGTTAAGCTTGACTGAACTAGAAGACCCGTCCAGAGAGAACTTACATGGTTAAGCTTGACTGAACTAGAAGACCTGTTCAGAGAGAACCAATAGAACTTTACATCGTTAAGCTTGACTGAACTAGAAGACCTGTTCAGAGAGAACCAATAGAACTTTACATGGTTAAGCTTGACTGAACTAGAAGACCTGTTCAGAGAGGAACCAATAGAACTTTACATAGGTAAGCTTGACTGAACTAGAAGACCCGTTCAGAGAGGAACCAATAGAACTTTACATAGGTAAGCTTGACTGAACTAGAAGACCCGTTCAGAGAGGAACCAATAGAACTTTACATGGTTAAGCTTGACTGAACTAGAAGACCCGTTCAGAGAGGATCTAATAGAACTTTACATGGTTAAGCTTGACTGAACTAGAAGACCCGTTCAGAGAGGAACCAATAGAATTGTACATGGTTAAGCTTGACTGAACTAGAAGACCTGTTCAGAGAGGAACCAATAGAACTTTACATAGGTAAGCTTGACTGAACTAGAAGACCCGTTCAGAGAGGAACCAATAGAATTGTACATGGTTAAGCTTGACTGAACTAGAAGACCTGTTCAGAGAGGAACCAATAGAACTTTACATAGGTAAGCTTGACTGAACTAGAAGACCCGTTCAGAGAGGAACCAATAGAATTGTACATGGTTAAGCTTGACTGAACTAGAAGACCTGTTCAGAGAGGAACCAATAGAACTTTACATAGGTAAGCTTGACTGAACTAGAAGACCCGTTCAGAGAGGAACCAATAGAACTTTACATGGTTAAGCTTGACTGAACTAGAAGACCCGTTCAGAGAGGAACCAATAGAACTTTACATGGTTAAGCTTGACTGAACTAGAAGACCCGTTCAGAGAGGATCTAATAGAACTTTACATGGTTAAGCTTGACTGAACTAGAAGACCCGTTCAGAGAGGAACCAATAGAATTGTACATGGTTAAGCTTGACTGAACTAGAAGACCCGTTCAGAGAGGATCTAATAGAACTGTACATGGTTAAGCTTGACTGAACTAGAAGACCCGTTCAGAGAGGAACCAATAGAATTTTACATGGTTAAGCTTGACTGAACTAGAAGACCCGTTCAGAGAGGATCTAATAGAACTGTACATGGTTAAGCTTGACTGAACTAGAAGACCCGTTCAGAGAGGAACCAATAGAACTGTACATGTTTAAGCTTGACGGAACTGGAAGATCTGTTCAGTGAGGAACCAAAAGACACACAATAAACAATATTTATTTAAACACGACATGTCTGTGAAAAGGCCACCGAGTATTATTATTTTGTGGACAGTTTTCCTTGGCAAAGCAGATTTACCTTATTTTCTTTTCTTTTCTTTTCACGTTTGTCATAATTTGAGACCGTTGAGTCTCTCTAAAGTCCATCAATATTTAATTGCCGATTATATTCTCTACAATTAATCAAAATCGCTCGTTCCATAAAATGTGTGTAAAATCATTAAAATGGATAACTTGTTACAATTATTTATGCGACTGCCTGGCTGTGACCTATTGCTCATTCCATAACATGCCCAAAAAACATCGCCATGATGAATATTTGATGTTTTTGCTGGATCGTGCATCACAATAACAAACAGTAGCAGCTCAGATCGAAGACAAAACCAAATCAGATTGACTCATTTCGAAAGCACTTTCATAAAGAACCATCCTTTAATCTTTTATGATGATTTAGCACTAAAAATAGTTATGGGTGATAGACGAAAATACATACAGGCCATGTCACTTTTCCTTTAACTTTTGGGTATATTTAGGACAGAATTATGCTCAGAACGCACTTATGATTCTGCCCACAGGCCGACACTACAAAAATATCTATCTCTGTCCTAACTCTGTCAAATAGTGAAATGATACAGCTCGCTCTTACACTTACTGCAAAAGTTTGTTCACTTCGGTGACTTGGCCTGTATTTCTGTGATAGAGCAAAGATGGTCAGGACTTAGCATTCTAGACTCATGATTCTGCTGTTGCTGGCTCGATTCCGAAACCAAAGCTCATCGTTAGAAACGAATAGTTCACTAATTTTGTAAAAATCTATTTACAGATTTTATTTTTAAACATTCATTATCATGTAGGCTTAAATAACTTCACTACGCGGCTAAGAATTCCCGCAAGGCAGTGCACTTTTATGCACTTAATGCACGAAAACTCGCAGCTTTCTAATACGCATTTAAAAGGATTGGGAAAGAACAGAAGGAGTCGATTTCCTTTTAGCCAAGCGCAGTAAGCAAACGGGAAAAAAATAATTATAGTGATTTACACCTCCCTCGCATTGATACAGTCCAGATTTAGTCCATTTCTTTTGAATTGTCTTGAGAAAATTTACATATGTTTTGCTAATATCTGGAATACATTCATAACCATTTACTAAGATTTATGATGGTTCTCCAATGCCCTAATATGAATGAGATAAATTTGCTAGGATGTATTTACGCCTTTTGGTTGAAAGACGCAGTTTTAAGCAAAGTTTTGTTTTTCTTCATCGATTTACTTTTGAATTTTTTTCTCTCTCTTTTAAATGTATCAAAGTGTAAGTGTATGACAACTTTAAACAGATTACATGCGTTGCATTTTTTAACTGACCAATATTGAGAATTCTAACATCTCTAACATTACATGCTGGACGTAATTTTTCTCCTTCAGAATATTTAATCAGATAGTGCTTTATTTCCTCATTACTCATGAGAGCTGCCTCGTTGGGGTACCGTATTCGAGGAGTTCGAGGTATTCACCAAGCGTTGACTTTACCACGAAAACTGTGACATCTTTTCATGGTCTTTATTTGTCCATCATAGCGCGCTTTATCGTCTTTAAATGTGATTATCTACTCTTTAAACTTTAATTCAAGCTAAAATATATAAAATAAAAAAGGCAAAGTATTTCTTTATCTGCGTTTGTAGTTCGATTAAAAAAAAAAAACAAAAAAAAAAAACAATATTAGAAATTCAAATTGAAAAACAAAACTTTTAAATCATCGCAACTCTTTAAAATGATCTGCACTCTATCTGAAGTATAATTCAATCAGATTTTTTAACTGAACCTGGTGGCTTAAATATGAACAGTGTAAGCAAAAGAGACTGTTAAGCAAAAGTGGCCATAAAAAAAAGTAAGAAAATTAAGGGACCCGTTTACTAAATAAAGGGCTTTGCACTGCTCATAATGTCTACTGCACAATTTAATCCGAACCATTACCAGATTTTCAAGCTTCAAATGATTGTTTCTGTTACATTTGTCTAGTAACGAGATAAAAAAAATTGAGGGCACATATATATTTATTCATGAGAAAGAGGTAGATGATGGGCTTTAGAAGCTTTAGAAGCTTCATAACAGTTTATGTTTTCTTTCTATTGAATTTTTAAAGCATCAATTTCAAAATGTTGATTAGAGAAAACAAATTTAAAGAGTTTAACAAAAAAGCAAAAGATTAAAAATTGCTATGTTTTAAGAGATGAATTTAAACAAAAAAATTGATGAGCCTAATTAAAAAAAAATTATTTTCTTTTTGTCACAGGATGAAATAGTTATGTGTAAGAAGCGTGTCTTGCTAAAGGGCATTGCTAAGAAACTCAACTTTCTTTCCTGTCGTACGGTCCGTCTGACCATTTTTCTCTTCTTTTATCTCTCATTCAATAGTTTTATTTTCTAATTCTCTCTCTCTAGCTCTCTCTCTCTCTCTCTCTCTCTCTCTCTCTCTCTCTCTCTCTCTCTCTCTCTCTCTCTCTCTATTTCAATGCATTCTTTAAAATTCTCCCACTTTCTGCTTTTCTCTTTTATTTGTCCTTCTGTCTCTCTCCTCTTTTATGACTCCCCCCTTTGAATGTCTTGCCTCCATTTTGATCTCTCTCACTCTATCTCTCCTCTTCTGTCACTCACCCTCTAGGCTATTATTCTTCTCCCTTTGTATCTCTTCCTTCCTGCTCTCTCTCTCTCTCTCTCTCTCTCTCTCTCTCTCTCTCTCTCTCTCTCTCTCTCTCTCTCTCTCTAAGTCTCTTTTCACACCTTCTCTCTTGCTCGTTTATGTTATCAGAACTCCTACCTCTCCCCCCTCCCCCTATAAAAATTCGATGTCCCTCTCTCTTTTTCTGTTTTCTCTCTCTCTCTCTCTCTCTCTCTCTCTCTCTCTCTCTCTCTCTCTCTCTCTCTCTCTCTCTCTCACTCTCTCTCTCTATTTCAATGCATTCTTTAAAATTCTCCCACTTTCTTCTTTTGTCTTTTATTTGTCCTTCTGCCTCTCACCTCTTTTATAACTCCCCCCTTTGATTGTCTTGCCTCAATTTTGATCTCTCTCGCTCTATCTCACTTCCTCTGTCACTCACCCTCTAGGCTATTATTCTTCTCCCTTTGTATCTCTTCCTTCCTGCTCTCTCTCTCTTTCTCTCTCTCTCTCTCTCTCTCTCTCTCTCTCTCTCTCTCTCTCTCTCTCTCTCTCTCTAAGTCTCTTTTTACACCTTCTCTCTTGCTCGTTTATGTTATCAGAACTCCTACCTCTCCCCCCTCCCCCTATAAAAATTCGATGTCCCTCTCTCTTTTTCTGTTTTCTCTCTCTCTCTCTCTCTCTCTCTCTCTCTCTCTCTCTCTCTCTCTCTCTCTCTCTCTCTCTCTCTCTCTCTCTCTCTCTCTCTCTCTCTATCTCTCTCTCTCTCACTCTCTCTCTCTATCTCTCTCTCTCCATCTTCATTCTCTCCTTTTCTTTTTTTTCTTTACAAATTCTCGGTGTCATTAGCTTGCGTCTTTTTACTTACTTCTATTTTTAATACTTTTTCATTTTGATAATTTTTACCTGTTTTAATTTGCTTATCTTCTCATCAATTTGTTACGCGCCATATACGATCCACATTTGCACTGTTATCTCTCTGCAAAGAAATTTCGTATATCTGCATTTCTTCACAATATTGCTTTGATGGTCATTTTTTTTCTATCTTCATCTTTTTGCCTCTAACTTAAAATAAATTTATTTATGATCACAATTTTCCTTCCTTTAACCTGTAATGGCAATGTCTAGATTTTCTTTTATAGGGGTGTATGTATCTGTGTGTGTGTGTGTGGGGGGGGGGTTTGGAGGTGGGTTCTACAGCCTTTCTCGATGCCATAACACTAAAACTTCAACATTACTCGACAACATAAAAACCCCATTCCCAATAAACCGATGTGCTATTAGGCGAAGCAGACAAACGCCTAATGGATTTGCACAAATTAATGTAGTGAAAAGGTCATTTTCATAACCCACGGCAAATTATTACGTGGAAGATAGTAGTTTTCTTAATGACAGCCATAGCGTCGTGTCACGCCAGTCTCTGCTTCGACGGCTCTGTAATCAGATTTAATAGTAATAGCCCGTAATGCACCGTTTGCTGTTTACGCTACGTTTATAATGGTGATTACTCGCGTCAATTTGTCTCTTGCGCAAAACACACCAATTTATGTCACAATTTTGAAATACAGGAGAAAAAAGTCTTTGGCGGGATGGAATTTTCTTGAATGACTTCTTTCTCCACAAAAAACGCCACCACCACCACAACTACCATCACCACCACCACTACGACTGCCACCATCACCACCACCACTTTCACAAACACCACCACTTCCACTAACACCAATACCTTCACCACCACTACCACCAACAATAACACCACCACCACCACCACCATTACCACCACAACCACCAACAATAACACCACCACTACCACCTCCACCACACTACCATCATCAACATCAACACCAACACCACCACAACCACCACCATTACCACCACTATCACTGCCACCACTATCACCACCACCGCCAACACCACTATCACCACCACCACTAATTTTGAAAATGATGATCATCAAGATGATGATGATGATGATGGTGATAATCCTGATGATCAAGATGATGATGATAATGGTGATGATGATGACGATGATGATGATGATGATGATAGTAATAAAAATAATAATAATAATAATAATAATAATAATAATAATAATAATAATAATAATAATAATAATAATAATAAGAAGAAGAAGAAGAAGAAGAAGAAGAAGAAGAAGAAGAAGAAGAAGAAGAAGAAGAAGAAGAACAATAATAAAAATATCGCTGGAATATCAACATTTTCTGAAACAATACCAAAAAGATTTGATGCGTTTTTGCTCAACTAAGAGACCTGAGAAGGCATGTTATAGTTAGCTCTTTGTTAGTGGATGAGTTTGGGACCTGATGCTATCACTTTTCCAAAACTTTTACGTTTCAAGCGACTTTTTTATAATTTTCTCCAGCACAGTTGTTATCTATAAACAGAGATTTTGGAAGAGAGAGAGAAATTATGTGAGCTTGAGATAAGCAAGAAATTTACTAACCATGGATACAGACATATTATTGAACGACAGACAAGGAAAATGAAAATAATAAATGAAACTTTTGAAATACTCTGATATTGGAGTGTCATCATGACCCGACATATTATTACCGTGTCCCACTACTATTGTAATTGTGAAGATTTGTCTAATTTATGTAAGTGATTTGTATTCTTTCAAAAGCTGTTATCTAGGGAAAGCCAAGTTAAAGCGATTTGAAAATATATAAATCTACCCTTTTCTATGACAAACATATTAAGGTTAAATGGTGAACATTTCAGGCAACATACACTTCATAATGCTTTTTACGCATGCTGACTTTTTTACCATAATAGTGTGTTTCACTTGCTTCATGCAACTTTTCTTCACTCAAAGTTGATGTCAGTCTAGTCTTTGCTATGACAAACATAATTATGATTAAACATTGAACAAGTCAGTTTACTAGCACCTGATAATGCGTTTTCCACATAATGTTCTTTTTTATTATTAAACTATTTGTTTCATAAAATTTTGCTTCGTGTTTCTATTCTCATTCAAGATAATCATTGTAAAAGGCTAGGGAAAAAAACTGGACGGTAAAATAAGTAAGAACTTCTATAAATAAACAGCCGTGGCCAATACATTTTTTGTGTTCCGATTGCATTTGTGTGGGAATATCCACTGAAAAAAATGTTGAGATTTAGAACTTTGTTTTTTTTTCTCTTTCGCTACCATGCTCTCTCTCCCTCTCTCTCCCTCTCTCTCTCTCTCTCTCTCTCTCTCTCTCTCTCTCTCTCTCTCTATATATATATATATATATATATATATATATATATATATATATATATATTTGGAATTTCTCTCACCATTTGACAAGAATAATACAGAAAAACAATTAAAAATGTATCTAATCTGTTTCTAGTCCTCCGTTTGACAATTCGGAATCATTAGATCTGGTTTCAAGTTTTAAACACTAAACTTCCTTAATATATCTTAAGGTTCCTCTTTATTTATTTATTTATTAGTTTAGGGAAGAAAAAAAGACTTTGGCAGATTCCGAGAAGCCTTCAAACTTAACGAGTTATCTCTTCAACCCCTCTCAGTTTGCCGGAACCGGATATCGTCTGTAGTGTTGACGAGTTGACACTAACAGTGCTCTCCCCTTGAGGCAGAAACCGAAACATAACACACTTGTGACTTCTGCTCTTTGTTTCTACTTCCGGAGAGCGAGAAGCTAGCAGACACTAATGGGTATAAGATTCTGGGAGACCAAGAGAAATTAACAGATCGAGTAGTATTCGTCAGTTACATTGGCAAATTGGAAGTTGAATTTTTTTTTTTTTTTAATGAAAAGTGAATTAAAAGAAAAGTCTAACTTTCTTGTGTAACAGATTGGTGCAATGCGTTTGGTGAGAGCCTTCACTCAAACTGGAACGTTTCATTATAGTCACTTTCTTCTAAAGTCTGTACAAGTTCATTTCTCATACAATTACCAGATCAAGCCGTATTCGTCAGTTGTATTGGAATATTGGAATTTTTTTTATGGAATGAAATGTGAATTGAAAGAAAAGTCTCACTTTCTTTTGTAACAAAGTGGTGCAATGCAATTTGTGAGGGCCTTCTACCAAACTGGCACGTTTCATTATTGTCGCTTTCTTCTAAAATCTGTACAAATGTCTGTCATTTCTCACAGACAGCCTGTCTTGCAATCGGTTATAAGACTCGAATTTCGTTTATTCTGCTCTCAGTCTATAAGTTTTGTAAAATAAAAAAATTCTTAGTATTAACTACCGCCTTACCAATATTATTATTATTATTATTATTATTATTATTATTATTATTATTATTATTATTATTATTATTATTATTATTATTATTATTATTATTATTATTATTATTATTATTATTATTATTATTATTATTATTATTATTATTATTATTACTACTACTACTACTACTACTACTACTACTACTACTACTACTACTACTACTACTACTACTACTACTACTACTACTACTACTACTGCTGCTACTACTACTACTGTTATTACTGTTGTTGTTGTTGTTGTTGTTATTATTATTATTATTATTATGATTAATATTATATTTCTCAATTCAAATGACTTTATTGCATTCATAATGAGTATTTAAAAGAAAAGATGCACTTTGATATGAATGCATGTTAATTTTGTTTTCATTGATATCGATTTGTAATTTTCTCCAGTTTCAACTACAAACGAATAAGTTTAAAGTTATTCTTTTGCTTTTATCAAATCTAATAAGTCTATAAACCAACTAAAAATGCTCTGTTATTCGCCACCGATTAAAAATAAATACATAAAGAAACAACTAAATAAATAAATAAATAAATAGAACACTCTGCTTAAGGCCCTTTCCGATATTCCGGGTTGTTCCCAATATCGATTATTCCCCTTCTGGTCAACAACCAAAAAAACTTTTTTTTTCTCATCGCCCATGCCCTACAGACCATTTCTGGACCGGATGTCGTCTGCGCTACGGAGTTGGCCTGCGCTGAGAGTTCTTTCCCCTTGGACGTGATTCCCACAATGCAGCGGGCAACCTTTCTTTCCTCCCCTCAGGCGACCGAAGATTAAGAATCATCTGGGCATGAGAGCTGGGAGAACACAAGGAGGAATTATAGGGTCAAGTGTGGGTTTGTCTGCAGAGCTGGGTCGGGGTGAATCCGTTCTGGCTAGCCTAGCGATTATTTGCTTAAGAGGAACAAAAAAATTGGGTTTCCCCGTTTTGTTGCAGGCTCTAGGCTTGAAAATTTGAATTTTTTTTACGGAACTGCAATTTTCGCAATAAGGAGGAAATGTTATGATGTAACATCCCCTTAATAATAACACAATGATTACTAGTTTTATACAGTTCGTCAATATTAAACATCCTTAAAGCGTAAGATTTTTCTTTGTTTGTCAATACTCATTAATAAACTTCTTTTAAAAGAAATACGTGTTATAAACAGGCGTTAAGTGTTTACTCTTACAGAAGTTAAACCCAGGGAACTATAACTGCAATGAGGATGTTTAGAACCAGCTGCAATGGTTCTCAATTATTGAAGGTCCCCCAAATCTATTATCACAGGTTTCCACAAGGAGTCAGATCCAAGAGTCTTGTCATACTTTTTTTTTCCTCCTTAGTACCCGTGGCTGGGAGGTTAGAGCGTTTACCCTGACACCCGCAAGAGCCTCCTTCGGGGGTTCGAGCCCCACACCGACGATAAATGACTTAAGCGGCTATTCATTTCATACCCGCCTTGTCTGTCAAGGGATTTCTTGTTTGGTATGTAAAAATTCCCTGATATCATCGCGTTGTGGATAGGCTATATCAATTAACCTCTCAAAGAAACCCACAGGGTATCTGGGCTAGTAAACTAATCTTTACCATTTCCCATGTAAACAGACGCCTTCAGAAACTCAGTGCTTGTTTTATGTTAGCATGACCGTGGCCATCTAAATGTTCTCTTTCCATAGCTTGGTATTAGGATAACAGTATCACTTCCGAAACTTATTTTTTTACTAAACTGCAGTGACTGGTTTTACTAGTACTGCTATGTCGAATCTACTAAACTGTTTGTTTAAGACCTGTCATGGTATCAGAAACCTTTATCTATGTCACTTTAACTCATTTGATTTTTGGTTTAAAAAAAATTTTTTTTTTTTGGGTTTAATTTTAGCCTTGCACAATTTTCTTCATTAATATTTTATCTGCGTACATTTTCTCTTTTAAAATTTCATGAAAATTTTCGACATACACTTACATTTTTATGCGAAATTTTCAAAAAATGCGAAAAGTCTCTGTAAGCAAGCCATAATTAAGAAGGCATTAAAAGATATAAAAGAATCAATATTTGTGTACGGTTACAAAATAAAATCTTCTCAACTATCGATTTGGAAAAAGCCATTACGGATAGATTCAGCACGATGAATAATTGACAAGAGGCTTATGTTTTCAAATCTTGGGTCATATTTCTCTTATTCCTCGTAAGGAACATTGAAATATGAATCTGTTTATGTCTTTTTTACTCCTTCAAGTCATTTTTATCTTTTTATTCTTTCTTTGATATTCATTTATTTGTATTACTTTTTTTCTCCTCCTCCTCCTCTCTCCCTCTGTTTCTTTGCCCGTCTGACTCTATATGTCAGTCTTCCTGTCTCTTTCTCCCATCCTCCATCTGTCTATCTGACTGTCTGTCTCTACCTGTCAGTCTTCCTGTCTCTCTCTCCCATCCTCCCCCTGTCTATCTGACTGTCTGTCTCTACCTGTCAGTCTTCATGTCTCTCTCTCTCATCCTCCCTCTGTCTATCTGACTGTCTGTCTCTACCTGTCAGTCTTCCTGTCTCTCTCTCCCATCCTCCCCCTGTCTATCTGACTGTCTGTCTCTACCTGTCAGTCTTCCTGTCTCTCTCTCCCATCCTCCCTCTGTCTATCTGACTGTTTGTCTCTACCTGTCAGTCTTCATGTCTCTCTCTCCCATCCTCCCTCTGTCTATCTGACTGTCTGTCTCTACCTGTCAGTCTTCATGTCTCTCTCTCTCATCCTCCCTCTGTCTATCTGACTGTCTGTCTCTACCTGTCAGTCTTCATGTCTCTCTCTCCCATCCTCCCTCTGTCTATCTGACTGTCTGTCTCTACCTGTCAGTCTTCATGTCTCTCTCTCTCCCATCCTCCCTCTGTCTATCTGACTGTCTGTCTCTACCTGTCCGTCTTCATGTCTCTCTCTCCCATCCTCCCTCTGTCTATCTGACTGTCTGTCTCTACCTGTCAGTCTTCATGTCTCTCTCTCCCATCCTCCCTCTGTCTATCTGACTGTCTGTCTCTACCTGTCAGTCTTCATGTCTCTCTCTCTCATCCTCCCTCTGTCTATCTGACTGTCTGTCTCTACCTGTCAGTCTTCATGTCTCTCTCTCTCCCATCCTCCCTCTGTCTATCTGACTGTCTGTCTCTACCTGTCAGTCTTCATGTCTCTCTCTTCCATCCTCCCTCTGTCTATCTGACTGTCTGTCTCTACCTGTCAGTCTTCATGTCTCTCTCTCCCATCCTCCCTCTGTCTATCTGACTGTCTGTCTCTACCTGTCAGTCTTCCTGTCTCTCTCTGTCCCATCCTCCCTCTGTCTATCTGACTGTCTGTCTCTACCTGTCAGTCTTCATGTCTCTCTCTCTCCCATCCTCCCTCTGTCTATCTGACTGTCTGTCTCTACCTGTCAGTCTTCATGTCTCTCTCTCCCATCCTCCCTCTGTCTATCTGACTGTCTGTCTCTACCTGTCAGTCTTCATGTCTCTCTCTCCCATCCTCCCTCTGTCTATCTGACTGTCTGTCTCTACCTGTCAGTCTTCATGTCTCTCTCTCCCATCCTCCCTCTGTCTATCTGACTGTTTGTCTCTACCTGTCAGTCTTCCTGTCTCTCTCTCACCCATCCTCCCTCTGTCTATCTGACTGTCTGTCTCTACCTGTCAGTCTTCCTGTCTCTCTCTCCCATCCTCCCTCTGTCTATCTGACTGTCTGTCTCTACCTGTCAGTCTTCATGTCTCTCTCTCTCCCATCCTCCCTCTGTCTATCTGACTGTCTGTGTCTACCTGTCAGTCTTCATGTCTCTCTCTCCCATCCTCCCTCTGTCTATCTGACTGTCTGTCTCTACCTGTCAGTCTTCATGTCTCTCTCTCTCCCATCCTCCCTCTGTCTATCTGACTGTCTGTCTCTACCTGTAAGTCTTCCTGTCTCTCTCTCCCATCCTCCCTCTGTCTATCTGACTGTCTGTCTCTACCTGTCAGTCTTCCTGTCTCTCTCTCTCCCATCCTCCCTCTGTCTATCTGACTGTCTGTCTCTACCTGTCAGTCTTCATGTCTCTCTCTCCCATCCTCCCTCTGTCTATCTGACTGTCTGTCTCTACCTGTCAGTCTTCATGTCTCTCTCTCCCATCCTCCCTCTGTCTATCTGACTGTCTGTCTCTACCTGTCAGTCTTCATGTCTCTCTCTCTCCCATCCTCCCTCTGTCTATCTGACTGTCTGTCTCTACCTGTCAGTCTTCATGTCTCTCTCTCTCATCCTCCCTCTGTCTATCTGACTGTCTGTCTCTACCTGTAAGTCTTCCTGTCTCTCTCTCCCATCCTCCCTCTGTCTATCTGACTGTCTGTCTCTACCTGTCAGTCTTCCTGTCTCTCTCTCCCATCCTCCCTCTGTCTATCTGACTGTCTGTCTCTACCTGTCAGTCTTCATGTCTCTCTCTCCCATCCTCCCTCTGTCTATCTGACTGTCTGTCTCTACCTGTCAGTCTTCATGTCTCTCTCTCCCATCCTCCCTCTGTCTATCTGACTGTCTGTCTCTACCTGTCAGTCTTCATGTCTCTCTCTCCCATCCTCCCTCTGTCTATCTGACTGTCTGTCTCTACCTGTCAGTCTTCATGTCTCTCTCTATCCCATCCTCTCTCTGTCTATCTGACTGTCTGTCTCTACCTGTCAGTCTTCCTGTCTCTCTCTCCCATCCTCCCTCTGTCTATCTGACTGTCTGTCTCTACCTGTCAGTCTTCATGTCTCTCTCTCCCATCCTCCCTCTGTCTATCTGACTGTCTGTCTCTACCTGTCAGTCTTCATGTCTCTCTCTCCCATCCTCCCTCTGTCTATCTGACTGTCTGTCTCTACCTGTCAGTCTTCATGTCTCTCTGTCCCATCCTCCCTCTGTCTATCTGACTGTCTGTCTCTACCTGTCAGTCTTCCTGTCTCTCTCTGTCCCATCCTCCCTCTGTCTATCTGACTGTCTGTCTCTACCTGTCAGTCTTCATGTCTCTCTCTCTCCCATCCTCCCTCTGTTTCTTTGTTTGTCTGTCTCTCTCTTTTTTTCTGTCTGTCTGTCTGTCTGTCTCTCTCTCTTTCTGTCTCTCTCCCTCTCTCTCTCTCTATTCATCTATCTATCTATCTATTTATGTGTCTGTCTCTGTCTTTGTCAATTTATATATATATATATATATATATATATATATATATATATATATATATATATATATATATTCACTCGTGTCTGTTTTTTTTTGTTTTGTTTTGTTTTTTTGTGGTCACAAATATGCATTTCTACCTCTTTTCTCTCACTTCATCTCTTTCATCCCCACTTATTTTTTCTTTCTATATCTCGCGTTTTCTCTTTTCAATATCCATGAGTTAAATTCCCCTTTCATTTCATCTATCTTAATTTCCAAATCTCTTTTTCCTTATCTATCGGTCTCTCCAAATTCTCAAATGAACATTGGTTGAAACCTATTTCTGTTTCATACCTTTTACATACTTTCTCCCCTTAGCTTTTGTTTTACGCCATTGCAGCCCCTTAGCCCGTGCAGATTAAACTCCAACACGCAGCTAAAAAGTCTTACGTTGAGTATTAATTTGTTACGACCGATGTGCTCCCAAATTAGAATAATGAACTAAAAGTATAAAAAAATTCTTACCTGTCAGGAAAAAAAAAAAAAAAATCTATAAATCTATACACGGATTCAATGCTCGAATAATGGGCGAACAAATTAAACACACGGTTCAATTTATTGGATGCCAGTACCTTGTCTCGGCAATATTTTCATCTGTTTATTCTAACTCCCATATTTTTATACCGGTAAGACAAATTAAACACACGGTCAATTTATTCGATGCCAGTACCTTGTCTCGGCAATATTTTCATCTGTTTATTCTAACTCCCATATTTTTATACCGGTAAGACAAATTAAACACACGGTTTAATTTATTGGATGCCAGTACCTTGTCTCGGCAATATTTTCATCTGTTTATTCTAACTCCCATATTTTTATACCGGTAAGACAAATTAAACACACGGTTCAATTTATTCGATGCCAGTACCTTGTCTCGGCAATATTTTCATCTGTTTATTCTAACTCCCATATTTTTATACCGGTAAGACAAATTAAACACACGGTCAATTTATTCGATGCCAGTACCTTGTCTCGGCAATATTTTCATCTGTTTATTCTAACTCCCATATTTTTATACCGGTAAGACAAATTAAACACACGGTCAATTTATTCGATGCCAGTACCTTGTCTCGGCAATATTTTGATCTGTTTATTCTAACTCCCATATTTTTATACCGGCACGACAAATTAAACACACGGTTCAATTTATTCGATGCCAGTACCTTGTCTCGGCAATATTTTGATCTGTTTATTCTAACTCCCATATTTTTATACCGGCACGACAAATTAAACACACGGTTCAATTTATTCGATGCCAGTACTTTGTATCTGCAATATTTTGATCTGTTTATTCTAACTCCCATATTTTTATACCGGTTCGACAAATTAAACACACGATCAATTTATTCGATGCCAGTACCTTGTCTCGGCAATATTTTGATCTGTTTATTCTAACTCCCATATTTTTATACCGGTTCGACAAATTAAACACACGATCAATTTATTGGATGCCAGTACCTTGTCTCGGCAATATTTTCATCTGTTTATTCTAACTCCCATATTTTTATACCGGTAAGACAAATTAAACACACGATCAATTTATTGGATGCCAGTACCTTGTCTCGGCAATATTTTCATCTGTTTATTCTAACTCCCATATTTTTATACCGGTTCGACAAATTAAACACACGATCAATTTATTGGATGCCAGTACCTTGTATCGGCAATATTTTCATCTGTTTATTCTAACTCCCATATTTTTATACCGGTAAGACAAATTAAACACACGATCAATTTATTGGATGCCAGTACCTTGTCTCGGCAATATTTTCATCTGTTTATTCTAACTCCCATATTTTTATACCGGCACGACAAATTAAACACACGGTTCAATTTATTGGATGCCAGTACCTTGTATCGGCAATATTTTCATCTGTTTATTCTAACTCCCATATTTTTATACCGGTAAGACAAATTAAACACACGGTCAATTTATTGGATGCCAGTACCTTGTATCGGCAATATTTTGATCTGTTTATTCTAACTCCCATATTTTTATACCGGTTCGACAAATTAAACACACGATCAATTTATTGGATGCCAGTACCTTGTATCGGCAATATTTTCATCTGTTTATTCTAACTCCCATATTTTTATACCGGTAAGACAAATTAAACACACGGTCAATTTATTAGATGCCAGTACCTTGTATCTGCAATATTTTGATCTGTTTATTCTAACTCCCATATTTTTATACCGGTACGACAAATTAAACCCCACCGTTTTGGATCAATATTTGAAAAGTCCCCCCTCTCGGTGCAATGCTCTTCAGCGGAAGATGACAAAATTATATTTTTTTCTTCTGTCTCCACGGGAGTTAAATCCCTGGAGGCAAAAATAAACTCTGTACTGGGGTTCGACCAGGCTTGTACTACTGTGTTCTTGTCTACAGAGTATTGATTTTCCACTGCAGCTAGGGCTGTTAAATCGTATAATAACTATAAGAGTTTGAAGATGGTTGATTGTGGTCTGCTCTTAGTACTAGGAATTTCCATAGTAAGATTGTTCCTAATCTATGCAGGTATAGAGAATGCGATTTCACAAAGAGTTTTGCTACCTAATTGGATGTCATGAGCTCTAGGCCTACATCAGGGTGCCATCTTGTGTATGAAGTGATAATGTCTGCAAGAATGCACACATTGGTGTGAAATTGAAAATAAAAATTAGGAATTAACACAAAACGTGTGCATGAGAAAACGTTTAAAACAAATTTATTTAGTTCTGCTTAGGTCTTCGAAATGCTTCTGATTTTAAACAGAGTTTATGACTTCGAAGAAAGCGACAAAACTCTTTGTGAAATCGCATTTCCTATATCAATGACAATAGAAAGTTTGTTTCGTTAAATCTCAATCTACACAAAAGTCTTCATAAACGCGTAGTATCGTGTGTGTGTGTGTGTGTGTGTACGCATAACATGAATTCCAGCAAGACAAATACACCACTTGACACTTGTTTGAAGGAATTTATAAATTTAAAATTAACTTTTATAAGGATTTTATAAAGAGATTGGGGAAATAAAGAAATTGGCTGTTTTACAGTATTAAAGATAGACGAATACCATTGGGAATGAACGAGTTTTAAAGACATTAAATAATCGGAAAACTAATTTGAAGCTGCATAACTTTGTTGTAAAGTTTTTACGCCAAAGTTTTGGTTGTAGGTTGACACTATTTATAATAGTTTTATCGAGTACGTAGATATTCAAAATGTATTTAGGTTATGATTCCTCGAACAAAAGGGAAGGTTTTTCAGCACTTCTAAATAAGACTAATTTTAAATATTTTTGTAAAATCCAAATTTTTTTTGCAGATTTAAAAAAAAAGTTTTCATTTTCGTTTAGGTTTAAATAACTGCGCAGCTAAGAATTCCCGCAATGCAGCGCACTTTAAAAGTATCTAAAATGACTGGGAAAGTACAAAATTAATTGATTATGTTTCATGTTTTTAAATTCGGATAAAAATAGTTGCGTATCGTATAACATAACTATGACTTAAAAATTATGTGAAAATTGTGATGTGTTTAATTTATCACTGACTGGAGCAAACGCTACATACTATCAGTTTTACCTTACTCATAACTTTCTAACCATACGTTTTTATCTTTTGATTATAATACAATATTATTTTGTGGAAAGCAGTAGTTCAAACTTCTGGATAAAACTCTACAATGGATCTTTGCTATTTTTATCATTTCAGAACTAAGCTACTTTTTAAGAGACTCTTTAAGATTGACCAACGTCCTTGAAAGATTTTATTTAGAGCAGATTTCTGTAGATTACAGAATAAACCGTCTTTGGATGATTTTATTTAGAGCAGATTTCTGTAGATTACTGAATAAACCGTCTTTGAATGATTTTATTTAGAGCAGATTTCAGTAGATTACTGAATAAACCGTCTTTGAATGATTTTATTTAGAGCAGATTTCTGTAGATTACAGAATAAACCGTCTTTGAATGATTTTATTTAGAGCAGATTTCTGTAGATTACAGAATAAACCGT
>JAWDGP010005844.1:147500-149163 GCA_033675545.1 Elysia crispata
TAAAACTGGTATTTTGGGGCGAAAAAGAAAACACAGAGAAGAAGTTAGAAGGAAATGATTGAAAGGTTTAAAAAAAAATAAAAATGGTATTTTGGGGCGAAAAAGAAAACACAGAGAAAAAGTTAGAAGGAAATGATTGAACGGTTGGAAAAACATCAAAAACAGGTATTTAGGGGAGAAAAATAGACCACACAGAGAACAAGTTAGAAGGGAGTGATTGAAGATTAAATAAAAAATAAAAAAACAGATATTTTGGGGCGAAAAAGAAAACATAGAGAAAAAGTTAGAAGGAAATGATTGAAGAGTTAAAAAAAAAATTAAAAACAGGTATTTTGAGGCGAAAAATAAAGCACACAGATAAGAAGTTAGAAGGGAATGATTGAAGGGTGTTAAAAAAAAAAAAAAAAATCAAAAACAGGTTTTTTGGGGGTGAAAAAGAAAATACAGAGAAGAAGTTAGAAGGAAATGATTGAAGGGTTTTTTCAAAGAAAAAAAAAATCAAAAACAGGTATTATGCGAAGAAAAATAAAACACAGAGAAGAAGTAAGAAGGGAATTATTGAAGGGATATATAGCGAGCAGTGATTTAAAAAAATCAAAAACAGGTATGTTTGAGGAGAAACATGAATTATGGAGATTAAGGAGGAAGGGAGTGATTTAAGAGATATACAGCGTGCAGTGGTTTAAAAAAATCAAAAAGAGGTATTTTGGGTAGACAAATAAACCACAGAAAACAAGTTAGAAAGGAGTGATTGAAGGGATATAAATCGCGCAGTGGTTTTTAAAAAAAAATCAAAAACAAGTATTTCGGGAAGAAAAATAAACGACAGAAAAAAAAATTAGAAGGGCGAGATGGAAGAATACCAAATGAAGACAGGACAACATAAGAATCAAATAAATAAAAACAATGTGTACTTTACGATAAGGAAACATTTTCCATAACGCCTTTATTTCACACTCCATTAGCGACATGGCTATCTTGCTCAGCCTCTCGTCATCATATTCACTGGTCAAATATTTATGGCCAGTCAAGACACCGCTATAAATGTTTCCCCTTTATTTGCTTCTCTCTTCTCATATCTGGGGGATTTTTATGACGGAGCTCCGATAATAAACGATGTATCTGATTTCTCCGCCGAGGAATTCTTTGAGGCCCGTTGCACCCTAAACGGTCGTTTCAAATGGAACTTAGATGTATGACTCTTTTTTTTAACAGATCCAGCCTTGATTTTATGTAGCGTCCGGAGTCTAAATAATTAATTGACTGTGTTTCTCTATATTGTGTTATGCGTGCTTGATCGAGGGATGGAATTGAACGAAAAAAGATATTAAGACGGAATTTTCGGTTGGGTGGCTACGTAATATAATATAGTGAAGCGGTGATACAAAGTATATTCATGAGAATAACGGAAGAAAATATAGGAGAAGTGTGAGAGAGGGAGACAGAGAAAGAGAGAGAGAAAGAGTGTCTCACACAACATAATACAGAGATAGATTAACTTAAAGACAGGTAGATTCGGATACAGAAAGATGGAGAGAGAGAGAGAGAGAGAGAGAGAGAGAGAGAGAGAAAGAGAGAGAGGGAGAGAGAAAGAGAGTCTCACACAACATAATACAGAGATAGATTAACTTAAAGACAGGTAGATTCGGATACAGAAAGATGG
>JAWDGP010005845.1:5000-17500 GCA_033675545.1 Elysia crispata
TATTGAAAAAAAAAACTTTTCGCGTAAAAGAAACAAATCTATGTCTGCTTATTTGCTTCTTTTTTTTTTAAACTTCAACGCTTTTCGTATGCTTTTCTTTATTTAGATATTTTAAGCTCATGAAAGGAATATTAATTTTGAAAACCTTTTTGTTTTCCGAGTCTAAAAATTATAAAGTTCGGTATTGTATTAGTTTTGTGCCTAAGCTTTGGTTCCCATGGTTGTTTAGCCTTTGTCGTAATGATCAGATTTTTTTTTTATTAAAGGATAGCTATTTACGAAGCGATTATGTCTGACAAAGTGTAGGCAATCTTCAGTGAATTATTGCCTGAAGGAAGAAAAATGTATATGCTGTACGCCTCTAAGAATTACATTCTGTATAGTATACAGATTGAGCCTTGAGATAAGAAGTACGGAAACGAAAGCTTAAAGTCCTAATTCCCAATATGCCCTAGTCTATGGAATAAAAGGGAGAAAAAGTGTGATATAATTGCCGGTTCTAAACAAACCGAGAAAATTAGAAATAAGATTCGTTTCAATTCTGATTCGCTATTGGCGTAGTGAGTTGTACTAACAGTAACAGCAAGTAGCGCCTATTATACTAATGTTGTACTAACAGTAACAGCAAGTAGCGTCTATTATACTAATGTTGTACTAACAGTAACAGCAAGTAGCGCCTATTATACTAATGTTGTACTAACAGTAACAGCAAGTAGCGCCTATTATACTAATGTTGTACTAACAGTAACAGCAAGTAGCGCCTATTATACTAATGTTGTACTAACAGTAACAGCAAGTAGCGCCTATTATACTAATGTTGTACTAACAGTAACAGCAAGTAGCGCCTATTATACTAATGTTGTACTAACAGTAACAGCAAGTAGCGTCTATTATACTAATGTTGTACTAACAGTGACAGCAAGTAGCGCCTATTATACTAATGTTGTACTAACAGTAACAGCAAGTAGCGCCTATTATACTAATGTTGTACTAACAGTAACAGCAAG
Organism: Elysia crispata; assembly: GCA_033675545.1. NCBI lineage: Eukaryota > Metazoa > Mollusca > Gastropoda > Plakobranchidae > Elysia > Elysia crispata. The sequence continues at coordinate 6,008 of JAWDGP010005845.1, forward strand.
TAGCGCCTATTATACTAATGTTGTACTAACAGTAACAGCAAGTAGCGCCTATTATACTAATGTTGTACTAACAGTAACAGCAAGTAGCGCCTATTATACTAATGTTGTACTAACAGTAACAGCAAGTAGCGTCTATTATACTAATGTTGTACTAACAGTAACAGCAAGTAGCGCCTATTATACTAATGTTGTACTAACAGTAACAGCAAGTAGCGCCTATTATACTAATGTTGTACTAACAGTAAAAGCAAGTAGCGCGTATTATACTAATGTTGTACTAACAGTAACAGCAAGTAGCGCCTATTATACTAATGTTGTACTAACAGTAACAGCAAGTAGCGCCTATTATACTAATGTTGTACTAACAGTAACAGCAAGTAGCGCCTATTATACTAATGTTGTACTAACAGTAACAGCAAGTAGCGTCTATTATACTAATGTTGTACTAACAGGAACAGCAAGTAGCGCCTATTATACTAATGTTGTACTAACAGGAACAGCAAGTAGCGCCTATTATACTAATGTTGTACTAACAGTAACAGCAAGTAGCGCCTATTATACTAATGTTGTACTAACAGGAACAGCAAGTAGCGCCTATTATACTAATGTTGTACTAACAGTAACAGCAAGTAGCGCCTATTATACTAATGTTGTACTAACAGTAAAAGCAAGTAGCGCCTATTATACTAATGTTGTACTAACAGTAACAGCAAGTAGCGTCTATTATACTAATGTTGTACTAACAGTGACAGCAAGTAGCGCCTATTATACTAATGTTGTACTAACAGTAACAGCAAGTAGCGCCTATTATACTAATGTTGTACTAACAGTAACAGCAAGTAGCGCCTATTATACTAATGTTGTACTAACAGTAACAGCAAGTAGCGCCTATTATACTAATGTTGTACTAACAGTAACAGCAAGTAGCGCCTATTATACTAATGTTGTACTAACAGTAACAGCAAGTAGCGTCTATTATACTAATGTTGTACTAACAGGAACAGCAAGTAGCGCCTATTATACTAATGTTGTACTAACAGTAACAGCAAGTAGCGCCTATTATACTAATGTTGTACTAACAGTAACAGCAAGTAGCGCCTATTATACTAATGTTGTACTAACAGTAACAGCAAGTAGCGTCTATTATACTAATGTTGTACTAACAGTGACAGCAAGTAGCGCCTATTATACTAATGTTGTACTAACAGTAAAAGCAAGTAGCGCCTATTATACTAATGTTGTACTAACAGTAACAGCAAGTAGCGCCTATTATACTAATGTTGTACTAACAGTAACAGCAAGTAGCGTCTATTATACTAATGTTGTACTAACAGGAACAGCAAGTAGCGCCTATTATACTAATGTTGTACTAACAGTAACAGCAAGTAGCGCCTATTATACTAATGAAATTGGACTAAGCCTAAAATGATTTTATATACTTTTGGAACAAGTTCTGCTATTCTGGAACGGTACAAAATGATTTGTTTAATTAAATTTTATCAAGGGGACATGAGTATGAAACTATGACTATAGTGTTTATGTAGAAAATACGACGTCAGACACTGCAAGATGGATACCTCTGTGATTGCCAAGTCTTTAGATAAAACAATATTTTAAACCTCCACAATATAAAAAGTTCAATTTGATCTGAGAAATAATACGTGACCTGAGAATAAAAAGGTCTTAACAGCATGTATTATAAAAAAACCGAAATAAGTCCTTGTTTTCTTTCTTGGTCCTTCTAGGTTACCTATATTTGACACAATGTGTAGAATAACTATTTATGTGCAATTTCATTTATTTCCAGAATAACAATGTTTCAATCACAATTTGGGTTAAACAGGGTTTCAACCGATTCAGACAATAAAGAAATCGCTTTAAAAACTGACACGCCAACCAAAATCGCTGTATCTCACGCATTTGTTAAGCTTCCTCCTCAGACTCTACTTCCGATTTTGTTAGCTGGATGTGAATCTCAGTCCGAGGTGGCCAAGAACTTGTTTGACAACAAGTTGTCCAGTTCATCATATCAAGATTCGGATGGAGATGACGCCTACTACTCAATCACTTGTAACTGCAGTTCTTTAGTTTGTGATAGTGATGATGCGTGAGTACTATTGTGTAAATATAATTTTATTGACTTTTGATGATATAATAGAATTAAACCGAGTCTCAGACTCGAAGTACAATTTAGATACTAGTAAACAAATAGCGATAGTTAAAGAATTGGAGAAAGTCTAAGATGAAACTTCTCCTAATTGTCAGTCAACGCCAGTTTAAAACCTCTCACGCTGGCAGCAACTGTCCCACTGCCTAAAAACCATTGGCGCTTCAAGGGTGACGCCAAAAGCGTTCCCTGCAGATGCCCGCCTATTTGGCCAGGATCTCATCGAGAACCCTAGCCAAACGTCAGTTACACCACATTGCATATCCATTTTTCATTATTGTGAAAAGCATTGGATTGGTGTGGGTTCTTTCTCTTTGTGAGTGTGACTTTCCTGCATAGCTAATGCTATGAAACTTATAATAACTCGTGCCACTAATGACCGATTAAAATTTACATGCTGAAATCTCTAGAACTTAGAATGTAACTTCAGGTTGTATATAGAATGGATCTATCTTGATCCTTTACATCTACCTAGACCTAGAAATCTAGTCATAGCAGTTTAGATCTAGACCAGATTCTTGATCTATAATTTGACCCCTTCGTCTAGAATCTAGCTTTGATCTAGGATTCATTTATCCAAGGATCAAGGGAATGTCGGAATATATCGTAACAATGTAAGCTGTCCCTTCCTTCAATCTTGATTTTGGACACACGTTAAGTTGTGTGATTTTGTCACGCGTTTTTAAATCTACAGAATTTTGTTGGTGGTTTGGGGCTAAATCTAGACCTTATAATAGACGTCAATGTATTTATCCATTTTTTGATTGAGATAAAAAAAAAATATAGATAAATGTTTATGCCCCCAACTTGAAGTACACTGTTCAACTTCAAATCTATGTTGTGAGCCAAAGTAATCACAAAAACTTAAAACAATTGTCTGATTTTGATATAAAAAACTTAGAAGTTTCCTTCATTTTGTCACTGCCTCAGTTTGGCTGAGTATTTAAAATATCTTTCTTTACCTGAAAAAATTTTATATGGCGCATGACCACCCCTGGAGTGAACTGCTTTATTGATGAGCTTAACACAGTTTTAGCACTCACCTAAATAATACTGGATGTGTATAGAGATAAACTGAAAATACTTTTTAAAATTTTGAATACATTTCTTGCAAGTGGTAGATTTTCTCATTCAAATTTCATTAGGTTTTGTATTTTCTAAATCAAAAGATGTTTTATTCTATATTGCATTACTTGATCATCTTTCAAAAATCGTATTTTTCTTCAACAAATTCGAACGCTCTGACCACTAAAGAACCGGCCGCCAACTTCGGCGATGTGCCTCATTGTTTTTCCAAGAAACCTGTGGTCCTCCACATTCAGTACAGCTATGGAGGCGCCTCAATTTATGTGGGAGCCCAAAGCCCTCTCTAGCCCAACAAATTCAAACTCCGACCACTATGGAACTGTCTGCCAAATCTGGCTATATGCCTCATTGTTCTTCCGAGATACCTGTGGTCCTCCACATTCAGTCCAGCTATGGAGGCGCCTCATTATGTGTGGGAGCCCAAAGCGCTCTCTAGCCCAACAAATTCAAACTCCGACCACTATGGAACTGTCTGCCAAATCTGGCGATGTGCCTCATTGTTCTTCCAAGAAACCTGTGGCCTTCCACAATCCAGCGAAAGTGACGCCTCACCACAATGTCTTGTTGGAGCCAGAAGCGTTCTTCAGGCCATCAAATGTGCCGTTCATCTATAGACTGATGTTTCAGAGTCTTGTTTTCAAGTATGGAGGCCTTTTGAAATATTCAACAGTTATAATTGGATGTTTTCATTTTCTGTACTGTTAAGCATTGCAATGTTTTGTATTCCGTATGTTTAAATACAAACTCACAGCAGTAATGTAGATTCAGACCTTAGCAGCTCCCTAGCTTTAGTGGCATCAAGAAAGATTTGGAAACTGCGTAGCAAGTCCTGTATAATGTTGTGTCCATGCCTAAACTGGGGTTACTTCTATATTTCTTCCAAGCATAAGCTTACAATTTCTTTTTCAACTCAACTGTAGCTTTTTAATTTACATTTTAAGCCCTAAATTTACCTTCCCTGGTAGTTAAACTGGATACTTTTGACGTGATCTTTCACTGTTGTTGTTATTTTTTTAAATATTTATGTTTGAATGTTAATAAACCACTTATTTGCCACTCCATCTAATACCCCTTTACTCAAATGATTATGAATTTTTTAAACAGCAAGTCTTTCAACTCAACTTTGTCCTCTGCACTTTGCCGAACTATGGATTAAATGTCAAGTGCACTTAAAAATGTGACCCTTTTTACGCCCTCAATTTCTTTAGTTCAAAACTTAATTAAAGCTGAACTTTTCAAAAAAACTTAAATTTAACGTAACGTATGCACTTTTACATTTGATGAATTTTTATCCAGATAACCGTTATATTTTCCCTAAGAGGAAATGTTTATGGTTAAATGTGAATACAAAGTAACAGTAGGCTTATGTATATTTTTTTCATATTTTCCATATCATATAGTTTAAAAAGTGGTCTTACGTACCATGGCAGTATTGATTGCTCATGGAACTTAACACGTACCAAGCTACAATGAAAATAAAAATTAATATTGAAAGAAATGTGAACTCTAAGTTAACTCTTTTTTTGCTGCTAACATTTATTTTGTGTCTTTCATTGTTCAAGTCACACAGCATGGCTATGTCTTGTATTGCTATATATGTCTCTCTTTTCATCTCCCTCCATCTCTCTCTGAGTCTCTCCCTTTATCTCTCTCTATATGTCTCTCCTTTTATCTCTGTCTCCATCTCTCTCTCCCTTCATCTCTCGGACTCTCTCGCTTCATCTCTCTCCATATCTCTCTCTCTCTCTCTCTCTCTCTCTCTCTCTCTCTCTCTCTCCTTTCATATATCTCTCTTTCCCTTCATCTCTTTCTTTATCTCTCTCTGTCTCTGTCTGTCTGTCTGTCTGTCTGTCTGTCTGTCTGTCTGTCTGTCTCTGTCTCTGTCTCTCTCTCTCTCTAACTCTCTCTCTCTCTCTCTCTCTCTCTCTCTCTCTCTCTCTCTCTCTCTCTCTCTCTCTCTCTCTCTCTCTCCCCTTGGCAATTGTCAAAATTTAATCTGCAGGGAACAATTACAAAGACCTGAAGTCAATTGACTTTTCGTTGCTTGCCACAAATTGATTCTTGTTTACTTACAAGTAGAATAATTATAGGGAAAAGAAAGCTAGTTTTGTATTGTATCAATCTTTCACGAGTACATTGCCTTGCAGGAGTTTATGTTATTGTAACTTCCATGATAGTAAGCATTAAAAACGATTTCTAAATACAGTTTGATTTAACTACATGTTAATAAGCTATTATTCTTACTGAACTTGTTGCCTCGTTTTACCAATTGCAAGGGACAAGAAATATTGCTTATGGCAGCAGAGCATCTTGTAGAATGGTGTTGCAAGTTGTAACATTGATTCGTGTAAACACTTTGAAGATTGGTAGGTCATTCACAAAGCTAATGGATTGTTGTGTATAATTTTTATACGAAAAACAGTTTTAAAACGTGAGTTCAAATTTATTTTTCTTGGTAGTGTTTAAAGAGCTCTGTAGACGTAATATGGCATCCTGTCTATATTTTCCTCGTGGATTAGGTTAAAATGGTGTTTTTGTTTTTGTCGTCGTGTTATGATGAAATTAAAGGTTATCAAAAGATAAGTTGATTGATGTCACCGTGACAAGGTCCTAGATGCCAGGCACATCGAGACTCATTCGCCAATATCAGGGTTTTGTAAGCTCAGACAATGGCTTTTATAGAAACTAAACAATCAAAACATTAATAGAAAAGACAAAAAGAAAGCAGCTTTGTCTGTGATTTTTCTATTCCAAACTCAGTAGGGTGTCCAACAAAACACTATAATTTCCTGTGCTTTAGTAATATGTTACGCATTGCATCATTGGTATTTGATGACTTGGGTTGTAAAATCATGACAAGCTGACAAGGGAAGAGATCTTAAAACGTTCTGTTTACAAGATAAACCAAAGTTACTGTACAACACACTTTATTTATCTCTTTGTTTTGTATGCAGTCAGAATAAATAATCCAGTGGTGTAAAAAAAAATCATGTAAACTAATAATCATTGTAAAAAATAAACTAAAAAACATAAAAACAATTTACATAAACAAAACAGTTAGTTGAAAGCGAAGATAATTTTAGGAGCAAAAACTTCTGTAAATGTCTCATTCATCACTCTAAATCTTCCTCAGACAGCGAGGTACGGCGAGCTACAGCAGGTGGCTTGTGTCAGGAGAATAAGCCCAGCCACCACCTACAATCAAGCCACGTCTCAATGCGCGTCCATGGGAGGCTACCTGGCCTCCATCAAAGCAGCCGAGAAACTCGTCCAAATCATAGACCTGGCCAAGAGAGATGAGATATGGGTGGGACTGGACGGCATGGAAGAAGACGGACGCTTTGTCTGGCAGGAAGACGCCTCAATACTGACCCAAGCAATCACAGACATTTTGTTTTACAGAGGTCAGCCAAGCAACTACCGCGGTGTTCAACTTATGGAAGAAAAATTAAAGCTTAATGTAATGACGTACTCTGCTCGATCAAATCGGACGCCGTGTGCGAGATATCGCCCAGGTATAAAGACTTCTGGCGCAGTCTGACATAAAAAATAAAAAATTATCTTTCCATGTCCAAGCACACATGCATATTAATCATTCAATTTTCTTGAAGTCCTTCTTAGATTTGAAACGGAGGCGAAACGTTACCGTAAAAACTTTCGAAAAAGACAACAAAATGTCATGTCCACCGTGAATCTACAGTGTTAGGATAAATACAACCTAAACATTTTACAATAAGGATGTTTCTCATATCTATTAACCGCCAGTGGAGTTTTTGGGTTGTTTTCTTCTTCTTTTTTTTCTTTTTCTTCTTTTTTTCTTTTTTCAACTTCTACAGAAATTATATTCAATAAGAGAGCGCATTAAAAAATCCAATTTATTATTATTATTATTATTATTATTATTATTATTATTATTATTATTATTATTATTATTATTATTATTATTATTATTATTATTATTATTATTATTATTATTATTATTATTATTATTATTATTATTATTATTATTATTATTATTTTTACTGGCCTTTTAATAAAAAAAAAGTTGAATGACAATTTGTAGCATAAATAACTTTATGCTACAAATAAGCAGCAAAAAATAGTATGCCTTAGTTGTGGACCACTTTTACATATAATAAATCGTCTTGTAAATTTTTTCCATGCTTCACGTGTTACTGCTTCTTTCCTGTCGGTGGTATTTGTAAAGGTTTTATCAGTTCAAGCTTATTGTTTTTTTTTTTGTTTTTTTTTTTAATTTTGGTGAACATTTTAACTACACTATGTTTTCTATAGTATTGTATTTTACAAAAGTTTTTTTTAAGCCTCTAAATATCAGTTTGAAACTTTTGACGTTCTGTAATTCATAATTTGAAAAATTCAAATGTTAAGACAAGAACTTGAAAGCAACTAATTCTGTGCTTTCCAAATCTATGAACGATCTTTCTAAAGGTTCATTTTACGGCTATTTGTATTCCAAGATCGCTCTGTCTTGCAGGAAATGATAGCTGCCGATTTATTCCTTTCTGCATAATAACAAGCGGTTTAAAGGTCGTATCAATAGATAAAGATTTATCTAGTTTAGCTATTTATTCTTATGAGCTTCTGGGTGGCAATTTTTTATTATTCACTTAGCTTAGCGGATGCATTTTAAGGCAGACAGATCATAAGCTGACTAGAAAATTTTAAAATCTTATTATTTCTAACACCTGGATCCATATCAATTTTATGTGAAGGCCTAAACTTTATAAAAAAAAAAACAAAAAACAAAAAAACAAAAAAACAAAATACAACTAGATATTAAAAAAATTTTTTTGACTACTGCAATTTCTTGCTCGTATTGTTGAGCGGCGAATCTCTAAACCAGTTAAAAAAGGCGTGGAAAGTCTTGAAACTTAAAGACCCTGTAAATCTCTTAGGAAAATTGCTTTAAAATATTTTAAAAAATTACAAAAAATCAGTTGTTTATTTCCTTTTTTATTAGTCATTTATTAAGAATAAACCGTATCATTCGCACCTAAAATTAGAGTTGCAGATTTTAGTTATAGATACAAATATATAAAAAAATATATTGCTCCATATTGTTTAGTGCAACTTTAGGCCGAATAAATTTGTACCGAGAAATTCTCATGAAAGACTAATCTTAATTCTTTACTTAACTCTTAACTGTTTGGTTCTTCTTTCTCAAGAATACAGCATCAGGTGGACGTAAAAAGTTCAATTTTACTTTTTAATCTTAAGGATTACGGCTTCACGTATGTCCAAACCAAATCAGTTGGACGTAAATTGCACACACATAACCGTGTACTAGAATCATTACATTTAAGTCTCTTCTGGGCAAACGTTTCTAGCTCTGCTGAATATAGATTTTAATGTAGCAGTGAATATTAAAATAGAGATGTATTTTTCTTTACACTGCTGTGCAGTGTTGACAGGATGGAGATTCAAATGTAATTAATCTTAAGTATGGTGATCCGCGTAGTCATTTTCGAAAGAAATGACATGAAATGTTATTAAACTTGGGCATTTTTCAACCATCCGATTATGTAGACCAAGATCTAATTTTTATAAGTTCAGAATGTTATCTCTTTACTTGTTACTGGAATGATTCTAGATATAGATCAAGTCCAGTGCAGAAGGTTTAGCCTATCAATAAAGGGGTTCTAATTTTTATCACACAATTCTAAATCTACATGTTATTTAGCTTAGAATTTGGCTAGAAAACTTTATACCTCTTGTGCAAAACGCAAATTTGGATAAGAGGATGGGCTTATAGAGGCAACCTGCATGCCACCTGGTAGTTATTCTGCTTTTCTTTCAACAAATTTGATTTCCTGCATGTAGAAAATAAATCTAACGAATTGAATGAAAATGCAAAGTTTTTGTACAAAGCCCTTACGACATACTTTTAGACAATTCTCAGTAAAAAAGATTCAATAAAATGTGAAAACTTTGAAATGCCGCACAACCAACAAAAGTTGTTTTCCAAAGAAATTATTTTTATCCTTCTGCTTTTTCTCTTGGGAAAAATCAAGTAAAAAAAATTAATTAAAAATTAATTAAAAAAAAATAAATTAAACATCACTCCAGAACATTAATTTTTAAAAATGCGACATTGTTAATACAATTAGCTACCGCAAAAATCATGTTATGTGTTAATGATACAAGCATCATAGACTTTGGACATTACCAAGAAAAAAAATCATGTCAACAGTAACTGTTGTAAACTTTCATAACATTTTGATGTTAATTTTTAATATCATTATTAAAAATGAAACGACCAATATAATGAATAGAAAGTCACTCTACAATCAGAAAGAAAAATGCTAAGTAAAAAACATTGGATCGCTCTATAGCTTTATCTATCCTTTTTCACCCTTTGTTACACTAAGTTTATCCTCTTCGTCTACGAAACTTTATATCTTTGCCTGGATTTGTATTTATTTGACAGACTTTTTGTAAATAATATATGCATTAATTTTTTTGTCAACACAATCGATAGACTTTTGTCTAGAGTTATTGCGCTTCGCCCTCGGAGACCAAAATAGATGATCAGTTCTATGAAGGGCTCCCAACTCTAGGATTGATCCTAACTTCCTCTAGTCCCTCGCTAGTCTCTCGCTAGTCCCTCTCTAGTCTATTCTCAAAGCTAGGTGCGTTCTATGAAGAAAAATGTGAACTTAAGATCAAATTTTGGCCCTAAAATGACTCGATTTAGGTGCAAAATTTAGGAGTGAGTCTACCTTGTCCTAACTTGAGTTAGGTGCACAAAACCCTTACTTTCCGGCAAAAAAGCAGCAATAGATCGAATTCTGCCGACAGCTTGATTCGAATTGAAATGGGTTTCTTTCTCTGTTCTTATTTATGTAATTTGCTATTGAAATGAGCTAAAACAAAATTTCCACGAGTATAAATCTAGATCTATATGCTTAAATAGGATAGTCTCACTGAAAACAACAAAAAGTAAACTTTTAAATAGAACGTATAGCTCAAGATCCAAAAGATACTAAAGAAGTATAAAGAGCGTTAGATTAAATCTAAATATTATCAGCATTAATTTGACATCTCTACGAGTGCCTAACGTCCTATACAAATCGTATACACTAGGTCAAAATCTTGTATTTATGCATTTAATCCAGATAAGAACTGATAAAGAAATACGGACATGCAATCTGTAATCAGACTTGCAGGCACACTTCCAGCGTAAAAATGATCTCGAGTAGACACCATCTACAATGAAAGTATTTTAAAAAATTTTGTATGAAAATGCAAGATTTCTCGGGCATGCTTTCAACACCTACAAGAAGCAGCAGTATTAATAAGTTTATAGATGTGGGGGCAGCGGTAGTGGTGGTGGTATTAGTAGTAGTAGTAGTAGTAGTAGTAGTAGTAGTAGTAGTAGTAGTAGTAGTAGTAGTAGTAGTAGTAGTAGCAGTAGTAGTAGCAACTGCAGCAGCATTTGATCATAGTATATGTTGTTGCTGCAGTAGTAGTGGTAATGGAGGTATTAGCAGTAGTAGCAGCAGCAGCAGAAGTAGTTGTGGCAGCAGCAGCAGTATTACTAGAGCAGTAGCAGTAGTAGTAGTAGTAGTAGTAGTAGTAGTAGTAGTAGTAGTAGTAGTAGTAGTAGTAGTAGTAGTAGTAATAGTAGCATGTCATAGTTTTGGTAGTGGTAGTGGTAGTGGTAGTGGTAGAGTAGTAGTAGTAGTAGTAGTAGTAGTAGTAGTAGTAGTAGTAGTAGTAGTAGTAGTAGTAGTAGTAGTAGTAGTAGTAGTAATGGTTGTGTTAGCAATAGCAATAATAGTTGTAGTAGTTGTATCAAGAGCAGCATCAGCTACAGTAGTAGCAGAAGTAGAAGTAGTAGTAGTAGTAGTAGTAGTAGTAGTAGTAGTAGTAGTAGTAGTAGTAGTAGTAGTAGTAGTAGTAGTAGTAGTAGTAGTAGTAGTAGTAGTAGTAATGATAGTAGCACTGGTAGCAATATTGGTAGTAGTAGTAGTAGTAGTAGCAACAGCAGTAATTTGTACTAGTAGTGATGTGATTGCTGCAGAAAAAAATATGGTTCGGTAACATTTTTTTTAAAGACAACCTGCTATGATTTTATAAATGTGGGCCAATGAGGGGGCAAAATGAAAGAAGGCCAATTAATGCACTGTGTAAAGGAATTAAAGGAGAATTTGCAGTAGATTTCTCATAATCCAACTACAACTGTAATAAAGTTCTTTAAAAAACGGAAAATAATTATA
>JAWDGP010005845.1:20000-22042 GCA_033675545.1 Elysia crispata
ATTGACACACGGAGGGGTAAACTACTCTGACCACTTTTACCTAAAAAAATCCAGACATACATTTAGATTTTATTCGAATGTTATAAAATAATGGATCTAGGCTTGCAAAAGAACCTGCGAGGCACAAAAGGGAAAAAAATGTTAAGATATATTTATAGAAAAAAAAAAAGTTTTTTAATCTCGGCTAGACTTGCAAAATAATAATGAACAAAATTACAAATCGTCCCTACATGTGAGGCCGCATAAGTCCAAAATCCGAAACGCCGCCATATCTTTTCTTTTGTTTTCGTTTTTTGTTTTCTTTTTTTCTTGTCTGAAAATTGTATCAATAAATCTATGAAGATCACAGTTGTGCATCTTACATTTCAGTATGACAAGCATCTGTGTTCCATTTTATTTTGAAAGCAGTTGATCAGAATGACTAAAGAAAAAAAAGAAAATAAAAGGGAGAGAGAGAGAGAGAGAGAGAGAGAGAGAGAGAGAGAGAGAGAGAGAGAGAGAGAGAGAGAGAGAGAGTTAATTAGGTTTATTTTTAATTATTATTAACTTTTTATCCGTTAGACCTACATCATTACAATTGGCTAAAAGAGAAAGAAGAAAAAGAAAGAGATACTCTCTATCCCGTTAAAGGTTAAATTCTCTAGATGTAGACCTAGCTTCTAGCGATGTTTGTTTTACTGTTGCTTGATCAATTCTTCCTTTCTTTCATTTAAAGAAATTTACATCAGAAATAAATAAAAACAGTTTCTTCTAAAACTGTGCCCATTATAATTTTTTCCTTTAGGGAAAATTGTTTTGTTTATATCTCATGTGTAAGGTAAACCATGGCAACGTATCAATAATTTTTTAATTATATTTTTGCGTCGTCAGACAAACTGTTATCTGGGCGAGAATGAGTCTCGGCATCCATTTTGTTCCGTGTATATTAATCTGCATTATATTTAATCTGTGGCTAGATCCCTGCCATGTCACAGCAACCCATCAGAGCAAGTTTCCACATCGCCCCTGATTGTCTCGTCACGCCTACTCACTTTTGCAAATTCTTAGGCCTAGGCTAGTCTTGTGAAAGGCGACCTAGGCTAACTTGATTTGGCGGGAAAACGATGGTCACGTGGTTGCCGCAGAGCGAATGCGCATGTGCTCTCTCCAGTCTCGGCCCTCACGGATTCCATCATTTTTCTCTACGACGGGCTACGCCGTCAGACGTGTCACCGGCAGATCTCAATTTCATTGAGTATCCGTCTAAATTTGGATGGGTTTTTTTTTTTTTTATTGTAAACTAAGATGTGGCCGGCACATTATTCAAAATCTAGATCTAGATGTAAATTTATCGATCTAGAGGCCTAAATTAGGCTTGGATCTAGATTAAGAATTCAAAATCGAATGTCAAAGATATTTTTATCACAATGGAAGAACTGAAATTCGATTTAGATCTATATTGATCTAGATTCTAGATCTAATTTCGTTGTGATAGAAACTTAGATCTAGATTATATGATTGAAATCTGTTTGAATGTTTGAATTCAGTTTTTAGAGCAATAAAAGAACTCGTAGAGCTGGTTAAAATCTAATCCCTATTAAACTAAATTTTAGATGTAGATATAGATTCTAGATGTTAAATGAAGATATAAAAGAAACGCCCAACTTGAGATTTAGATCTAGATCTAGTTGCACATGACCAAAAAGAAATATCCAACCTCAGGATGTTGCTGAACTCTTACTCACACAGTTGAGAAGGTAAGATATCTATATGTCCAGAACTTTAGATCTAGACTCTAGTATTAGAAAGTATAGATCAAGATCTAGGTCTTCGGTAGTATTAGAAAGTATAGATCTAGATCTAGGTCTTCGGTAAGTTTGAACCCCTGCTGGACTGTGAATTTTGTAACGTTATATTCTGCCTGAGGTTGTCTAGCCCTGATGGCTAATAAAGAGGGTCAATGGTTCCTGTCTGGTCAGGGCGAGTCAGCAGCGGTGACTTACTATTGCTGTTTGTGTGTGAATATAGACCATATGGAATAGAATAATCCAATTGAGTGAATT
>JAWDGP010005846.1:0-13976 GCA_033675545.1 Elysia crispata
TCCTTCATTTCTCACAGTCTCCTTCTTTCCTTCTATTAAGTTATGTCTCCTTTATTTCTCACAGTCTCCTTCTTTCCTTCTATTAAGTTATGTCTCCTTCATTTCTCACAGTCTCCTTCTTTCCTTCTATTAAGTTATGTCTCCTTCATTTCTCACAGTCTCCTTCTTTCCTTCTATTAAGTTATGTCTCCTTCATTTCTCACAGTCTCCTTCTTTCCTTCTATTAAGTTATGTCTCCTTTATTTCTCACAGTCTCCTTCTTTCCTTCTATTAAGTTATGTCTCCTTCATTTCTCACAGTCTCCTTCTTTCCTTCTATTAAGTTATGTCTCCTTCATTTCTCACAGTCTCCTTCTTTCCTTCTATTAAGTTATGTCTCCTTCATTTCTCACAGTCTCCTTCTTTCCTTCTATTAAGTTATGTCTCCTTTATTTCTCACAGTCTCCTTCTTTCCTTCTATTAAGTTATGTCTCCTTCATTTCTCACAGTCTCCTTCTTTCCTTCTATTAAGTTATGTCTCCTTCATTTCTCACAGTCTCCTTCTTTCCTTCTATTAAGTTATGTCTCCTTCATTTCTCACAGTCTCCTTCTTTCCTTCTATTAAGTTATGTCTCCTTTATTTCTCACCGCTTCCGTTTTTCTATCCTTGTATCACTCTTACCAGTTCTATCACTTAAAGTCTCAATGGCGCCTTCTTTATTTCCTCTCATTTTTACGCGATCCATTTTTTTCCTTTTCCCTTTATTTTAGGAAATCCAAAGAGTTTCGCTCTGTTTCTTTTTCACTGTATACCTTCTCTCTCTTACTATCAATCTGTTTTTCTTTTTACATGCACAATGATCTATCTGTTTCTCCTCTGCGCCACCTCCCTGTCCTAATTGTTGTGTTTCCTCTTTCACCTGAGTATCATTACTAAGAATTTTCTTTGAGGTCTTGAAGTTCGCCATTATTTCTCCTAGCGCTTGGAAACATTTTACACAGTTGACCCCGGAACAGTGGGTTGAATTCAAATATATATTACAATTATGAAATAAAAGAAATGTCATAGGATTATGTGGATGAATTACTATCTTTAAGAATCAAGGAAGACGATTTTTTTATTCTTTTTAGTACAAAATGCCTCAGTACAATTTCAAGAAATTGTGTAACTAAAATAAAACTGGGTTTAATAAAGAGAAAATAAAATCATTTCTGAATGCTAAAGTGGCGAATGTTTAAATTTTCAAACTTCTCTTTAAAATGTAAATATTAAAAGTTATACGCAAGGATTCACAGGCTCTCCGTCGCTTAGGTTGTTGCTAGATGGAAGTGTTTCCTGTTGATTTTCTCAACAGTTGGAGGACACATTTTGACCTTGATGTGACATATCACTTTACAACGGTTATTATGAAATGTCTCACTGGCTTCAGAATGGAGCTTAGAATATAAAATAATTAAAAAGTTGTTTTTAGGGTAGGAACATTGAAGTTCTACCGTAGGCTTTAATGGTCTATAACAAACCTGTAATAATTCTGTTTTTATCATTTCGTCCTTGGTGTAGGTCGACACTCCAAACAATGATGATGAAGTCAATTTGGTGTAACACTCATTCAAAGCCCTGGTGCTTCCATTTCTATTGTTTGCCATAATGTGCAGATGAGATTGCACAGGGAAAAAAATCAGAAAAAAACAGGGATACAAAAACACGTTTTATTTTATTCAACTCAATTGGACTTTTGAAAGAAGGGATTGCACTCTTATCGTTATAGCAATTGCTAGTGATCTATAAGTATTCCTGGCCTTTGAAACCTCTCCTTACTTAATTATAGTATAGTTCTTGATTAGACGGTAAACTAATGTAACCAATGAAAAATAAAGTTTTGGACCTGACTATAATGAAGCACAGCCCACTTTGAGGCCACAAGATTAAACTTAAACCAAAACGGCAAAAGTCGGCATTGAAAGGCGATCTGTACTTTGTTTACACCTCATTAGCTTTTTGGGCTTCATACCTAAGGTTCCTACTTTGCATCTTTGTATTTTAGAATTAACTGACCGACACTATGACAATGCATGGAATATTCATTTCAGGAACATGGTACAAACATTTCTTTCCTTCAACTATTTCAACATTTGGTAAAGCAAATTAAAACTCTCGTCCCCAGAGATTGCTTGTCCGTCGAATCGATTTGGACTAAGGTGTGAGCGGGAGTGTAACTGTGTCAACCAGACCAGCTGTTTTGTCCACAGCGGAGGCTGTCCGTCTGGCTGTGCCCCTGGCTACACTGGAGTGGACTGTAGTAAAGGTTAGGGGTTTTCTTCTTCATAGAAACAAGTGAAGAAATTTGTTTATGATAACGTTACCACAAATATCGTGTTTTTCAACGCCCATCACGTTACCAGATGGATGACAATTTTTAGCTGCTATAAATTGAGAATCTTCACATAAAAGTTCCCAAAAATATCTGCTGGATCATTTGTGTATTCCAATATATTTAATCAAACATGTCCCAAACTTCATCAATTTTAACATTAAATTCCCTCATGTAAGAAGTGCTCTTTAAGGCCTAGGTCAATATTGTTTAGGGATATGTCTGAATAGCTGACAGCTCATGTAGAGAATTAGCGTTGGCTCAATTTTTGTCACTTTTTTTCTTATTAAAAATATATCAGTAGTTCTCCTTTTCTTTATATGAAAATCAGATGATGGCCTAATCTATGAACAAAATGGTGATTGCACGAATTACCAATTTATAGATTAACCTTCACATGCAACTCGTGTTAATTTTTTTTTCAAATTTCACTTGGTTTCTCAAACACAACAGGCTACAAAAGGATGTTCGTTATTAACTATTGGTAACTAAACATAAAAAAATCTCGCGCAATTGAAGGCTTTTATATACCAGCATAAAGCAATAAAGAATATCTATTAGGTGATTACACACAAAGTAATAGTCCTCAGCACAGCACATATTAAAATTCATTTTAAGCTGAATCTGACCGCATCTAGAAATAGTTGGAGCAGCTTTAAATTGATTTTGTATTGGAATAAAGAGTACAAACAAAAAAGATATTGCATTTTTATAAAAATCCTATCATGCTTAACGCATACTCTAAATAAATTGTCTTTAGACAAAAGCAGCTTTCACAAAGATATTTTGTACTTTATTGCGCGAAAATAAAATTAGGAATCTACCAAGTCTTTAATTCACCCTTACAAAAATCAAATAATTAAGAAACTTTTAATGATTTTCAAAGGTCTACAAAAAGATATCGGAATGTTCTTATAATAATTTTTTTTTTTTATTTCTGCATACATTTTACTTGCTTTTCACCAGAATGTGAAACTGGAAGGTATGGAATCGGATGCTCCCATAACTGTAGAGTCACCTGTGGTGGTGATCACAATACTTGTAACCAGACTGATGGAGCCTGTACACAGGGATGTGACCCCGGCTACACAGGGAGATTCTGTGAAGATACCTGTAGCCCTACATGTGGTGGGAAGGACAACTCTTGTAACCAGACTGATGGAACCTGTACACAGGGATGTGATCCAGGCTACACAGGGAGACTGTGTGAAGATACCTGTAGCACTACATGTGGTGGGAAGAACAACTCTTGTAACCAGACTGATGGAACCTGTACACAGGGATGTGATCCAGGCTACACAGGGAGACTGTGTGAAGACACCTGTAACGCCACCTGTGGCGGAAAGAACAACTCTTGTGACCAGACCGATAGAACCTGTACACAGGGATGTGTCTCAGGCTACACAGGGAGATTCTGTGAAGATACCTGTAGCCCTACATGTGGTGGGAAGGACAACTCTTGTAACCAGTCTGATGGAACCTGTACTCAGGGATGTGACCCAGGCTACACAGGGAGACTGTGTGAAGATATCTGTAGCACAACATGTGGTGGGAAGAACAACTCTTGTAACCAGACCGATAGAACCTGTACACAGGGATGTGACCCAGGCTACACAGGGAGATTCTGTGAAGATACCTGTAGCCCTACATGTGGTGGGAAGAACAACTCTTGTAACCAGACCGATGGAACCTGTACACAGGGATGTGACCCAGGCTACACAGGGAGACTCTGTGAAGATACCTGTAGCACAACATGTGGTGGAAAGGACAACTCTTGTAACCAGACCGATAGAACCTGTACACAGGGATGTGACCCAGGCTACACAGGGAGATTCTGTGAAGATACCTGTAGCCCTACATGTGGTGGGAAGAACAACTCTTGTGACCAGACCGATAGAACCTGTACACAGGGATGTGTCTCAGGCTACACAGGGAGACTGTGTGAAGACACCTGTAACGCCACCTGTGGCGGAAAGAACAACTCTTGTGACCAGACCGATAGAACCTGTACACAGGGATGTGACCCAGGCTACACAGGGAGATTCTGTGAAGATACCTGTAGCCCTACATGTGGTGGGAAGAACAACTCTTGTAACCAGACCGATGGAACCTGTAATCAGGGATGTGACCCAGGCTACACAGGGAGATTCTGTGAAGATACCTGTAGCCCTACATGTGGTGGGAAGAACAACTCTTGTAACCAGACCGATGGAACCTGTAATCAGGGATGTGACCCAGGCTACACAGGGAGATTTTGTCAGTCAAGTAAGTAACATTGCTGATTCGAAGTTTCATAGAAAGTTCGATGAATGATTTTTATATACACAACATCAATGGGGCAAATCAAGACCTCTGTACATTATTCACCTAAAAAAGTTCGTTCACCGTCAGTAAATCAGAAAAAGGAGAAACAATCATACAACCGGTCGATCTATCAGCCACATCTTACAGCCTTACCTTCAGGTTGTAAGGTAAAAGAAGAAAACCGACACATTACTTCGAACTCTTTTCGTGGTTGAATTTGTCTGAGCGAAACTTATCAGCTTATATTCCATCAAGAGACCAGTGCTGTTATAATAACATCATAAAGACAGTGACACGAAAAATAAAGTTAGTTCCTAGATTCCAAACACACAGGGGAAAATGAATTCCTTTGTTCCCCAGATAAAAATAACACATATTTTTTGTTTACAAAGCAATAAAGTGATGGTTTTCCAAGCCGATCTTGCTGGTAGAAGTGAGGTGATTAAAAAACCCACAAGTTAAAAAAAATCTCAATATAATATTTTGATATATAAAAAAAATGTACTAAGAGTTAACAGCTACCTCGATCACTTAAGCTCTAGTTACATGGCTTACAGATAGACGAAAGGTCGTTTGACATTTGGTCAACTTATTGATCAACAAATTTTTCTGAAAATTAAAGGAAAAATAAACTTACAAAACGCTTGCAGTTTGAGTGGCAAAATCAAAGCAACTAATAAAGTCTCTGCTCAGAGTAAAGTTGTCGATCGAGCCTAGCTACAATCCCCCCCCCCCCCTTTTCCACAAAAATGGAAGAAGAAAAAGAAAGAAGAAAAAGAGAGAGAGAGGGAGAGACGGAGAGAGAGAGAGAGGGAGAGAGAGAGAGAGAAAGGGAGGGAGAGAGAGAGAGGGAGACAGAGACAGAGACAGAGACAGAGACAGAGACAGAGACAGAGACAGAGAGAGAGAGAGAGAGACAGAGACAGAGACAGAGACAGAGAGAGAGAGAGAGAGAGAAGGGAGAGATTTAATTCGAAGAGATAAAATAAAACCTATTTCTGTGATTTTTACTTGAATATTCTCAAATCATAGTTGAATGAAAGAAGAAAGAAAGGAAAACAAAAACGATAAAAAATCTTGGTTCTGAGACGGACAAAAAGTGCGCCTTTTTTTATTGAAGCCCCTGGCATTAAGAAGTTTAGCATATTAAATAATCAATCGTTCCGGAATAGCTGTGGTCGTTGGGCTATCGACAATAATGGTTAATCATTTCCTCTCTATCAGTCCAGGTCTTCTCGAGAATCTCAGCAAGCTTGTATTTCAGATAATTATTGTGATATACACATAGTTTTATTAGTACTCTTTTTCTTGCTGCTACAAACACTCTTTGCAAATTGTTAAAAGAAAAATAAATGAAAAACATGATTTACTAATATTGGTCATGTTATTCGAACGACGTAAAAAGCAATATGAGCTTTATTAAGATACTCTTTTGTATTTTAAAATGACAGAACTGAAAAAAAATAGAAACAAAAAAAACAAACAACAAATTTGGCTCCATTTTTATTATGAAGAGTTATGTAGCCTATCTTCTGAAAGCTTGAAACGACCCATTATTAGGAAGGAGCCTGTAAAGTAAACCAAGCAATTTTAGGTTAGATAAGCTTTGTGGAATCGATTGA
Source organism: Elysia crispata (assembly GCA_033675545.1). Lineage (NCBI taxonomy): Eukaryota > Metazoa > Mollusca > Gastropoda > Plakobranchidae > Elysia > Elysia crispata. Next base: position 6,277 of record JAWDGP010005846.1, read on the forward strand.
GTGACCAAGCTGACGGACAATAGCTTTACTGAACTGACTGTAGAATTGACACTAAGCGATCTTATTAGAGGATAAAGATTTTTCAAATTCTTTACACATTTATATTTTTTTTACATAACCATATCTATCTAAAAAGGGATTAAAAAATTGCATCTAGTTTTCATCTTAAAATTTTCAATTTATATTTTCTTTCTTCTCCTCAACAAGAACAAAAAAGTAGAAACATTTCATGTCAGATATTAGACAGAGATAGAATATACAGAGACAAAGATTTAAAAAGAAGAGAGATATAGAAAGAGGTAAAGGGAGAGAGATAAAGAAAGAGAGAAGAAAGAGATGGAGAGAGGCAGCCAAAAAAGCAGAAGAGGAAAATAAAGAATGAAAGAAACAGATAGAAGCAATGGGTGTAGAGAGACAGATAAATTTACATGTAAAAATATATCAGCAGAAGTATAGAGAGAGTGAGAGAGGCAAAGAGCTTGTGGAGAAAGATGACTAATTTTCAGAGAGAATGAAACTTGGCTACTCATACTTCATATTCGTTGTATATAAAGAGAATCTAAACCATGCTATTTTAAACAGAAGACAAGAACTCGGACTCCGCTACAAATAATGACAAACCTTAGCGAACATAATATGGAGGTAAAGACAGGCCAAGATGAAAACACTTGATCTGCAGAGAAATGATTCTACGCAACACCAACAGCCATACAAGAGTTGAAGTAATGGACACAATACATATGTAACACCAGTTTGAGATATAAAGAGGACACCATGTTTATAGCAGGCTCCGCTAATGAACTTCACAATTAATCCTTGATTCAGTGGCAAAAGAAAGCGGCAGGAGAGGATTAGAACTGAATGCAAAGAAAACTGTATTGATATGAGAAAGAGAGGCAAACTGTTGCTCTTATTCATTATATAAAAAGCATAGGATAAACATTTGGGTTTTCTCGTTTAATTACATTATTAATGTGTCATTCAACTGTGTCGAGATATAAGTCTGAACTGAGAAAGTAAGCTCTTGGTCTCCTCAACGCCTCTGTGGTGAGCTCTCTTCACAACATCGGATGTACATATTCGTCAAGGCAGAGCTCGACAAAGCTTGCTGATTCCTAAAGGTGGTGCTTGAGTCTGATGGATGACTGCGTTAGGGATGACTCTGTTTGGCTGGAGGGCGACCACGTGGAAGAGGTTTAGCCAGTATGACCGGTTGAAATGGTTTGGTAGGATTGATCCGATCTACCGAAATACGTTCAGCGCGACCGCCAATGTCTGTGAGGAAAGTTTTGTCCCCTGGAGTCAGAACCGGACGTACACATGTTTTGCGGCTAACAAAGATGGGGACAGGTAGGGTCTAGCAGAAGTGTGATGGGAGGCCGGACGTACACATGTTTTGCGGCTAACAAAGATGGAGACAGGTAGGGTCTAGCAGAAGTGTGATGGGAGGCCGGACGTACACATGTTTTGCGGCTAACAAAGATGGAGACAGGTAGGGTCTAGCAGAAGTGTGATGGGAGGCCGGACGTACACATGTTTTGCGGCTAACAAAGATGGAGACAGGTAGGGTCTAGCAGAAGTGTGATGGGAGGCCGGACGTACACATGTTTTGCGGCTAACAAAGATGGAGACAGGTAGGGTCTAGCAGAAGTGTGATGGGAGGCCGGACGTACACATGTTTTGCGGCTAACAAAGATGGGGACAGGTAGGGTCTAGCAGAAGTGTGATGGGATGCATAAAGCGGGATGTTCAACCTGAAATTCAGCAGTAAGTCATGCATAGTTTTAGCAGATTTAGGTGGAATTAGTTCACCTGGGATTGTCAAAGGCTCACCGTAAACAAGCTCTGCTGAGGAATAAGCTAAGTCTTCTCTCGGTGTGGTTCTGAGCCCGAGAAGTACCCAAGGTAGTTCTTTTACCCAACTTAGACCTGTGAGACGGGCTTTTAAAGCTGTCTTGAGAGTTCGATGAAAACGTTCGATCATTCCATTTGCCTGAGGATGATAAGCAGATGTATGGTAAAGCTTGACTCCGAGGCGAGCCGCTATCTCACTCCATAACGATGATGTGAACTGTGACTCGCGATCTGACGAAATATCTCCAGGGACACCGAAACGAGCAATCCAACCAGTAATAAGAGTATGCACACACTTGGGTGTTGTAATGCCTCGTAGAGGAATTAGCTTCTGGCCAGCGTGTGTTGCGGTCCATAATTTTCAGGAGGTATGTGAAGCCAGAAGAAAAATGTAAAGGCCCAACAATATCAATGTTTATGTGTGAGAATCTTTGTACAGGCACGGATAAATGTTCTAATGGAGCTTCTGTGTGTCTCTGTACTTTTGAACTTTGGCAGTGATGACATTCTTTCACCGTTCTGCTGACCTGCTTCCGCATCCCGTGGCAAACAAATTTGTCTGAGACCATTTTGACGGTGGCTTTGAGTCCTTGATATAAGAGTTTGTGGACAACGTCGGAAAATGTGAGTCTGAAATCAGGAGGTACAATCGGACATGGACGGCTTGTTGAAACGTCACATACAAGCTCTTGTCCTTGCTCATTCAATCTTGTATTGTTAATCTTAAGGGCCTATACGTCAATACTAGCAGCTTGGGCTCTAGCCTCTGCTGTGTAATCTATGCCCAAAGAAAACTGCGTAGGTTGTTCTGGATCAAGACATACAGTCGGCAACTATGTCGTTTTTACCAGAAACGTGTGCTATATCGGTGCTAAAAACTGTTGTTTACCCCGACTCTTCTAGTCTTTAACCACCGTGTATATTGTACTACTTAACTGTCGTGTGGTCAAAACTGTTGTTTACCCCGACTCTTCTAGTCTTTAACCACCGTGTATATTGTACTACTTAACTGTCGTGTGGTCAAAACTGTTGTTTACCCCGACTCTTCTAGTCTTTAACCACCGTGTGTATTGTACTACTTAACTGTCGTGTGGTCAAAACTGTTGTTTACCCCGACTCTTCTAGTCTTTAACCACCGTGTATATTGTACTACTTAACTGTCGTGTGGTCAAAACTGCTGTTTACTCCGACTCTTCTAGTCTTTGATCACCGTGTATATTGTACTACTTAACTGTCGTGTGGTCAAAACTGCTGTTTACCCCGACTCTTCTAGTCTTTAACCACCGTGTATATTGTACTACTTAACTGTTGTGTGGTCAAAACTGCTGTTTACCCCGACTCTTCTAGTCTTTAACCACCGTGTATATTGTACTACTTAACTGTCGTGTGGTCAAAACTGCTGTTTACCCCGACTCTTCTAGTCTTTAACCACCGTGTGTATTGTACTACTTAACTGTCGTGTGGTCAAAACTGCTGTTTACCCCGACTCTTCTAGTCTTTAACCACCGTGTATATTGTACTACTTAACTGTCGTGTGGTCAAAACTGCTGTTTACCCCGACTCTTCTAGTCTTTAACCACCGTGTATATTGTACTACTTAACTGTCGTGTGGTCAAAACTGCTGTTTACCCCGACTCTTCTAGTCTTTAACCTCCGTGTATATTGTACTACTTAACTGTCGTGTGGTCAAAACTGTTGTTTACCCCGACTCTTCTAGTCTTTACCCACCGTGTATATTGTACTACTTAACTGTCGTGTGGTCAAAACTGCTGTTTACTCCAACTCTTCTAGTATTTAACCACCGTGTATATTGTACTACTTAACTGTCGTGTGGTCAAAACTGCTGTTTACCCCGACTCTTCTAGTCTTTAACCTCCGTGTGTATTGTACTACTTAACTGTCGTGTGGTCAAAACTGCTGTTTACCCCGACTCTTCTAGTCTTTAACCACCGTGTGTATTGTACTACTTAACTGTCGTGTGGTCAAAACTGCTGTTTACCCCGACTCTTCTAGTCTTTAACCACCGTGTATATTGTACTACTTAACTGTCGTGTGGTCAAAACTGCTGTTTACCCCGACTCTTCTAGTCTTTAACCACCGTGTATATTGTACTACTTAACTGTCGTGTGGTCAAAACTGCTGTTTACCCCGACTCTTCTAGTCTTTAACCACCGTGTGTATTGTACTACTTAACTGTCGTGTGGTCAAAACTGCTGTTTACCCCGACTCTTCTAGTCTTTAACCACCGTGTGTATTACACTATTTAATTCTCGTATGTATCGAGCTCTACAATTTTTGTCGTTATCTTCCTGCTTTCTTTCCTCTCATCAGCGACGGTGCAGCTGGGAGTAACCCTTGCAGCTGCTGTTATTGCCCTTATAATCTGTGCTATCATTGTTGGTGTGTGTCTCAGGAGGTAAGTTCATAACTATTGCTTGCGCTTAATCACACATACGCTGTAGAATGGGACTCTCGTTTCTGGTGTTTGCTAGGAACTTATACAGCCATCCATACATTTGTTCGGTACTGTACTTCATACACTGGCTATCTATACTGGCTTGTCTATTAATTTATGCTGTTTGCTATGATTTTTTTACATTATTGATGGAGTGTTTCATAATTAATGTTTTGCATGTATTAGATCCTTATATTTAAAGCCTTTTTCACAGGAACTTGTAATTCTTTGACTGTAAATCAGTTTTTGTATTGTGTATATAAAATATTTCTATTTTCTTCCTTCCTCTATCTCTCTGTCTCTCTCTCTCTCTCTCTCTCTCTCTCTCACTTTTTCTCTTTATCTCTCTCTCTGTGCTTATAAATATCTTTTTTTCGCTCTTTGTATCGGTTCATCTTTTGTCAAAATAAATATCTGCAGCTTTACAATCTTTATTTTCCTGGCTGAATGTAAAGGTTTCATCAACTCTTTTGTTGCTTACTCTCTTTCTGGCGTTAAAATGTTTCTCTTTGCAGTACCACTATCTGTCTCAATCGTATCCTTTCTCCCGGGCAACCTGTCTTTTTATGTCTGTCTATTCGTCTGCTCCCTCTCTCTCTCTCTCTCTCTCTCTCTCTCTCTCTCTCTCACTCTCTCTCTCACTGTCTGTCTGTCTGTCTGTCTTTTTCAGTCCTTCCTGTGTATGAGATAATTATTGGTTTTTGAACAAATGGTTAAGACCAAACTTTTATTGAAGCATACATTGTATAGTATTTTATGAAAACAAATCTGAGTTGATAATTATAACGTTAAGTACATGATGTTTGTTTATGAGTTTAGAACATGTCGAAGGCGAAAAGCGCAGGAAAAGCCCGGACCGGAGGACGACATTAGTCTGAGTGAAGCAGCGCCGAGTGTCGGGGATCATGACAGACATGAGACGAGCAGAACCAGCGAGGCTGGAGATGTTCAGACAGACTCACACAATGGTCAAGCCTCTACGTCAGAGCCAAAATCTGGCAAGTCTTTTAAATGTTTTCAAAGTAATTCATGACGTAATTCTATCCAGATTTGTAAGACTTCAGTAAATGTAATGAGCTTTTTAAGTCAGTGATTGGAGTTAAACCTTATTGATTCAAATTGACGAAAGCTTATGTATTTTATTTTTTTTTTTTTTGTATTCCGAAACAAAACTTAATTGCCTTATGATAATTTTGTACTAAGCGAAGTATCAAAGTTGTCAGTCGAAATTTTGAAACAACAAAACCAAAACGGTAATGATTTTATGAAGTTAAACAATAAGGAGAAAACAACGTAAAAACCTTTAAAGTCATATAATTCCTCATGGAGATCGAACAAGGTCTCTAGGAAATTAGAATTACTCCCTGGAAAATATAAGTCAATTCCAAGCCTAAAGTTTGCATTATTTCGGCAGATTACACATTTATCATTTTGTTCTACAGTTTCGTTTTCCTTAGACAGTAAAAACATGGATGGAGACAGAGTGGAAGACATGAAGCTACACAGAGAGGAAAATATGGAGAAAGACAGAGAGGAAGACATGGGGAGGAAGAGAGAGAAACACATCGAGGGAGCCAGGGTGGACGATGGCCAAGATGGCGTCCTTTCTAAGACAGCAGTACCCGTGCAGACCCTGAACACATACATCAGGCAGCACGCGACAGACTCACATTTCCTAGAGGAATTCTCGGTAAGTTAAAAAAAAATCTCAACTTTGATTAATTCCTAATCGGACTCAACATTTCAACCGTCGGTCAAGATCTTTATATGAATTTGATGATTTATAAAAGAGCGCTCATTTTGTTGAGCTGAAATGATTACTGTAAATATCATTGTCAGAATACTAATAACCATTTTCATTTTTCTCTCCGCTTTCTTTACATTCACACTTTCCCTTTCTTACAGGCTGTTAATATAATCAAAGTTACCTTCTTCAACATCATCATTATCTGTTCAATGCTTACAATACATTTTTCCATACCACAAATCCACCATTCTTCATATTTGGTCTTCCTCCAAATTGATCAATAATAGTCATTTTTATTTGACTCTCTCTATTGTCACCTTTTTGTCCTTAAAATGAATATAAATTGCATTCTGATAATCATCATCATAATCATCGTCATTATAATGCACAACAAGAACAGCGTTGTAAAAGACAATAATCATGATGCTGTTCTCGAGAAAGACTGACTATGATGGATCAAACCAATACCACTTTCTGATTATGTAGGGCTGGTTAGTCTTTGCAGTAGTCTACATTTCTATTCAAATACTGGAACTATTTAGGTCTTCAGCGTATTTCTTTTTGGATTCCTCTGCTCCTATGCTAACAACCGGTCTCACTTGTCTTTGGTCTTGTCAGTCTGTCCCAATGGTCACTAGCTCGCCACGGACCGCTGGACTTTCCCCGCAGAATGTCAAGAAAAACAGATACAAGAATATCATTCCTTGTGAGTAGAGTTTTTACAGTGATTGTCTCCTTCCATCTTTATGTCTTTCTATCTCTGTCTCACATCTTTCTCTCTCTCTGACTCTCTTTCTTGTTCCCTGTTTCTGTCTCTCTCTGCATGCCTCTCTCTTTTAATTCTTTTTTCCTCTTTGTTTTTCCATTTCTCCATTTGAATTTTTGATGAGCTCAGTCTGTGTTTTCTTAAATTACATACTATTTACACACACACCCACACACCGTACTCGCCATTTTTCCCAGTTTTCTACTTACGTCTCTTATCCCCCAGTCATTACATAAATTTCTTGATGCCCAGCATGGCTTTTAATATGTAAAGCGATATTTCTGGTATTGCTCAAAAGATCGTTTATTTTTTTTTATTCTCATTTGTGACTTAAAAAAATAAATGAGGTACGAAATTATTATTATGTATATACTTAAAATATAGATTGAAATATTAGATATATACCGTATTGTGTTTATAAAAAAAGAACTTGCCTGACTGGTTATGAAACTGAAAATCTAACAATTAAATTTAAAAAGACTAGAATAAACAATACTATCAGCTTAACGCTATTAAACAACTCTTAGATTTTTTAAAATAATCTTTTGAGAGGACTAGACAGAGAGAGAATAAACCCTACAAAGAAATCGAAGCTTTGATCCAAGTGAATGATCCTCACCTTTGTTTCCCCAACCCAGATAACGCGACCAGGGTTCTCCTCCAGAGGGACCATAAGAAGAACCAGTCCGACTATATCAACGCTTCCTATGTGAAGGTGGGAAAATATCTCTACCTTTGCCTGACAGATCCGGGGAGGGGGAGGTGGAGGGGGAGGAAGGGCGCCATGAAGTGTCGGGTGGTGGGACGCGCTTTGCGTTCTTTAAGCTATACACAGAGTGCACACGTGTATCCAATAAGTTACATTGATGTGGACACAA
>JAWDGP010005847.1:0-173798 GCA_033675545.1 Elysia crispata
TATTACATTCATTAACAACTCATTTTATTTCCCATGGAATTGACTCTTCAGGCTGCAAACTGATTCGATAGAAGTGACGAGAATAAATTTATATAAATACCACTATAGTCATCTAGTTAGATTCTATTGGCATCTAAATGTCAGTGTTAAATACAAATTTACAGGAAATGAATTTTTTTTAGTATGACATTATGCAGCTTTTTTTTCAATGTTGATCAGGTAGTGCTGGGCTGTCCAAGTTGATGATAATCATGCACTCCAGACAGATCCCCCCAAACCTGCACTTCAACACGCCAAACCCTAATATCCCGGGTCTGTTTGACGGAAGACTCAAGGTGGTCACAGAGACCACACCCTTTGATGGAGGTCTCATTGCTATCAACTCCTTTGGCATGGGAGGGACAAACGCTCATGCTATTTTCAGGTACATTTATCTGTGGCAAGACAAAGGATTATTATTAAAATTATTTAATTCTAACAATCTGATTGTGAAGATATTTGGATTCGTTGGCTAGCTCATTATAAGAGAGAATTGCTGTTTTTTTTTAATATTTTAAGTGATCCTCTCATGTTTAAAGTGTAAGATTTCCAATACAAGTAAGTTATAAATTGATATACAAGTTTTACCTAAAGTATAACTTGTAGCAAAGAAAAAATTGTCATTCTGTTTCTAAAACAAAGTAAGTTGCTTTTTGTCTAATATTAAACAATTATTTAGTTTTCCTTTCCGCATTCAATGATGTATTTCAATAATTAACATTTTGAATTTTCTAAAACTGAATTTTAAATCTTTAGGGGAATATTGGCATATCGGAGTTCAAATTCTGATATACTTGTTGTGTGAGCCTGTTTCTAAAGTGTAAATCTCATTTCAATATATAGGTCATTCGACAAAAAGGCAGAAACTCACCCAGCAAGTGATAAGCCACGCCTGTTCACCTATTCGGCTCGTACTGAAGAAGGATTAACGAAAATTCTAGAGGAGGCCCACAAGCACTCTTCCAGTGTTGAGTTCCATGCTTTGTGTCAGGAGTCAGCCAATACCAAACCAAAAAATATGCCTTATAGAGGATCCACTATCTTGAATGGCCAGGAAAAAGTTATGGAAATACAGGTAGGTCATTATTTTTAACTAAGCTAAACCCTGTACAGAGCACTTATCCTAAAATATAAGCAATGACTGATTTATAATATTTGTACTTCAGTGGTATAAAATGGCATTTGTTGTGCACCAGCACATATTTAAACATCTTATCCAACATAAACAAAGACATCCAAAGTATTCTGCATTAGCAGTGAAATTCATTGAGACTGATGAAATAATATCGCTAGGTTTGTAAATTTTGAAAACTGCATTTCAATTAAGCTTAGAAAGTCATAGCTTTAACTTTTTCATTATTGTTCTTCATTGGTTCCATTTCTTGGTCTGCTCCTTTGTAAATTTCGTTTTGCTCTTTTACAATAAGAATAAGCACTCATGTCACCTTTGAATGTTTTGGTTTGAGAATTAAGCAGCTATCTCAGCTTGCAGAAGGTGAAAATTTCATGAAATAACCAGAATTTCATGAAGTTTTATCAAATTTTTTGCTCCTGTGAAACAGTCATTGAAAAAAGATGAATTTTTGTCATCTTTCAACTTATAAATGCTACTTTTTCAAAATATGAATAACGACAACCACGAAGTGAATAGGGTAGATTGAACACAAGACAACTTCATTTAAACACTGATGGCAATGTTTTAGGGTTAGAATTTGTTAGGCACAAAAATATTTCTTTAAAATAACCGATGAGGCAGCTCGGTGAATCGGGCTGAAGGTCAAATTTTCTGCCTTTTGAGAATGACCCCAAAATATTTTATATATCTAAGAGAGAGAGAGAGAGAAAAGAGCCCATCAACAAACCAATGGTGCATTTCCATTAGCTTTAAATCGAAAATGGCCTAATTGCCCATGATGTTTCACAAATCATTCATTTAAAAAATGGATAATTATTAATCTCTTCTAGTTATAAAGATATCTGTATTGACTGTTTATTGCCCTAGATGCTTTGTACATGTTTCTATGAGATAGAATCGGATTGCAATTTCTTTGGGGTTTTTTTCAAGGAGGTTGAAGAAACCTATTAAATCTTACCGAAGCTTTTGTGAACTCAATCAATTTTATTTCCTTGTAGAAATGTTCAAGCAAGCCACGTGAAACATGGTTCATTTTCTCTGGAATGGGCAGCCAGTGGTTAGGCATGGGGAAAAGTCTCATGGCCCTTGATGTTTTCAGGCAATCAATAGAAGACACGTCCGCCATTCTTACCCCGCTTGGTGTAGATCTCATGGGCTGCATTACTGAGGGGACTGAAGAAACACTCAAGTCCATTATGGCTCCATTCATTCTCATCAATGCTATCCAGGTTGGTATTCTTTAAATACTATTGGAAAAGAATGGAACGTATATAACTGTACTCTTTTAGGAAAGCTCTGAAAAGTAATTTGACACTTACTTATGTATTGAGGGAAACTTGAAATGGTGGGATTGGCAATGTTGATTTACCTCTTATTAGCTCTCTGAAGGTTTTTATATTGAGGGTCACCTTAGCCAAAAGGCTTTGTACATCTGCCACAGAAAATATTGACAAAGGCTTTATTGAGTTTCTACCTTGCAAATACAGTTTTAATGATAGGCATCAACTTCCGTTGAAAGAGTAAATACTTACAAGATCAATATTCTGATTAAGGTAGTGTTGTTTATGGATTTTTTTTAAATCTCACCTATCTTTAGTCTTTCAATATACTAGGTAAAAGACTCATTTCTCATCTCTCGTTTTGAATATGTAGTTTAAACATGAAATGCATAGAAGAGAGTGAAGAGGATGAATGTATTAAATGACATATGAGGTTTATTGCTTAAACTGGTTACTAAGCAGTAAAATATTTTATGTTAGAGAAAAGATTATTTTCTTTTTTTTAAGAGATATTAATACTGCATGATTCTTATAACTATCTATGTCCTTTTTTACTTTTAGATGGCTTTGACTGATCTCCTGATGAGCATGGGTGTAGTCCCAGATGGAATAGTCGGCCACTCCTTGGGTGAGGTAGGCTGTGCCTATGCTGATGGATGCCTCACAAGACGAGAAGCAATCTTGTCAGCTTACTGGAGAGCTAAAGTTGTCTTGGATGGCGATGTTCCTCCAGGGAAAATGGCAGCAGTTGGTAAGGCTTTCCATCATCTTGTATGTAAACGCTATAGTAGAAAACCAATTAAAGCAGGTGATCCTGCAATTTTTGTAGTAACAGCTTTTGTGTAACAAATTTACTGTTGAAAATTGTTAATGAGCAAAATGATTTAGTAATTTACATCCAGCACCTTAATTTTTGTGATTTTCTCTTGCAATATCAATAATAATAGAATTTGTTACAAAATAACTTCAAATTTGTTATGTTATTCATTCGGTCAGCTTAGTGCTGAGTTCAATATTCTGAGTTACATCATCTGAAAGATGAGTGAAATGTGATGGACACCCTTGTCCATTAGAGATAATAAATGCATGTCATGAAACAACCAATAGCTAGGTTTAACAAGGATTCACTGCTTGTCTCATAGTCCAAAAAGTTCAATTTTTTATTCCCAGAGTTGACTTGGGACGAAGCAAAGCGTCTCTGCCCACCAGGTGTAGTTGCTGCCTGCCATAACAGCCAGGATAGCGTCACCATTTCTGGAGGGGCTCAGGAGATGATCAAATTTATGGAAGAGTTAACAGCTCAGGGAGTCATGGTCAAGGAAGTCAACAGCAGTAACATTTCCTACCACTCACCATTCATGGAGAAACTTTCTGTGAATCTCAAGAATGCTCTTGAAAAGGTGAGTCATTTCAGTATGCCATTAGTCACTGGTTCTTTGTGCCTTGTGTTCAGTTAAGCAATGTTTTCAGTACTGACCCGAGGGAAGAAAACGATTTAGCAGAATTTTTTGTAGTTCTTACAAGATGCACAAGTAGTACTTTCTTTTGAGGGTTTAGATTAAAAAAGCAACGTGGAGTATCATGTTCAGCTGCACCTTGGCTAACTTAGATCTAAATGAACAGACAACTTTACATTTGTTTAATAGCAAGTGTGAATTCAACTTATTTTTTTCCCAAGCGCTCTTAATTTCTTCACTCTATCCTCATTTTTTTGGGGTTCTGCAACATTACTGAGTTGTGTTTTTGTTTTGTTTTGGGGGGGAGGTTGTCATTCCTGTTGCCCTTCCTCTATGTGATGGTCCTGTGTGTGGTTCATGTTTTTTAAAGAAGTATTTATCTGTTTATCTCAAACAATAGATATCATATTTGAGAAAGAAATGACCTTTTGGCATAGTAAAGTAAAATAAATAAAAAAGTAAATGGCTTACGGCTGTCATATGTTACATTTATTTAAAGTGCACATTTTCATTGGTCTTAAATTGCTTACAAAAGCTGCTTATGTTACTAAGGCTTAACATTCTTGTTTTCTAGGAAATCGTGCCCAAGCCCAGAAGTAAGAAGTGGATCTCCACATCCATTCCTGAGGAAAAGTGGGGTGATCCAGTTGCCCAAACAGCTGGTGCCTCCTACCATGCCACCAATCTTCTCTCCCCAGTGCTGTTCTATGAAGGCTTGCAAAAGGTTTTTGAAGATCTCTCTTTTTACCTGGCGGTTCTTGGTTCAGTGAAAGCCTGTTTCACACTTTAGTTGATTTATGTAAATAGCTGGAAGCATGTTTTAGTCAAAATATGAAAGTTTCAAGTACTATAAGTGAGAAAAATTTATTTTTTGGCCATTTTTATAAGTTGTGGTGCAGTTTTTAACTTAGTAATAACTAAAAATCCTTTCACTTTAAATCAGATAATCAATGCATTTTTCCCTATTTAACAATTCCTTTTACATCCAGATTCCTTCTAATGCCATAGCCATTGAGATAGCACCATGTGGCCTACTACAGTCGGTAATTAAGAAGTCCCTCGGCCCAGACTGTATTTGTGTAGCGCTCCAAAAGAGGAAACATCCTAACAATTTAGAGATTTTCTTCTCGGCTTTGGGAAAGTAAGGCTTATTTTTTACTACACACGTTTTGTCTATTAAACTCTGTATGGACTATTAATTAATGAATATTATTATGGTTAAAGATGCTGGATAAAATTTAAACTTTGAATATGATTTCTGTCGGGACAAGTGTGTGAAATTTAAAGGGTGGAGGCTATTCATTAGTATGCTTGATACATTTTATCCAAATTCATCATAAACTGTTACATCTAATATCAGACAAAACAGAGCTGTATATGTAATGTCTTCAATTCACTACTTGAAATTGTAGACAGGAAGTCTTTTTACCTATGTGAAGAAAGTCTTTAAGCCTAAGTATTGTGGTCGTCTTGCGTACAATGGAAACAGGAATTCGAGAGAAGATTGTCAAGGCTCATTCATGATTATTGAAATTGAAATCAAGCCTCTTTAGGTTTTTAAAGACTTCATTAGAATGGAGGGGGCATGTCAAAATAAAACTTTTTAAAAGTGCAAAAAAAAATTTTGTTTCCTTTTTTGCCTTTTATTATGTTTTTATGTCTCATGTTCCATCACATTTCCATCTGGCCAGATGTTATTCTCACGGAGTCTCAATGAGCCCCCTTGGTCTGTACCCGCTTGTTCAGTACCCTGTGTCTATCCAGACGCCCATGCTGTCTAACATGATATCTCAGGCCTGGGACCACTCTATGAAGTGGAGGTACCCCATTCCAGAAGACTATGAGCCAGAAACGGGATCTCTCTCAGATAGCTCTTTTGAGTTTGATTTCTCTGAAGATTCACCAGACAAATATTTGGTGGGTATGGCATAAGTGGATTTTTTTTTTATTATTTTTAACATTATCTTATCAATACCACAGTTCCTTTATGAGTGTCAGATAGCTCAATTAAATTTTTAAATAATCTTAATATTGGTCTATTTCCATCATGCTAAGAGAGAAAAAAATTAAGATAACACTTTGTATGCAAATGGCCAGCCCTCAACATAGCAGTGGTAAACAAAGGAGATAAATCATGTGTTCTAAGTTCTAGTGATTGGTCTCTGCCTTGGCGCAGGAACACTTTATGTTGTATTGGCTCTCTATCCACTTGTCTGTTGAAAGTGAATTCTATGTGATGGCTATAATAAAAAAATCAAGTCTTGCCATTAACCAAAATGCTTTTGTAGCAAATTTAAAAAGCAACACTTTGTAGTGATATATATAACTCACCAAACGTACCTAAATTGTTCTAAAGGTAAAGCAAAGATCTTTTCAAGAATGTATGTTTACATCCTTTTATGACCCTTGAATGTTGTACCAAACTGCTTTTCACAGTTGGACCACTCAGTTGATGGGCGCATGTTGTTTCCTGCCACCGGAACTCTGGTTCTAGCTTGGAAGACATTGGCCAACCTGAAGGGTGTGGAGTTTGATCAGCTGGCAGTTCAACTGTCAAATGTGCAAATTCAGCGGGCCTTGTTTCTTTTTCCCTCAGGTATTTCATACAAATAAACTCAGAACAATGTGGATAGCTGAAAATAAATTGTTTTGTTTTTTCATTTCGAAGATGCTTTTTGTAATTAATTGAAAAGGCTTGCAAATAATGAAAAATAACTTCTTGAAAGTTATAATGCTTATGCATTTTTTACCACATTATGATAAGTGTGGCATATTTTCGAGGAATTCGTTCCATGTCATATGCTAAGTGTGTTGAGTGGAACCCTGTTGCAAATGAGCAGTAAAGTATTTTTAACTAGTGATAAATCCAAAGATATTAATACATTGAGTCAAAAGAAAGAAACATCAAAATCTGATAAGAGAATATAAGAAGATATGTTTGAAGAGAAAAGTTTGAAATGGAAAACAGAACATTTTGATATTTGAAAAAATATTTCAGTAAGTGCTTTATCAGAAACTGATAGATTAAAAATGGACAAGCAAAATGTTATCACAAGTTTGCATTTTCCTGGCTGTTTGTTACATTTTTAAGATATGGAGGATATTTTTTGTTGATCGCATTTGAGGTAAAGAAGTCAATGGTGTGAATAAGGAAGGAAATACAAGTTACTAGATATTGTGATATCATTAAATCTGCTGACATATGACCTTTAAAGTTTTTGATTTGCAAAAAATAATGAGCAGGATAGAGAGTATTTGATTCTTAGCACTAATTTCGAAGATAGTGTCATTGAGTATCAATCAAATATCCCACAGGTAAAGCAACATTGTCTGTCAGCGTGATGCCTATCACAGGAGAATTTCAGGTGAGAGATGGCGAGACTTTGTTATCGTCAGGTGTAATCACTTCAAGTGATGAACCCCTTTTGGAGACAGATCAGCATACAAAGAAAGGTTCTGTTCTAAATGGAAAGGTCAGTTTTCTTTTTCTTCATCATCATCATCATCATCATCATCATCTTTTTTTTTAAATACCTAGTACTGGTAGTAGTAGTAGTAGCAGTAGCAGTAGCAGTAGCAGTAGCAGTAGCAGTAGTAGTAGTAGTAGTAGTAGTAGTAGTAGTAGTAGTAGTAGTAGTAGTAGTATTTGTAGTAGTAGTAGTAGTAGTAGTAGTAGTAGTAGTAGTAGTAGTAGTAGTAGTAGTAGTAGCAGTAGTAGAAGTAGTAGTAGCAGTGGTAGTAGTAGTAGTAGTAGTAGTAGTAGTAGTAGTAGTAGTAGTAGTAGTAGTAGTAGTAGTAGTAGTAGTAGTAGTAGTGGTAGTAGTAGTAGGTAGTAATAAAAGCAGTAGAAGCAGCAGCAGTAGCAATAGTATTAGTTGTAGCAGAGTAGTAGATGTAATATTAATCAATAGCTATTGTCATTCATGAGTAAAATATAAAAAAAACTTCCACATTGTGATGATTAATAATTATCCTTATTTCTGGCACTGCTATTGTCACCCTCATGCTTATTGCAGCATCACTGTAGTAGAAATCACTAGTACTACTATTAACAGTTATTTTTATTTTGTGTCTATCCTTTCAGCCTGTAACTGAAATCATAAATGTAGATGAGATTTACAAGGAGCTCATTCTCAGAGGCTATGAGTATGGGCACTGTTTTCAAGGCATCAGGAGAGCAAGTATAGACGGTAAGATATTCTGATAAAACCTTTTTTTTTATTTGGTGAGGTTAAACATTTTGATTGTCAGAAGATATTTTGAGTGTAGTAGTACATTAAATGGGTGTTCAACATTAAGTTATCTTGTTCTTTTATCGCCAGTGTATAAAAAGCCTAATGTTTCTTTTGAATTTTTTTTTTATTGACCACATATGCTAGTAAATTATATTTAGCCTAAAAGTGAATTTTTTCTTCCTTGTACTTTGAGCATAATTGTTTCATTTTACAAGCATGACATGTGATGCTTTTTAAGGTTCAAGAACCCTGCAAGAATACAAAAAATCATTTTTTTAAATCCAGATCTAGGCCAATACGATTTCAAGGAGTAGGCTTACTTTAGGTTAACTGTGGGTTGAAAATGATAAAATTGCTTCTTTTTTACTATATACTTTGTGTCAACTGACATATTAAAGTTTTTGGGTTTTTTTTTTAATTTTACCATTACAAACAGCACAACAATCACAATAATGGTCATTTTTATTGAAATAAATTATCAGCTGCCACAGCTTGTCTACATTATTATCTCATTTACAGTTATGCATTTATTTGCTCCTGTAGTGATTATACTTTGCAAATCCCAATTGCTTGTAGTTTATCTAATTCAAAACTCAGATTTGAAAGAAACAAATTCATGTTCTTTTTCTCTTTACATGTTTGATTCCAGGCCAAGATACAGACATTAGATGGGATGGTCGTTGGATCACTTACCTCGATACTGTTCTTCAGATGTGTTTGCTATCTAATCCAGGCACACATCAGTGTTTACCGGTGTTAATCGAGTCAGTTATCATCGACCCAAGAGTTCATCCTCCCCCACCACCAGAGGGAACAGAACAGTTTGAGAGTAAGGATTTCAATGCATGAATCATACCAAAGGTCACAATGTGAAATAGGAAAGTGAAAATTGAATTGAACTCATTATGAATAATTATCTGTATCAGTATTTCTATGCTGGAAAAAATGTATTTTTAATTGAAATGTTTTAACATTTTGAAGATTTCAATATTATTTTCCTCATCCAAGTTTTTTTCAAGAATTTTTTTTCTCCATACAAAACTGTTCTCATTACAAGATTCATTATAAACTAATATGTGAAGTCCAGTGGTTTAACAATATTTTAACGCTTAATGAAACTAGATTCATAAGTTCATGAACCCATATGTTGTAACAAATTGAACAGGTTATAATCAGGCTGCTTCAAGCTTTTATTTAGCAGGGCAAGCTTGACAAAAATGTTATTCAATGCTTTTTGTATGGAAAATAAGTCAACTACTTTAATTATCTTCATTGGGCAACTCAGTCTTGAGCATTCTCTGGTCTATACTTTAAACCAGTTTGTATGTGCCACCTGCTGTATGTCCTTTGCCCTTTTATTAAGAGCTTAACAAAGGGACAATATCTTGATAGAAAGCCGATCATATGTGAAAGCTTAACTTTTTTTCTCAGACGAAAACTCTGCCACATATGAGCAAATACAGAGCATGTGCAGGAATTTCTAAAATTCTTTATAATCATTTATACACGCACAGCTATTCCTGGTCACCGAGATCCTGTGCTAGACATCGTTGCAGCAGGAGGGGTAGAGATCCGTGGCTCCCATACAATCCGATCGTCTCGACGTCTGACTCATCCTCCACCTAATATTGAGGAGTTTACTTTTGCACCCTACATAGATCCCAGCCCAACTGAGCGCTCAGCTGTTACTGTCTCACCTGCATTGAGGGACTACGCTGATGCTTGTTTTGAGTTTTCTCGCCAGGTGGGTCTTTCTAAAGATGAATCTCTTCCATTTACAAATGCTATTCAAAAATGTCAGGCTATCTATGAATTGTCTTCACATAAACTTTTACATTAATATTTGGCAAATGGTCATAGATTTATTTGAAAATTGCATATCATGTTTCAAGACAAAGAACATATAATGAAAGAACTTGGCCTTGAACCATTGGTTGTGTTGATAACATACCTCTACACAAAGAATCGCATAACAGAATTGCTAAATAATAGAACAGTCCATTTAAGAAGTTATTACTTCCAGAAAAAACATTTCTCCAGTTGAATATGTTAATAAACATTGTGAAATAAAAATTCAGAGTAACCAAACAAAGAATGACAGGTAGGAAGTTTTTGACTGTTTTTTTCAGTAAAACGTTTCCAATTTTCCACCCATGTGAAATCTTATGTAGAATTAACAGTTAATCAAGCAGAATTATTTAAGACTCAAAAGCACGTAAATGCCAATTTCCATTTATAATTACCTTAAACATTTTTTTTCCTATTGTCGTTTTATAATAAGGAATAGATAAAATTACAATTAAATACATATATCTCAATCAGATTCACAGCTTTGTTCTCGGCTGTTCTTAAACTGCACTAATAAATACCAACATGATTGATGATCTTGATAGAATATATTTACACATTCTGTTATCTTCTATGCTCAGGGAATGAAGCGATGGCTGGCCGAGGATAAGAACAATCTTCTTCCAAACAAGCAAGAAATTGTGGAAGCGTTGGAACTAGCTAACAAAATTGCCAGTACACCAGAAACTGCTTCCAATTTCTCCTCTGCAAAGGCCACATTAGACGCTTTGGTCAACAGCAAAAATGGCCACAGTCTTCCAAAGTAAGAGTAAGATAGATTAGGCAATGTCGTAATTTTCAAAAATTTCTAGTAGCATTTCTTATATATTTTCACAAAGGTAAAGTTAATTTTTTTTTTTATTAAATGGCATGATTTTTTTTTCTTTTATCTGCTATGTAGTAAATACTATTCATGATGATCTGTATACCCAGGTAGCCTCCGAAAAATTTACACACACACACTCTCTCTCTCTCTTTTTTTCCTCTGTGTGTGTGTGTGTCTCTGTGGGTTTGGTTTTTTTTTAACTAGGAACAAAATCTGTTTTGATAGAATTGGCAATGTCGTAATTTTCAAAAATTTCTAGTAGCAATTCTGATATATTTTCACAAAGATAAAGTTAATTTTTTTTTTTATTAAATGGCATGATTTTTTTTTCTTTTATCTGCTATGTAGTAAATACTATTCATGATGATCTGTATACCCAGGTAGCCTCCGAAAAATTTACACACACACACACACTCTCTCTCTCTCTCTTTCTCTCTCTCTCTCTCTCTCTCTCTCTCTCTCTCTCTCTCTCTCTCTCTCTCTCTCTCTCTCTCTCTCTCTCTCTCTCTCTCTCTTTTTTTTTTCCTCTGTGTGTGTGTGTGTCTCTGTGGGTTTGGTTTTTTTTTAACTAGGAACAAAATCTGTTTTGATAGAATTAAATAATCTTCCATCTCATTTCTTTAAAAACTGTTCATTTTGTATGGCAATTGTTTTTACTTGACAATGTTTTTTTATCAATTTATCTCCTTTCTGTTTTAGCTATGGAGTTTTTGAAATGCTTGACAAAGTGTTCAGCGAACCTCTTGAAGGAGATTACTGGAACACGCTCAAGAAAAAACTCCATGATTGCCGCACCCTATTATGGGATGATCCTATAACCACTGCCATAGAATCGGAAGATATTGTGAAAATGATAATCGAAACAGTTGCTGACAATGTATCCCAGCAAGTGGTGGAAATTCTTGAGGTTGGAGCTCTTAGGGGGCCTTACTACCGCCAGGCTATACCCAAAGCACTGGACTACTTGACCGTGAAGGACTGGCGTTATACCGTTGCTGACAAGTTTTTTGTGGAAGATGCTGTTGACTATCCAGTGAAGATGCTACAGTTTGATCCCCGGGATCCTGCCAACTTCCCAGTGGCACAGAACGAATCGTATGACCTCCTCATCTTAAAATGGATACTTCATATGCAGGTTGATCTAGATGAAGCCATCACAGGGCTCAGCAAGATGCTGAAACCTGGCGGCTTTTTGCTTGTGGAGGAAAATGTTGAAAGGTATTTCCTAAGTTCAGTTTGCTAAAAAATAAAACTACTTTTGTTTATATCCCTTTTATTAAGTCAAAAAAAAAGTAAAAAAGAAAGGCAATCTCTTTTTTATATCTCTCCCTTTCATATTTGAAAACAAATCTTATTTCTCATGTATTTTTCAGTGTAGCTTGACTAGTTTTATGACAGAGCTATTGTTGAAACACAATACCTTAATTTCAATACTGTATATTTTTCACTAAGAATTTATGCAACCATATTCATTAATTTTGCCTTTTTATTTGTCTCATCAATTTAGGCTACCCACATTATACCCAATCAAAGCCATTGTATCAGCAAGTTGCAATGGTAATAATGGGCCAGAGGGAACTCGAACATTTGGGTCTTTCTACTCTGACGCCCAGTGGAGTGCTTTTTTTGCCCGACATGGCTTTGAGCAGATCATGCATAGGCGTGACGGTATTTCTGCCTCCTTGTTCTTGCTGAGAAAACCCTTTGTGCCTACTACCCCACCTGTTATAGTCCACGTTGATGATTTGCAGTGCTCATGGCTGGAAGAGGTTCAGGCAAGATGTGCTGAGCTCAAGGAATCTCCAAAAGATGCTAGGCTTTGGTTGGTGGCCGAGACGGAGCTCAGTGGTATTTTGGGGTTCTTCAGAGCTCTTGTGTGGGATATCACTCAAGAGAAAATTCGATGTGTTCAGATTGGTGAAACCACAGGAGTTAAAATTCCCAAAATTACAGCAGACAGTGCAGATTTCAAAGAGCTTGTCAAAAAGGACATTACGTACAATGTGTACAAGGGAGGCAAGTGGGGAACTTACCGAGGATTTGTCATGCCAGAAGGTATGTTGTCAAATTTGAGTACTGGCAGGTTAAATCATGTTTCAAAATAATATGCAACATACCTGAGTCTTGTACAAAAATGAGTAGTTAAACCACAATGTATATTGCATTTAATATTCAGGTTTTTGAATAACGGCATGAACTGAAAATGTGTAATTGTTTTTTTATTAATTCAGCAATCCATGAGCTTTGATTATTTAACTCATTAACACAGTTTGCTAAAGCTGAGGCGTGGGGTGTCATATAGAAGAGAAAACTTGTTGTTTCAGGTTTGCTGGTTTGTAGAATTTCAGAAAGAAGTATTTTATCTTTTCCACAACTTTGCAAAGGCTTAGTAATAAAGATTAGGTCTTTTAAGGTTGAAATTCATGAGAAGTGTTTGTTTTAGAGAAGGAATAGTTTTTCAGATTTTAGAACACCAGCTGTACTATCATATTTCATATCTCCATACCATAATAAAAAAAAAACAAGAAAAAGAGTTATTATTGAAACTTGTCGGAAAAAGCAGGGACATGTTGGCTTCTTCAATGAAATACTATTAGGGACAGATTGATGTTAAATTAGCCTGAATACACCTATTCAACTGAATTTTTACAGCCCATAATCGAGTTATGTCTTCAAAGTCCATGCTCTTAGTTTTGTAGTCCCATTTTGTTTCTACAGCTGTCCGCAAAATGGAAAGACAGAGTGATTACGTTTTTGCGGATTCACTGTCAGCCGGCGATGTGTCCAGTCTACGCTGGTTTGACTCACCTCTCAAGACTGGCTGCCACAATGGAATGTTGGGCAGAAAATTGGTGCAGCAGTTAGAAACGGAGACTTGCTCAGTCTACTTTGCTGGTCTCAATGAACGTGATATTATGCTTGCAAATGGGACCATTAAAAGAGATAACCTACCACAGGAGACATACTTCAAAGAAGGGGTGCTTGGGATAGAGTTTTCAGGACGGAAGTCTTGTGGCAAAAGAGTGATGGGTCTTTGCCCTCCTCCGGTAAATTTTTTCTTCAAATTCTACAATTGGTCTATATAGTATTAAAATGTATTGAAAGAAGACAGTTTTGCTATTTGAATTAGATTTTTTCATTAAGTAATATTTTATGAAATTTCAAGGAAAATGGCTGTACCTTGTTTAGTAGACACTTCTAAATTGCATTTTAACCAGTAAAAAAATATTGAGTTCTTAAAAAAAATGAAACAATTTTGGAAGAGATCCATTTTTGTCTTCTTCCTGAATAGCCATCCCTGAAGCATGAATTTAATAAAATATCAACATCAACAATTGATCAGAGGAGAGAAAACTTTTTAACATGTTGATAAAAAAGAAAGCTTTGCTATTTGAAGTAGATTTTTGAAGGCTTTCATTGAGCAATATATTATAAAATTATTTGGTAAATAGTCATGCCTTGTTTAGCAGACACTTCTAAATTGCATTTTGAGTATTATAAAAAGTATGGATATCTTAAAAAATTTTTCAGAGAGAACCATTTTTTGCTGTTGCTGAATAGCCAGTCTTGAAGCATGAATTTGATAAAATATCAACTTCACTAATAATCAGAGATGGATAGAAAAGAGACAAACATATTAATTGCTATACAAACTTGATGTGTTTTCAAATGCAGTTTTCTCTACCTGTCTTTCTTAAAAATATTTTCTAGGATTTTTCATATCAGCTACTTACACCTAGCAGTTTATGATAATCTGTGAAAGTGTATTTACAAGACATCCGTTTTGCCCATGTTATATTTAAGATGTTAATATTTTAAAAAATGTGTTTTTAAGTTACTTCCTGGTGAAACTGCATTAAATTATTAGAAGATATATTACATTTTTGTTCTCTACAAGAAGAATAGAATAGAAGAATTTATCTACTTTCAAACCTTTTTTTTTTTCAAAACTATCAGGTCTGAGTCATTTGGATTGGTTTTATATTTCTAGATTTAGCATATCTTGCAAAGCTATCTAAGAAAATTTTATGACTTTTTCCCAGGCTTTAGCAACGTCTGTGCAGTGTCCAGTCACGTCTTTATGGACAGTGCCTGACCATTGGACTCTAGAGGAGGCAGCTACTGTCCCGTTAGCTTATGCTACAGCCTATTATTGCCTGATAATTACTGCTGGTCTCCAAAAGGGCAAGACTGTTTTCATACATAATGGTGCATCAGCCATAGGCCAGGTAATACTGATTAGATTTGGTTGTTGGAAATAGCTCGTAAAAAAAAAATAATTTCAAGCCTTTTCTGCAAACTAAAGAATTCTCCATCAGTGCAGTCAGGAGATAAGACTCCAAACTTAACTGCAAATATTTAGGGCAACCAAGCTATTATCAACACATTCAGTTTTGATAGAAAATCATCTATTTTTATTTACATCTTCCTCAAGGCATCTATTGCAGTCGCCTTAAGCTACAACTGTGAAGTCTTCACATTGACAAAGAATAAGGATGAGACTGATCTACTTAAAACCATTTACCCTCAACTGAAGGAGAAAAACTTCAGTAGCTCTGCTGACTGCTTATTTGAGAGGCATATATTGAAAGAGACAAAAGGAAAAGGTAATGAGTCGAAATACAGTCTTTAAAGTGATTGCGCTTGTTAACCTGAAAAAGCACATAATTTCATTCCACTGTTGTTCTTTTTAGTAGTGTGTTCAAAACCTTATTCTACCTCTTTCTCGCTTTTATCCTTCTCTTTTGCCTTTTTGCTCTTCAATTTTATGCTAGTTTTAACAATTGTTTGTTAAAGATTTGCCTTTAAAGAATATAGCAAGCATCACCAAATAACACATTTTTAAAATTCAATTTACAATTACAAATGATAGTGGTGACTTTATTGTAAAAATGTTATTCTAAAACTATTGTTATCATGTGTTTACACTCTTTAACCATTGCTTTTAGTAAAGCTTGATCAAGCCATTGCGAACATTTGTCTTTCCTTAAGGTGTTAATGTCGTCGTGAATACACTTAGAGGCAAATTCCTTACGGCAAGTCGGAGATTGTTGGCCAAGCAGGGAGTGTTCTTAGATGTTGGTTTTCAAATTGATGGTCAAACTGAAATAGGTAAGCCTTTATCATTGTTTTCTCTCATAATCTCACTAGGTCTTATTTATTGCTATCTCTTGTAGCATTAATTTTAGCTCTTTCTTTAAATGCAAAGAATTAACATATCTATTTCTCTCTATCTTTTATCAACTGTTGCATATCTCTGTCTTACTAAGATAATTGAATTCTTTAGTTTTCCTATTATTTTTTGCTCAAGCACCAATCCCATCTTACAAAGGTGTGAGCTTTTGATATCATGGAGGAAAAACATTTATTATCAAGAGGAAGATTTTATGAGTACAGGCTCTTATGTTATGACTTTCATTTCTTCTAATCAGCCTTATCTCTATCCTGACAGGAGCTAGGTGTGCTCTTTGACTTTAATTTTTTTTTTTCTTTTTTAATATGAAGATAAAGGATGCAGTTGCATTTACTTATAACAAACACCACTTGCAGGTCTTCTGAAACAAAAACAATCATTCATGTGTAACGAGATATTTTATGTCACAACAAACATTTTTTTACTATCCCTGTATTCACTGATTTGATTACTGTAGACTGTAATTTTTATTCCTTTTTCTTACATCTCAAAAAACTCAGCAGCTTTTAACTTTTAATTATATATTTCATACATTTGAAATTTTTAAAATAAAAAGATTATTATTTTTTTTTATTATTATTAATATTATTATTATTATTTTATCATTATTATTATTACTATTATTGCTATTATTAAGAGGTCTTTGCAGATATATTCAGTTTATAACATTTCATTCAACAGCTTACTACACAAAAGTGCAGACAGATCTACGATTCCAGCTGGACGCTCTACTAGAATCCCAGGGCCCTGAATGGACACGGTTGTATGACCTGGTCCAGACAGGCATACAGAGCGGAGTGGTCAAGCCCTTGAAGAGAATGATCTACAGCATGGACAGAATTGTTGAGGCTTTCAAAAATGTTGAAGCACAAAGGGAAATTGGGAAAGCTTTGCTTAAGGTATATTAAAGGCGCAGGACTTGTGTGATATAATTATAATAAGTGGTATTTTGAGTTATTTAAATCATACCTTTCAAAAGAAGACAAACAAATGAAGGCGTTTAAAGCAGGTTTTTCAAAATTTATGTTATTAGACTATTATTTGTTTAAAAGGTGTCAACATTAATTATGAATTTTTGCTATGGTAACTTGTTTATTTAGACTTGTAAATGTAAAGAATGAGCTGTTTTGATAATCCATCTGGACATTCAAAGGTGTAATTTTGTGGACCTCTAAATATTCTGAACATATTTTGACATTTGAAAAATATTTTAGGAGGTAGGTGTAGCTATATAGGAAAGGGGTTTACAAGTGGTTTTTCTCCAGGCTATTAACAGTTTTGCCTAATGCAATACTGCATCTGTCATTATAATCATCCTTATTATATTTATATTGATGTTTTTCATGAACTATTGTTTTCATTATTACTAAGACCCCCAAATTTGTTTCAGGCCAATGTGGCCTCATGGAGTTCAACAAAATTCTGAAATATATAACACTGCAGAAATAAAAATTAAAGCAGTGATTCTACTTGAGAAAGATAATTGAATTTACTTACTAAACATTGGTTGAAGTGTAAAATTATGTTTGTGTTTGTAACAAATTTTTTTTAGATCAGAGATGAGGAAAAACAGAAATTGTGTTCAACACCAAAAAACAGTTTTCTTGGTGTGTATCGGACATGCTTTGACCCCACCAAGTCATACATCTTAGTAGGAGGTATGGGAGGTATGGGTCTGGAAACTGCTCACTGGATGGTCCTCAGAGGGGCTAAGAAATTATTGATTACCTCCAGGTAAAATAGTAAAGGTAGTACCATACAACTTAAGCAATATATGACCTATGAATATTGACAGAGACTTGGTACAGTATTCAATTTCATCAATAATTTTTTTTAAAAGATAAGAATTTTGATGGGAAGCTGTGGTCAATATCACTTGAGGGTCAATTTTTCTGTTGAGCAAAATACCTTGTTATGCTACAAGGAATCTCGATTGAACTAAATTTATCCACATGGCTCCAGGGATCATGCATATTACAAACATTGATTCTTGCTTTAAATCCGAGAAAAAAATTCTTCAACTCCATAGCCTTTGAAAGAAATGGTTTAAAGCCACAGCAGAATTGCCTTTTTCTCTTTTTAATTCTCTCTATATATCTGAGTGGAAAGATACCTTCATTCATTGCTTTTTTTTTAATTAATGCTTAATTTAAGGCAAATTTTTCACAGAGAGAATTTCTAGTGGTCTGGTTTTGATTCTTGTTCGACTGGTCTTTAAAAAAATGTCTCATTTAAACCAAAATCGTTAAGGAAAACTTAAATAAGAGTCTCTTGTTGTACTAATCCATTCTAAAAGTGTTGTTCTACGATATTTGGTTCACCTTTGATACTTTGTTTGGCTAAACATTCAAGTGTATATAACTGTATCCAGAATTCAAGCTTATAAGCTGATGCATTCTTTGATCTTTTTCAGTCAGGCACGACATCAGACGAATAAATGAGACACAAAACAAACAAAAATTGTTTAAAATATCCCTTCATCTTTATTTATATTAGGTCTGGTATAACAACAGGCTACCAAGAGAGAAAGATCTCTTATCTACGGCAACTTGGAGTGGAGATTGAAGTGCTTGCACTCAGTGTAAATAGTCAAGAAACAGCAAAAAAACTTCTAGAACATGCTCTCAAGTTGGGTCCTGTTGGTGGAATTTTTAACATGGCTGCGGTGAGAAAAATTAGATAGAGACTAAAAGGACTTAAGCAAATCAATATCACAGCCCTAGAAGTTGCAATCCCAAAGATCTTAAACAACTAGCGTTTAAAAGTCATTATGACAATCATCCATGTTGAAAGATTTATTGCCTATTTTAATGTTTTTTTCAAAATATTGATTTCATTGCTACTCTCATCAATAAAAGAACAAAAATAAAGTCGGAACTCTTCAGTTTCTTGAACTGTGAAATAATTGTTTCACTTTAGTGTGTTTGTTGCACATAAAGGTTGTTTAGTTTTTGATAATTCAGAACAAATGTCTGATGAAGTGCATATATGGCTTAACTTTTTTTTGTGAGTGACTTGTCATTCAATTGTATTTTCGTTGCTCCTTATCCCAACCCGCTGCCCCTTTTTCATGTCTTTAGGCCCTTCAAGATGACCATTTCACAAACTTTACACTTGAAAAGTTCCTAAAACCGCTGGAGGCAAAGATCACCACCACAATGCTGCTGGATGAGATGTCTAGAAAGAAACCTGTCATAGATACCTTGGATTATTTTGTCATGTACTCCACCCTTACGGTATCTCATGGTGTTTTGGGACAGACCAATTATGCCTTTGGTAGTAGTGTTCTTGAAAGAATTTGTGAACAAAGGAAGAAAGATGGACTCCCAGGTATTCTGAAATGAAGTTTATTCAAGAGTGATGTTTATGACCAAAATTTATGTATCTCACACATGATGCTTTTAATAATCTAAAATTCGTATAGGCTGTGGGTATACTCAAGACTGAATTTAAACATTTATGTGAATACAAAAAAAATTCATGTGTTTGAAAGTCTTCCAGGGAATAGGGATACCAAATGTTTGACAAACTGAATAAATCTTCGTGTTCATTCATCCCTTTCATATTCACCTCTATTGTATTTATGTTTAAATAAGTTGTTCTATACCGTCATAGTTTAGGCTAAAATTGAAATATATATTTTTTATGTTTTGAGTCAGAGTCACTTTACCTAGTGCAAAAATTAAGAATTGTCTTATTATTCTAATGACAATGTATTGAAACCTCAGGAAATTAAAATCATACCTAAAAAAACTAATACTAATGAGTAGGATGTTGAAACCATTTCAATCTTTCATATTACACAATTGAAAAAAACTTCAAAATTGTATACCTCCCGAAACTGAAAAGTCAAGGAAATGGCATTGCATTGCATGTGGGCACCTTAAAATGTGATTTAGATGACATATGAATCATTTGGGCTCTTTTTACAATTATGAAAATTGTAAGTTAATTGACTTCGCTTTTTTATTCATTTAAAGGATAAGCACTATAGATATGTTCATAAAAATGCTTTCTTTCATACATTTTTAACATATTTTGTTTCGGAGAGACAGCTATTTCTTTTATTGCCTGGAAATGTGTTATTTAGTCCTGTCCTTTTCTCAAATTCTGTTTCTAGCAACGGTTCCACAATGGGGAAGTATTGCCGATGTTGGATTTCTTGCTGTGACAGGAAGCAAAATAATGACTTCCCGCAAGCATCCCCAGAGGTTTTACAACGTCCTTGATGTGTTTGACTTCATGATGAGCTCCAACGGAGTAATCACAACATCTGTAGTGTTGGTCGACAAAGCAAAAGGGGTGTTTGATGATAAGACTTCTGGTGCGGACCAAGTGTTGCGGGAAGTGGGCAAGATTCTGGGTAAGTGTAGTCAATATCATGGAACATTTGTTAAAATAATGCGGTTTATGATCATAGTAAAATTATGACATTTACAAATTTTATTTTCAAAAATTTAATCACAATAAATTTTATCTCTTTACCAGGGTATTTCTGGCGTCTAGTTTCTTATAGCTGTTTGGTTGTAAATGACATGATTGACATATTTATCATTTTCTTGATTTAACTATAAAGTGCATCCAAATAGTATAAATAAAATTTTCTCACTATACAAATTCTGTACTTTTCTTCTGACCAGGAATCAAAAACGTAGCCACTGTGGATGGAGACAAAGAGTTTATCGACATGGGAGTAGATTCTCTGATGAGCGTTGAGATTAAACAGTCATTGGAGAGAGATGTTGATCTGGTTCTCAGTTCTAAAGAAATCCAGCTCATGACTTTTAATTCTCTAAGAGCACTGGTAGAGGGTCTCTAGATCCATTCCAGAAAAACAAAAATTTACAGTAACCTTATCTTCATTTTAAAGCAAGTTACAAATTTGCCTTTGGTGGTCATTTCTTTTTTCCTAGCTGTCTGCTGCTGGAAAAGCCAGTGTTATTTTTATCTAAGAAAGTAGGACTAATGGTGGCAGGATTGTTATGGTCAAAACCACCCTCACAAAAACTTTTCACAATGGTCAGAATCTATTTTAACTAAATGGGAACAATTGAAGAGTCTCTTATTTTTAAAATTTGAAGCTGTCAATTAATTTCTAAAGTTACTATGCCTATGAATGCATTCTAAGATAGCTTCTACTTTTATTTTTTTTTTAAGAAAAACTCAATATCCTTTCATAAAGCATAACAATAGGTTCAAAGATCAACCTTGCATGAGAAAAATATGGAATTTACGATCTCATTGTACAGAAATATTTGGAATGATAATTATTAATTCTCTTTTCTTCATTGAGGCTTTATGAAGAATTGAATATTTCTCATGCAAATTTTGGATGTAATGAAGGACATTATTGCATCTCTCTTCACTAGAACTCAATATTTGATGAGACTTTATGTGAAAAAAAAAATTTCGGAACTTTTTGTAATATTTTTTTTCTTTTGATTTAATATTTTTATTCAACTGTGATTGTAATGCTGAATTTATTTGCCTTCTAAGAGTGTATATATTACCTTTAATGTATTCGAGGCCAAAATGGCGCGGGTGTTTCTTCTAAAAATATGCTTATTTATTCTTAACTTTTACCTGACTAGATTATGATTAAATAACAAAATTTTTTTTTAATTGGAGACTGAATTATAGTTTATATATTTCTTTCATTAAACTTTTTCTTCTTTACTATTCTCAGACTGATTTGCAAGTATTATTTTCTTTGGTTTCTAGCAGTACATTGAACAATAATAATCAGGGATATTTGGAACGATTTTCAGTGGCTTAAAGAATCATCATATGGATATATTATGACATTTCAAAACAAAGTTTGTGTAAACTCTTTGCTTTGATGTAGGGTACTTTGAGGTTCCTATTTTTTTCTTACATTACTTTAGGGAAATTCGGATTTTTCAGAATTAATGGTATAGTTTCTAGAAATATGTAGTTCAGGGTTGTATTTTGTACATAATTATGTAATGTTTTGCAACCATTCATAATGAGACAACAGGGAGGGGTTAATTTGCATGAAAAATAGCACTTGAAAGAGCTAGTGTCTCTCTTCAGAAAATTGCTGAAATTTCACACAATCTTATTTGTTAAGGGAAATGCACTGTGCTAAGGACAGAGAGCTTGGTTTTGAAATTTACAGCATCTAACTCGTTTGCTGTGGGTTCCAAGAAAAGTATTGTTTATAATCATGACTATTATAAATCTTTGCAACTATTCTTACCTTTTTATAGTTTTAACTTCTTAGGGCTGAGAATTGTTTTGATTTTTTTTTTTTTTAATTGATTCACTTTAATATATTGAAAAGGGTTTTATTATTATATTTAGAAATAGTAATTTTGTGTCATCTACAAAATTTTCGAGCTATCTAAAGAAGTTCTCATACACTTTAT
Organism: Elysia crispata; assembly: GCA_033675545.1. Taxonomy (NCBI): domain Eukaryota; kingdom Metazoa; phylum Mollusca; class Gastropoda; family Plakobranchidae; genus Elysia; species Elysia crispata. The sequence continues at coordinate 22,404 of JAWDGP010005847.1, forward strand.
AGTTTTATTTATCCTTTAAATAACCTCATAATAAGCTTTCTTTCCTGTTTGAACATCTTCCGAAGGAAGCTCATTGTGTGTATTTAAAAGTAAAAGAAAAGTTGCTCTTTATTTTTTTTTAGTTTCATTTTGTAATATTTATTGCAGTTTCCATACCTGCTTTTTTGGTTTACATTGTCTGTATTTGTAAAAAGTATAAATTGATTAAAACAGATATTTTAAACATTCGATATTTCATTCTCCAATTTAATATCGGGTCATAGGGGCATGAGTGATAAGTACCTATTTCTTTATTGTGCTTCAAAAATAATTTACCCCCTTTTATAATTCCAATTATTCTGATCATTTTTTATGTTTCGTTTTGAAAGTTTTTCTTTTTTTTTTATTGATCAAATTTGGAGTCATTTCTGAAATATTTTCTTATGTTCCTTTAAAATCTGAAAAAAGTTTTGTGTTAATTGTCCAGTTCATTTTAAGTACGTTAAATCTTGAATCCAATGACCTAGCTCAGACTCCAGCAAAATTGTGCATTTTGAAGTCTCTTAAGATTTGGCAGAAGTAAGACAGGTGGGGGTGAATTATACATTCTAACTTGATCAAGATAGACAGGTAGCTTAGATTCTGTTGAAACTCAAGTTGGTTTTTTTTTGTTGTTTTATTGAGATTGGTTTCCCTTTTTCGTAACGACCTTGGCTTTAACAAAACCTGAACCCCATGAATTTTATTTTGAATCTATCGTTCACTGAATGATTGATTGATTGAGTGAGAACCTTTACAAGCCAAGTCTACTGTGAGTGGTGATCTTAAAGATTTGCTGTCTCTGGTTGGTAATTGTTCTATCAAATTTAATTTCAATGTTGAGAACATAAGCACTTATCTGAGGAAATGAAAAAGATATCTAAGTACTTTATTTAATGAAAATCACACAATCCTTTTTTTTTCTTAAACTGATAACATTTGCAGTTAATTCCTCACTCATGAAGAAGCAAAAAAAACTTTTTTAATATAACACATCGGTTATTTGCCTTCATAATTATAAATTTATATATATATATATATATATATATATATATATATATATATACACACATATGTACTTATATATTCCAGTGTTTCAACAGAATCTTAGCTGGCACTTGTCTATCTTGATCAAGTTTGCAATTTTAATTCGACCCCACCTGTCTTACTTCTGCCCAATCTTAAGAGACTTCATAGTTTCGTTGGAGTCTGAGGTATGTGTGTGTGTATTTTGATTTGGCATTGCATGTTTCTGCTTTTGCATGGATTTTTATTATTTTTTTCTCTTCCTTAAATTTACTTTAATAATTTGCCGTTTTACCTGCCCAGTCGTCTGAGGCGTTGGTTGAGGCTATGTATCACCAGCCCAGGACTAGTTTCTTCTTTCATGTTTAAGATTATTTGAGGCTTGCAAACATGGTATGTCCTTTACCCTTTACCTCAGTTATTTTATTATTTTTTCAAATGTCTTTAATGATTTAATATATATATATATATATCCAGTCTGCAAAAGCTTTGCTTGGGGTTATTAATCATCAGTCAAGAAATGATTTCTTGGTTCATGGCAGAATTTAAAATGTAAGCTTATACTTATAGAAATATTTAATTTAATTCTCTAAAAGTCTTATTTTCTTGAGCCAAAAGCATTTGGCTCGTGATAAGTTGATTCCAGTGCAATTTATTTTTATGACTGACATGGATTCCTCCATAAGAGGCTTTTCTAATTTTTTTCAAGAGATATATTATAATTATGTTCTTCATGTTCAAAATGTTCTGTTATGAACAGTACATTCTACCATATGTTTTCATTTAGAAGAAAATGTTGCTTGTTTATTTGCAGGTTCTAAATTTACAGAAAATAATTAAAAGTTAAGCTTTGATTGTACTGTTAAAGAAATTTTTGTAATTCGGTTTTATCTTTTTCCTTTTTCTTTTTAGCTAAGTATTAAAGGCTTGCTTTGTTATGAGAGATTGGAGTATTCAAATTTTAGCAGTATAATTAAGTAAGAAATGTCTTTCAAATAAAATAATGCAGGTATTATTTATTTGTGTATGAGTTATTTAATCCTTACTAATCTATATCCATTTTGAATCTTAAGAACCCAAAGTCCCATTCATATTACGAAAAAAATATTTCTATGTTGATGTCTTGGAAAAATATTTTGCTGGGGAATGGTCAAAGGGCAGAAGTTTTGTTCGTTAAAACAATTGGTTTAGTCCTTGGCATACATAAGTACAAAAAGGTTAAATCAAATTAATGTTTTTGAAGTTTGAAGGATAGCATAGTCTTAGTGTTAATAGACTGTGCTACACTGCCTTTAATAGCTCTTCCTTCTGAGTCTTACTGTATTGTAAATTTATTTTACATCTTTACTTTTCAAAGTGTTAACCTTATGAAAAGTAACTCTGAATTTGTTAAAGATCGTTTTTCTATTCTTACTGTTGCATATGATTTATGTTCATTATATCCGCATTAAGTTTATCAAATCCCCTAAATGGCCCATTCAGAACAAAAAATTTTCCAATTAAAAAACTATATATGTTTGTAAAAAAAATGTGTTCTTTGGAAAATAAAAGAAAAACTTATTTTGATCATGTTCAGACTCACCACAAGAAAAAATCATGAAGAATTAAAACAGGCAAACAGATGCTCTCCATAAAGAATAATAATAACATGAACAATGATGTAGATACATGAACTTTACTCACAGTTCTTAAAATTTTTCTTTACATATGATTTTCTTTGAATCTACTCAATTTATCCAAGCTATTTGGGGGGTTTTATCTGAAAAAAGTCATACGATCATCTTATTGTGGGTGAAGTGGACTTTTATTGAAAGACATTAACATCATGATCAACAATATTCTCTGAGGCTCTTGATTTTTAAAACCTACTGAAATGGGTGTGATTTTCTTTTATGTAAAATTCATATACCTGTGTACAGAGAAATCTGAATTTTAAATCAAATCTAATAATTGCACGTTATTTAATTTAAAATGCCTTGTAAATTAAAAGTGAACTAAAGATTAATACAAAAAAGAAGGATTTCTTTATAAACCAAGATATACCCATTGCCTGGATAAAGTTTTGGTTAATAAAGTGGAATTTTAAGTCGTTCATTGTTGCAGCGTTGGTAGCGGAATCTTGGCGAATTGGCGACTGCGCTCTCTCGTTGGATGTGCTTGGTGTCCTGCAGTCTCCCACAGGGGCCAGGAGCTTCCTAGAATCTGCGAATGAAATCAATCGAACATAAGTGATACATGTACTGCTAGCAAAACTAGAAATGATGTCCAATCCCACAAGTTCAGAGAACTTGGCCTCTGAGTGGCGACTGTACATCAACTCCAGGACTGCTTGCCCCTAACAATAACCATACCTGCCTGCTAGTCTAAGCCAGCTTTATTTGGTGGGAAAGAGAAGAGCTGTAAAGTAAACCAAACTTCTTGATGTGAGAGGGAAAAAATTATATCACGTTTACATAATTCCCTTGCAATTCCTGCATTGCAGTAATTTTAAAAGAAAAAAAGCGATTCAAAAAAAAAAAAAAACCGGTGACTGTTAAAAAAAAAAATAGTTACATTAATTAGTTAAGTCACACAACTGCTCAAAACCGCGGGCAAGCGATTATTCTAAGGCAGCTTAGTTGACACAATTAAGTTTCAAGGTAAGTTCTATTGCTTTAGTTTTTAGACTTTTGTTCTTTAAGAAGAGGACAAATCATTTGTTTCAAGAAAAACAGGCTAAAACTGGATTTATTCTTAGCTGTAACAAACAAATCACTTTACTTTCTATCACATTAGTACCCGATTTAAATACACCAAATTCGTGGTTCATTAATAATGTCGGTAAATTTTTCTTTTCAAATAAAAGATTCCATTCATCTTTTTTTTCTCTTTTCTTTTCGAAGACAAAACTTATTTGCAAAGCATATGTTTATTTTAATAATACTAACCACATCCAATACCAGTCGCTTCAAATTTTGAAAGGATCCATTGGCGAGCCGTGTTCATCTCGCATGGAGAGAGGGAGGCGAAACAGTGGGTCTGAACACAATTGAGGAATTTAGCAACGTCTCTGTAACAACAACAAAAAATGACTTCATGTGAGAAAAAAATTCTTTTCAATATCAAATCAGCGGTAGCTTATCATACGACGGACATGCACATGATATTGTTCAATTTAAATTTTTCCATAAGGAAAAAACATGATTTTTTTTTCTTTTAAGATGTTAAAAAATATTTACTCTTCGTATACTTTTTAAGAAAAGGGTCTATTTGTTCAAGTCTTAATGATGTTACAAAGCCGTATTTGAGGATGAAAAAGCTAAGTCACATTAAAAGAAAAACCTCACTTTTTCACCTTTTTTCTCAGCATTTTTTAAATGGCATTTAATGCGTTTTTATGAAATCGTTTTATTGTAAGAAAGCACAAGCAATTATACAAAACAATGAAAAATATAAAAGACAGAAATTTTATTGTCAAGTATCTCATTTGTAAAATTAAAACTTTTCTTTTTTCTTATATTAGACCGATAAAAACTGGATTTATCTAGATCTATAGCAATTACATGGTGGCAAAAGTGGCTAAACTTTTTTAAGCAGGGGAAAAACACGGAAAGCATTCAAACTGAAACAAGATGGAGCTATGGCTTAAATCAAAAGTGGAAGGAGCGAATAAATGTGAGAAAAAGATAATCGCTGAGAAAGACATGCTAAACTTGCCTGCACTGGGGAAACGATTTCTTGGTTGTCATTTGTTCATCCAGTAATCGAATACAACCGTTCATGTATTGCACACAAGATGTTGCATTAACTAGACCATCTGCTTGATTCAAACAAACAAATAAATCAGTCTAGTTTATAGAATGAACTGTAACTATTGTCTATCTCTGGAAGATGCTCACTCATTAACATTGACATCAAACCATACAAGAGTCATGGTCTACTGTATCATAAGACGGAGTTAATTATAATTATCGTATTTTGTTAATTCTTGTTATGTCACTTTTTCCAAGGACCATTTTTTTCCCTTACAGTTTTTATAAAGTTAATCATGGGAAGATGATGAGGAGGAGGAAAATTGTTATTACTATTATTATTATTATTATTATTATTATTATTATTATTATTATTATTATTATTATTATTATTATTATTATCATTATTATTGTTGTTGTTGTTGTTATTGTTATTCATAGAATTTTTATCATATTTGTTATTTTTGTCAGTTTCTCTTCTTTTTTTTTCTATTTTTATTATTATCATTATTATTATTATTATTATTATTATTATTATTATTATTATTATTATTATTATTAATATAATTATCAATATAATTATCATTATTATTATTATTACTATTATTATTTTTATTATTTATTTATATGTAATTATTATAAAAATTGATGAAGGCGCCAATGACGTGATTTCCTTGGAAGCAGGCCCTAAAAATTGAATGCATGTGTTGTTGTTGTTGTCGTTGTTTTATATATAAAGAATGCATTGCCTTTTTCAAGTCTATCACTGTCTTGATGTTATGCTCTGATTGGTGAACTCACGGAAATGTACGAAATATATTCATTTTTTTTTTATTAGACCAAAAGACATTTTAAAAAATATCATGAATGGAGATGGGTTAAATATTTATACAAAATACACAAAATATTTTATAGGCTCCTTAACAACTCCAAAATCTTAGAAATGTGTTGTTTTAAGCATACCTCAGATAAATATCCTTATGAAAAATTGTGCACAAGGTGAAAAAAATCAAGAAGTTGGAATGCGTCTTTAAAACAGGAGGCTGCTATAAATAAAGTCAGGATTAGAGTGACCAATGTATAATCCTAAGGCCCTGGATAAATGGAGTTTTGAAAGAAACATTCTGAGAAACAACGCTTATCAAAGCTGCAGTAAAAAATGGTAAGGAAAATGATGAACGCTGTTTGCTTAAGTTTCTCGGAAGACGGAAACATATAAAAAAAATTAAAAGAAAATAGGAATCGTTTGCTAGTCAGCTTTTCTCATCAGTGAAAGGGCACTTTACCAACAAGAGGGACAGTCTGGTAAAAGCATTAGACGAACCAAAATCAATAACTGCGATGTCAATTTACACAACAGGTATCTTTCACGAACTATGAAAAACCCAAAATTCATAGACAGAATTCTGATAAGGTTCGTTATATATGACTGAGAAGAAATATGGAAGGTTGAACAATGTTACCGTTAGCAATTTTAAGGTCTAAAAATACTGTGGAGAGTAGAAACTCTGATATCTTGAAATTTGTTTCGTTGCCTTCGTAAACTCCTTATAGGATGAAGCCCTTTCTTTTTGGAGATATATATATATATATATACAAACGTAAAACAATTAAGATAGATCGTGATGGGCAGAAAGGTCTATAGTCAAATTGGCTCATTCGTAGATTTTAGGGGCTTCCTAAGAAATGCAAACGTCTTTTAGCTTAAATCATCAAGTCATAAAAGGAGTTTGTCTGATATTACTATCCAATTGTTTTCTCTATGACCTACCCCCCTTTTTTTTTCGCTGTTTTACTGCAAGCAATAACAACAACCCCTTGGTCACGAAAGGCTTTCAGAAAGAACCCTTTTAGACTTCCGGTCCATTCGTTGGCGGCGTTTGTAGGGATTCGGGTACTTCCGTTCCAACCGGTTGTTAAAGCAGAAGCTGGGTCATTTCCCGCACAAATAGGATCTTGTAAGAGACAGCATAATACTTGATGTTCTGTACAACAAATTGTTGATGCCTCAGTCTGCGACCAGTTCTGTAACTAAGTGTATGGACGTGACATCCATGAACTTAGGTGTCTGAAATGTTCGGCTGGTTTTTATGGCTACGATAAAGGAAAAAAAAATCTGGCAAAGCCAAGAAGCGAACCATTAAAAGATATTTTAACTTAGCGGTAAAATGTGCGTCGTGGCCCATATTTTCTTCAAGCCTTTCAACTGGCAGTTTACTTTTATACTGTAGGATGATTGACACATGCTAGCAAGACAGCGAATATTGGGCTCCAGATTTTTCAAATTTCTGTCATCTTCTTGTCGAAATCCGGCGAATCTTCCGCTTCCGTTTTCAAGCAGTAGTTAAAATGTTTTGTTTTCTTTTCTTTTTTGGCTTTCTTTGTTCGTTTCCTTTTTCCGCGAACGCTGTGTGTGATTCTTATAACTTAAAAAAGCATACATTGCAAGGAGACAAGGGGGAATGAGCGAGGGAGAGAGAGAGAGAGAGAGAGAGAGAGAGAGAGAGAGAGAGAGAGAGAGAGAGAGAGAGAGAGAGAGAGAGAGAGAGAGAGAGCGGTGTTATTCGGTTCATCTTTGGTTCGTTTGTTTGATATATTATATCCCGACCACAGCACAGTGATATCAGGCCTTTTCGCACTTAAAACGTAAGCCCCCGTCAGTTTGAATTTCGTGGTAAGGCGTGATTTTGACTTTCCGGCTGTCTCAGAATCCTAGAGAGGGTACTCGAAGATCCAGTTGACGCTAAATCACACGAGCATAAGACACCGTCGCCCTGTCTGATCCAATAGACAGATTCTAAATCATACCTCTTGGCCGTATTGATTTCTTTTTTTTTTTCGTCCTGCCTGCCGATCGGTGCTAACCTTGCTGTTCCGATGAATTTGGATATTTTTAGCTCAGTTCCGGACACTTGAGAATGGAGCTGTCGTCTTTGGTTGTCCTCGTTTCTTTGAAATCCAAAGGCTCAATATTCTACGTCGTTAAATATAAGTATGAGTGTTTGTGTGAATCCATGAGGTGGATCCCAGTCTTTCTAACTGACTATGCTCTTTTGATCTCTGTGTTTGTACACATATTTCTCCGATCCTTTATCTCTAATACATTTTCCATTTTCCTCTACATTTTTTTATGTCTGTTTATCCGATGTTCTGTTGCCTGTTTGTCAATGAGGCTCTTTTCCACACACACACACTCTCTCTCTCTCTCTCTCTCTCTCTCTCTCTCTCTCTCTCTCTCTCTCTCTCTCTCTCTCTCTCTTTCCCTTACCCTCAGTTTTTTTTGTCTATTAACATCTTATCCGTTCAGAGATAACAGAGTGTTTATTACCTTTCTTGTCGAGTTTGCAAAATAAAATAAGAAATAAGTAAGAATTGTTTCATGATCCGCAAGCTGAAAGGGAAGAAAAAACCATTCTGCAAACTCTGCTAATATGGCCGCCGGTTCTATTTTTAGAGCTACTTTAAAAACCATTAGATATCAAGCCCTGTAACGACTTTCTTTTACATTATAGGCATATAAAATTTACGGAAAGTTGTATGCATGAATATCTATCTCCCTGCTGTTTGTTTATCTGTTTACAATCCATCATGATACATATATTGGACTTTTTATCTATCTGTTTTATTTGTGACTTCAACTTGAATCTTTTTTCTTGCTGTTTGTCTATTTGTCGGCTAATCAATAATGGAGGTAAAGATTTTGTCTTCACAAAAGCCCTATTAACTGCTTATTTTCTTTGCGTTCACTGAGCTCTCTTACTAACTTTTTAATATTTTTTTCCTTGACTTTATATTTTTTTTATTTATATATGGTAAGTTTGATATTTCGAAAAACTATGTACGGTACAAAATCAAAATATATTGGATAAACCATTGTAGCTCCTTAATAATATTTTGCCTATCTGCTTACAGAGATATTAAGTGTTCGATTAATACTTTGATAAATAAAAAAATGTGTTTGAATACAACAATATTAAGCATTGGTGAAACATTTTTATTCCGTTGAAAGGAGTTATAAATTGATGCCAATTATTTTATAACAAGGTGCACGACGCTGCAATTACAAGAATGTCTGGTTGGTCTTTTAGTTTTACTCAACGTTGTAATTTAGTTATATACTACGCCTAATAGTACTTGGCGCAATATATTTTTATTCTAAAGCACGCTAAATTATATTTAACTTATATTAAAGCCACGAATATTAACAAAAGATCTTTGGTGTCCACAATGTGTGCTGCAAAACAAAATAGTTGACAATGGAGAAAAACTTATAAACTTAAAATTAAAAATATTTTATGCTCGAGTTGTTTACATTGCTTAGAGGGAAAACTTTATTTCGAACAAAAGCTATGTTTGTCAAGTTAGGCATAAATAGATCTGATCAATACAACTGATAAGATAACAAGAAAAAAAAAAAGAGTGGTGGAAAAACTATGGCGTCATCTTTTAAACAGACTTACTGAGGTAATACCTACGATTCATTTATCAACTATTTACAATGATAAACATAACCTTTTCGACATACCTATTCCAAAGAAAACTTTTCGACATACCTATTCCAAAGAAAACTAGAGCGATGCTTGTTTGCAGTAGAAGTAGAACCCAAGCCATGTTGTATATTTACATCAGTGGCTGCCGAAAGTGCTGTGTTCCGCTTTGATCTTTCTAGGGGCTGTGGAATATGTGGTTGGTTTTGTTTTTTTAATCCAGTAAATAATCAGATAGTCCATCACATTAAATTACCAATTATTAACCAATGTGTGCACGTAAAATTTTCTGGAATCTCACTTCTACAAGCCAGGCAAATCTAAATCTATCAGTTTCTAGAGCCAAAGTGTACAATTTGATTTCACAAAGAGTTATGCTGCGCAAATACTAAAAGTCATGAATTCTATCCAACATAGGCCTGAAAGAATCCAGTCTTCCGTAATATATCATTGCTTTTCAAATTATTTTCCATTCGGGCTAATTATGTACTATTTTTTTTCAGATTTCAGTTTGCAAACGTGTATGTTTTGAGTGAAAAACAGAGGCGGGTGGAGAAGGAAAATGAGAGTAGCAGAAAAGGCAAGACAGAAAGATGAAGTAGGGTAAGAGAGAGAATAACTAAAATGTGCAAAAAAAAAGTGAGACAGATAAAGAGGGAAAGATGGAAGCACAATATTGAAGATATTAGAGCTGCAACAGGTACAGAGTCCCATAAAGACATAATGCAGACTTATTTAAAAAAATCAACGTGATTTAAATAAGAAGCGCACAGCCCCTTCGAAACATAACACGGGTGTTAAAATGTTCTTTCGCTGGGATGAAATTATCCGAAAGCAGCTAAAAAACAAAATTGATCTTGTGAAACGAGTAAATACGAAGACAAATTTAAACTTTCAATGTGCGGCATCACATTATTGCCCAATAATTTAATAACCTGGAAAGAAGATCTGTTCCCTTTTTGTTCATTTAATTTGGCCCCATCTGTCATGCTCATAAATTTATGATCAATTAGACTTCATGAGCCAAAGCTCAAAAGACCCTTTATGGGAAATCTTGAATTATAACGTAAATAAATAACAGGCAATAATTGATGTCGAGTTTTGTGCCAACACCGCAAGTCTAATTTACACGAGACACACACACACACATACATACATACATACATGCATGCATGCATGCATGCATGCATGCATGCATACATACATACATACATACATACATACATACATACATACATACATACATACATACATACATACATACATACATACATACATACGCACGCACGCACGCACACACACACATACATACATACATACATACATACATACATACATACATACATACATACATACATACATACATACATACATACATACATACATACATACATACACACTTGCATAGTCAATTATAAAGTGATATGAACACTTGCCCCAAGATGACTGACTGAAAGTGAATTTATTTCTAATTTGGTCAAATTTTCAAGTTTGGTGGGATTTCTTAAAATGTACTTTATTGTTCAGATGATTGCCATTATGTACATTATAATTAATAAATTATAGATATTAATTTAAGGTTTTCAAAAGGACCAACTTTAAAAAATTCTGTAAAGTTATATCATTTGAAGCGGATGAGTTTGCTAGTTTATCTACATTCTCTTTACCGGGATTACCCATTGGTATACAAAACAGGCAATAAAAATAGGGGAAGTCGACTAATTCTGTATTTTTCAAATCTGTTTTGAGATCTTTTTAAACGCATATAACGAGACTTTCGAATACCGCCTTAAAGTGCATGATGGTGCTCTGCCTTTCCGGAATTCAGAACTGCGCATTTATTTAAATTTATATGATAATGAACTTCAAAAAAGATCTATAAATAGGTATGGATCCCACATTCTGTAAGTCAACTATTCTGATTTAAAATTAATTTCGGAAATTTGTGGATAATTTGAAAATATTTTTCTTTACTTTTTGTAAATTTAAATATTGTTGCCTTTTTTTCCATTTCTTTTCAGTGCACAACAACTATCCGTTTTATCTAGCATGAAGTTTAAAAATCTTTAGGGCCATGAGCAATAAAATTATTTTATATTAAATACAGAGGAGTTGTCTCATGGTTTAACATAATTTTTTTGTATGTCTGTTTTAGATTTTTTCCCCTCGTGTTCTGGTCAGCATTCCAGTCAGTATGGCCCAGATCACGAAATAAATCCAGAACCTTTAAACTGCATTCGATTTAAATGATGAATGTGAAATGATAATGCTTTGGTTTTTTATTCTGTTTTTAATTCTTAAAAATAAACTCTAGAATTTTGGCTTGTTTTTTTCACTGAGATAGTTTTGGCATCCAGGTGAAGGAAGAGCTATGTGTGAATTTTCCTGGAGGCGAAGTTAACATAATTTGTTCCTTATACAGAGAATTTAACGTCCTTTTATCATATCATACAGGAAAAGAAATAATTGTTTGCATAGAAATAAATTTCAAAATAGTCGTGCAATGTTTTCATTAACTATAGGAGAGCATGGTCGATTTGAACCACATCTTAAATGGTAATAGTGAGGATGAGTTCTGCTTTCTAGACCTACCCTGCCTAGCCTTTCTCCAAAGCTCTAAGTCTAAGAAAATACAACGATATCGGATCCGCGTGCACATAACTCAACACACTATTAATAATAAAATAATGTATGTTCATAGAGTTGACAAGGTAAATAATACTTGCATTCCTTTAAGATTTTCTACATGGATGACATTCGTACATTACAGAACTTCTTTTTTTTTTTTTTTTTTTTGTAATTTGTACTATAGCCTACTGAACTTATCTAATTGCTAAAAAAAAAAAGAACTTTCGAACGGGTCAGCTAATTACAATGCTAGCAAAGGTTTAAGCAGAGCAGTTACCTTGTATAGAAATAAACATAGACGATAAAGGCAGTTTGTTCTTGAACAAGTTGAAGTCTGAAAAAGTCCTACTTTGAATTTCATGTGAAAACCCAGTTCTGAGACGTAAATCTTGAGCTTATCTTTTTCCTTGTCCTAACAAGAGTTCTAACATTTCAATTTTTTTACATAAAATTATAGCAATGGAACTCATCTAGAGCGTTCGCGCCATAAAGAAAAAAGTATTTCATTGACAGTAAAAACGAAGCCATAAATTAATTCACAAAGTCGAAATTAAATTTCAAGAATCATATTATAAGAGAATAATTTCTCCTCGTTCACAAACCATTATTTATAGATTAAATAAAAAAAAAGAAAGAAAGAAAAAAAAATAGAGCGATGTAATTACAGTTTAGCTAAAACCTATAAAACAAGAGCTTTATTTATTTATTCTGTATTGTTTCTAAAACAAATAACTGTCAACTATTTATTACATGAAGGCAGTAACGTAGTTAACCTTAAATAATTTTGCGTCTTCGTAATATACGTTAGGTTAAGAGAAAATGCAACAACGAACATAAAAAAAAACTGAAGAAAAATCTAAACTTTGTTTACAATCTTACAGTGTCTCTTGCGGTGCCGGAAAAGTTCGTCTGCCTGTTTGATGTGGTGCTAAACCCGAACTGTGCTCCTGATTCTCGTTCACAGCACGTCTTTACAAGATCAAGTTCCCTCTCGAATTTAGACCAGTGCTCTGTTTTTTTGTTGTTTGTTGTTTTCCGCTTGTCTGCTCGTGATTCTTGCGTGCAGGCAAGTTAGGAGAAACCTCTCTTATTGATAGATCTCGTAACTTGGCCGATGAGATTATCTTCCTTCACCCCCCCCCCCCCTTTTTTTTTTTACCCCTCTCTCTCTCTCTCTCTCTCTCTCTCTCTCTCTCTCTCTCTCTCTCTCTCTCTCTCTCTATTTATCTATCTATCTATCTCTCTTTATGTCTCTCTCTGTCTCTCCCTGTCTCCTTCTCTTTCTCCATCTCTCTCTCTCTCTCCATATATATATATATATATATATATATATATATATATATATATATATATATATATATATATATATGTATTATTTGTATTCCTCTGTGGCTGTATCTTCTCTCTTTTTCACTGATTCGCTTTCTCGCACCATTTCTTTCTCTCTATTCAAATCTTATTTTCTCTAATTCTACTTCACCTTCTCTTATTTTTCTCTCTCAGTTTTATTCTGTCTCGCTATCTTTTTCTCTGTCTGTCCATCTCTCTCTCTCTCTCTCTCTCTCTCTCTCTCTCTCTCTCTCTCTCTCTCTCTCTCTCTCTCTCTCTCTCTCTCTCTTGAGTTAGCTCTCCATAATAAAGATTTTTTTTTCGGCTTCGCTCTATATGTCTGTCAGCCCCTGTTTCCGGTTCCTCCTTATAGCTATCTGCTATTCCAAGAATAGCCATGATAAAGGCTGAAATATCGAGATCTGTTATTTAAAAAAAATAAGTCATACAGCCTAAAACATTCCCAGCTTTCTGCATCTCGAATTCTTTTGGATGTATTCTTCCAGTTTCATTATTTTTATGCAATGCCTTTTTATAATACCACACTGGTTTAAAAAATCTAAGTATGTTTCTGTAAGAAAGGGTAAAAATAAAACAAAAGTAATGGCAGTAATCCTTTGACAGTCTTTTAGCTGATTACAATTATTGTATTGTATGACTAATTTTAGTCCTAGGTTTTGCCCACTCAGTAGTTTGTTGAATCCACCAAAGTTTCATAACAATTTTCTCATTTTTGTGTAGCTTATTTTGGCTCTAGAATTTTAACCTTTTAAATTTTTCAGAAATAACATTACAGGGAAAGTAACTAAATTTCTGCAAGTCAAGGACTTGGCGGCGTTAAATGAAAAGTTACCTTCTCTTGATGGCATAATTTTGATTCATTTATATTTTTTTCCAATGTTTTTACTATTTTTTTTTATTTTTTTTTTTTTTTGCCGTTTTTTATGTTCTTGTTATTGTTTTGTTTTTTTTCCCCTTGCGTCAGGTAATTTTTTATTGCTTCTTTATTATAAGGTGTTTTCGTTTATAGAATAAATTATGCTTACAACGCCTCAAATATCGGTATATTTCTATACTGATGATAGGGGAAAAAATCAGATTTATCGCTGTTACAGATAAACTTTAAAAAAAATAACCATGTTGCTGCGATAAGAATATCAGGCAAATTAAACAAAATGAGGATGGGTTTATCGGGTACGGTAAATAGAACAAAAGAAGAATATCGGAAACTAGAGAAGAAGAAAAAAGGTGGCAGCGTTCGTGAGTGATACAAATTCAGTGTTACACAAATCTCATAACTTCGAGGGTTCCATCTGGCCTGCCATATGAGGTTATACTTATAGCTGTATTGTGATAGCAAAAACCACCGTCAGAATCTGTAACATTAAATTGAACAAAAATAAGAAAAAAAATCTGTTTGGTTTAAAACTAATGGTGGCTGTTATGAATTGGTAAATTTGTTCTATAGTGCTGGGCAAACATTAGGAAATGCGTTCCGTGTTTCACTGTTTGATGGTCGTGAGGATTTCGAGCTTTCTATAAACTTAGCTGAGGGTTTTTTTTTTTTTTTTTTTTTTTTAAATCGCTGCTTTTCATGATTTATCTCTTGAAATCACAAAGTACTTTTAACCTCTTTAATGGTGGATACTTTTTTTCTTTCTTTCTTCTTTTTTTTCCCTTCACAACTTTCCGTTCTTTTCTTCACTTGGTTTTGTCTGGAACTCGATCGCTTTGATAGTGATACTGTATTACTTTTGATAGTGATAGAAAATTTAACTTTTATGACTTAACTGCTACGTAAAAAGCAATTTTAATTGGCTAATTAGCCAAACGAAATATGTTTACTTATCTTTCTTAATCTTATTAATGTTAGCATAACACCCTTAACCCTCTGCTCCAAAGAGTCGCGAGTTATTGTCTTCTCACATTATGAGCCCATACCAGACCCATTGATGACTATCTGGGGATCGAAATGATTGCCCAACTTTCTTAGATGAGTGTCTTTGTTAATGTTACTCGCCCTGAAGAAAAGGTGACAAAAAATGTATTGCGTTGCAGGAATTTTTAGCTGCCCATGTCTTTTTGCTGCAAAACAATTGTTGCTTTGCTTTTTTTTTTAAGATTTGAATTAGAAAAGTTTAATGATTTTTTTAATGCAAATCTATTATTTATTCATTATCATCGACTTTTAAAGAAGTGCGAAACTTTTAATTCCCCACAGCAGCCCACTTTTAGACACCTTTTTTTGCTATAATTTATAGCCTTTTGATCACCCATATTCATCATTTTCCATTTAACGTAAAGATCCACACCATCACAATTCTCAATGCTTTCATTTAGGGTTTCATATATTATACTGTAAGTTGGTGAACTCATCCAAAAAAGAAAAAAAATGTTTTTTTAATCTTGACTCTCTTCTCTCGAATTAAAGAGAGAGTGAAAGTATCCTCAACTGCGCTATAACTAAAAACCTCATTATTTTCTTTCTACCTTGTTCTTGAAATGGAACGATACATTACTGTAATGAAGACGTTTCCCCGCTAACGTAATGAAGAGCCTCCTTAATAATGAATGTGTATGTCTTGTATTTCCTGTGTCCTCTCAAAAAGTGCGGGCTTGCACTGGTTGATTCCTTGCTTTGGTCTGCACCTATTTGCCTTTGCGTGTGTTTGATAGGAAACAATTTCGGAGGCAGTATTTATCACTGGATTGAAATGCCCACGATCATGTTTCAAGGGAAGGTCTTTCCCTTGGTTGAAATCTCCACGCTCGTAAACAAGCTACTTTTTTTCTTTGTTCACCGAAGCAGCAGGCGAAGATTAAGGGTAAAACTAAAAACAATGTCCTTTGATGTTATTCAATTGTAAATGGAATACATGTAAACGTAAGCCTCTAAAGGTGAGGTCTATGTTAGGAACAAGTGCGCCTTGAATTATCCATATAAGGCCTGCTACATGTATTTTTTTTTCCAGATGCAAATCCCCTCGAGAAAATCCATGTTTAGACTCTCTATTGCTGACTCATCTCGATCAAAGACCGTGAAAAAAATCTAAAACTGAACCGCCTTTGGATTCCGTACATATTTCCAAAAAGAAAAATAGAAAAAAAAAAGTTGATTCCACACTCGAACCTGTTCATCCCTCATGAGATCACTCATATGCTTTTCTTGAGTATTGTATTGTAATTTTGTTTGAAATGAACAAAAATAAATGTTTGGGGCTCATCTTTATGGCTGTGGTTTTGTTTTGGCTCTATTCATTTTATCAAAAATATCATCACTATAAGTATAAGTATAAATTTTGGGGATAAATCAAGGCCATCTCTGTAGTTAGATATATAGAGGGCCTTGGATGAATCCATGGACCACCGAGCTGGGTAGCCCGTGAACAGTTTAAACTGGGCGCTCCCTATCGACAGGCCAGCGGCAGCCCATAGATTGTCAACTTCTGTTCCTCACAATTGATGGGCGACTAATCAGTGATCTATTATACATTTTATGTAATTCCTACATACGTATACATACGTCCTTAACTATTTACACGTAGCATCACCGTGTTTTTATTTCTTTTATTGTTTTAATATGAAAGCTTTGACTCTCCGTTGTATTTCTCTCTCGTAATAAAATAGCTTGGCTTTAAGTTTAACCATTTTAGGCTGCAATACTGTCTTCCCCTGTTACATGTACTAATCTAGTGCGCGCCTGCCTTAGTTTCCTACATGATAACGAGTAGATGGCTTTCCCTAAAGTGACAATGGGCGATTCAACTCTACCACCAGTTAGTTATCTCAACCACGATTTTCTACAGTACTAGTCCGTCAAGCGTTCCAGCTGCTCTGCTATTTGGCATCTGATCTAAAGAGCTGAATTTTTGTCGCTTCCCACTTAACAAAAAGTATAATGTGTCTGCAGGTGTGTAGGATTCGGCTCTACCACGATGTTGCTCACCAAGAAGTTTGGCGCTGTGTGGAATGCTTTCTTTTCTGATCTAAGCTAAGTTAGTGATATGACTATACACCTAGTCACTACGATAGGGTCTTGAGTCAGATTTTATCATGCCCTCCAACTGTTTAACTCCCAAAAATCATAGATTAAGACATTGTTAAAACTATACTTTCTTTAGCCATGTGGTGAGAAGAGGGAAACTAGAACATCTTGCGACAACCGGAATGATTGAATGAAAACGTAGTAAGGGAAACTAGCGCGATAAGATTTTCCTCGTTTTAAACGAGTTAGATTTCTTGTACTGGAGACAAGTTTCTTAGTTTCTTCATAGCCATACCCTTGTTTTCCAACTGTGTTTATTGATTCGATTTCATAGATTTGTCGGTGTCTTTTTTCTGGTGGCCTTCTTCCCGATCGTTTCTGTCGCTGCTGCTACACTGTCACTTTGGGTATTAGTGTATGTATTTTACTTCCATTTCTTCCAGCACATACTTGTAGTTTTTACTGATTGAAGTGGTTCATGCCTCATTGGTTTCTAATACAAAAATTTGTACTTGTTAAAAAAAAAAAAAATTTTTCCTTAAAATGTCTACAGTACATAAGGATCTTTCCAGTATCTTGAAAACAAAGAAAAACTTACTGGTAATACTAGGCCTTAGTCTTTTCCACGAAAAAGGTTTGCTTTTCAACAGCAGGGACGTGTTGTATCAAGCTCATATTTTGCCATTCAGACTTAAATATAAGGAGCAGCTGTGTTTCAATTAATTCTTAACTCAGCACATGTAAAATCACCCACTAATTGAGACCTTGCTAGCTGAAACTTGATTTTTAAAAAAAATCTCAGTCATACAGATAATTTTCAATAGCATTTAAGTCTACAATATGAAAAATAAAAAAAATGTTAACCTTATGTAAGTTTTTCATTCTTTAACCAAAAACAGTAACAATTAAAAAAAAATAAACACATTGTTGATAGATTAAAATCTAAAGATTTTTTTAGCACTGCTGAATAACAAAAGTTTTAATCTTACAAATAAATTTGCAGGTTGAAACCACTGAGATCAATGACATCGGTATCATAGAAGACCACTTGGTTATGTGTGAAGAGAAAAGATAAAATTACATGCACCTGAGCATAGAAATTAGAACTAGCTTACATGAAAAATAAGATTAAAATAATAAAATAACAGCTTTGGAAACAGGGAAAACTTGCCATTTAATGACATTATAGATACAGTGGGAAAAAACACAATATTAATACTTAGACTAGAGTCATAATGGTCGAAAGTTGATTCAGTTATCTATATTATTATTTCTTTCTCCGCTATTTCCTCCAAAACCACTCAATGTACAGTAATGAACTTAGCTGGATTCCGATCTGCCTATATCTGTCTCCAATGTATGTAAAAACCTCATGTATAATGCTCTTAAACAGTTAATGTATTTTGTTGCAATAGAACTGTTGCTACAGGAGCCATTTCAAGAAAAGGATCAGTCATGGGGGCTCCTCGCTAACCCCTCGAGATCTAGGCTATCCATAGCTTCATGAGAAACACAAAATACGACCAGCATTTCAGCGATGTTACCCAGACCAGGGTCAGTGATGGGCTTTCAGCTGGGAGATGAACCGATGAAGGTTGCACAGCCTAGCAAATTTTATTTCTTCGCTCCACTGTAGTTGAGCGTTAGAGATGGCCCTACTGCCATAAATCAGTGCTGTCTTGACAATGACCTGAGGTCTGGTGCACCCGCCCGACTGTAGTGTTATCACTCAGGGCTGCTTGGCAAGGCTGAGTAGAAATACAACAATCGCATTGTTCTGCTGTTTAATCAGTTTTTGTTCTGCAACTGCTCAAGACTGGATTATGTTTGTTCTTTTTTTCACAATTCCCTGTTTTTCCCTCGCTATATTCGTGAAAATGTGATAATTCTAACTTAATTCTTGTGAGTGTGAGATGCCTATGAATTAGAAATATATTTTCATTTACATTCTATTATGAAAACATATGAAGATCTTAAAGCTATTTATAAAAAACTCCACGCAATGAATAAACTTTGTTCCTCCGACATAGGAAAGTGCAAAATAATAGCTCTACGATGATGTAATTTCCTTTTTTTCTGTTAACAGCATTATCTTATAACCTAAATTTAATTTCTTTAAATACAGGCTTTTACCAACCATGGAATATTTAAGAGAAACTCTTACAAACAATCTAAATGATTTATGTGATGTCCTATATGTGATACTGCGTGTGACACAAAAACAGCAAAAGTACAACGGTAGAGGTCACTTGTGCTCAGCTCTTTCAAGAGATAATTTATTTTATGATTTTAACATTAGGATTGACAGCGAGGACACTCAATTCTCAGAACAATTAATAGTGCTCATTTGTAGATGGGCACAAAACGAGTGCACAAATTGCATCAAGGGGAGGGAGAGAGTGGATGCAGTAGCTCAATGATCAGGAGCGAAGAAACTCTTTACATCACCTGAAAGCACACCTGTAGCTGAAAACAACATCATTATCTTAGGCAAAGAATCACAGGTCTAATCACAGATTCAGCTAATCGCACACTACCAGATCCAACTAATGCCATCACATTCACAGTCACAAAAGTCTACTCAACACAAGCTTTGCCATGAAGTTTACACACTTCTCAGAACACTCACTTTATTCTAGTATAGACACAAGTAAAACAATCACAGATCACCTTCATCAAATGACGTCTATCAGACACAAACATCTCTATATTAAACCAGTCTAAGCCTCTACCCAACCCACCTCAAGTCTCTGTTGCAAAATTTACCCCTACACATTCCTCAAACAAACCAAAACTTGCAAAAAAAAATCTTCAACATCCTCTTTGATTAAGAACGATAGCACATTTAGCTACTCCCTTAGTGCCAATCACACGATGCACCTCTCACTAAAGAAGAGGAGACTCAACACTCAGTTAGGAGTAGGAGGAAGCTGTATAATGATCCTTCAAAAAGAACAAAAAAAAAGGTTACCAGATGTAAGACAAAAGGTCAACCATTGGTGCTACAGCAAGTAATAGCCCTGGGAAAACATACAACTTCAGTAACGACACCAAGAAAGTGAAAGAGGGCTAAGATTTTAGATAGTGTCAGAACATATCTAGCAGGGGTATCACTATCAGGTAGTTCAACAGACACACAGTCAGCCACAGAATAGAAAAGATTACCTGCAACACTTCGACAAAACATCCAATAAGTGCACTTACAATGAAGAATGCTTCTTCATTTTTTTCTTACTGAAGCATAGTACATGTATTAAATTAAGTTTTTTCCAACAACACATCTTGTGCAACTAATTTTTTCACCTACCAAAACTCTTTTTAGATGCCAAAATCAATGAAAACAAAGTACGCAATTCACACTACATACGCATTAGAGAAAGTTAATCATCCAGCTCATCCTCATTCCTGGGGATTCATTTAAAAAGTTACAGATGGAACAACATTAAGCACAAATTATAAATTTGTTACAAATAAATTTTCCTTCTCATTCAAACACATGTAACATTTTTCAACAGTTTCAAATCTTAAATTATGATAGAAAATTTGAAAAAGTTTTTTTAAATGATTACTAGGGATAAATATCTAGGCAATAATAAAACACGACACATTTCTTTCCTTTCTCCATTTGTTGTAAGAGATTGAAAAGACAAGACTGCCTTGGGATATAGAATTTTTGTTAGCCAGTTGTTGAAACACTATCTCAAAATCAAGATTTACTTTAGTGCCAAATCAGTTATGCCATCATAACCAAACATAGTACACTTCAGACCAGCTACTTTGCAGCCAAACACAATAGCCTCCTCGACGACTTGCTTGTGTCTTTCCGTAACAACGCCTCCTTGACCCAGACTTGCTCCAGGAATGAACTGCCTCCTCACCAATGTATGGATAACTCCGGCCACAAAGGAATCGCCCGCGCCAAGACTATCCACAACACTTATGTTTGCCAAAGCAGGCGATGTTACAACACAGAGACTTTCAGGGTTCTCAAGGTAACTTGCTGCTGCCCCACATTCACCCCAAGCACAGATGACAGTGGCCCTGTGAAACGGATTGAAGAGATTCATACTGTAATATACATGTGAAAGTAATGGATTTAATGACAGTCTGTTTATGAAATATATAGAAATGCCTAAAAAAAAAAAAATCAATGAATCCTGAAATGATACAGCAGCTTAAAGTCAACACCTCAGGACCACAACAATAAACATTCTGAACAAGAGTTTTTATGACATATGTTCAATGTGGATATAAGGCAAGTGTTTTATTTTAATATCATCTTGCAGAACAAAAATGAAATCAGGGTTCTGACAGAGAGCATATATCACAACTGTCATTTGTACAAACCGGGATGGTAGTGACAAATTTCTTATGCTGGTAATTGGTTACAGGATGATTTAAAAATGTTCGTAACCATTGGAAGGCCAAACCAATAAAGGGCATGAGTGTCAGTAGTATGTTTCTCCCATCCATGTGTTTGAACAGGATGTAGATAAGGAGACATATGTGTTTTGCCCTCCTTGCATTTGGTCTATAAAGAGCAACCACCCAGAGACTGCTTTGATTTTAGCCCTTCTACAAAGCTAGAAACTTTGTGGCTTAGGTACAGACATCATGCAATATATTCCACATATGTGTGGGCACACCAGAAAACCCTTCACATGGGGTTCAGATTAAAAAAAAAAATAATTTGAGCTCAGTTTTAGATTTTGCATATAATCCTGAGCATTTATCTTTTTATTTGAAGTATCTCTCTTGTTTGGATCAAAAGTTATGGGGTTTTAAAATCACTCAGTTGAGAAAGTGTTGTTTTGAGGAAATGGCTTTTAAAGTTGAAGATACTTTTTTTTTCTCTTAAACTATGAACACCACAAATCTGATCTGAAGTGGTGTCACAAAATCATTTAAATCCAAAGGTTAAATATTTCAGAAACAAATAAAACCAAGCAGAATGTAAAGATAAATGAATGGAGTTTCCAAAGAAATTAAATTTCCTTTTTCAAACTAGGACAAAAAATCAACTTACAATATTCTAGCGCAAAATTAGATCTAGCAACATCTGAAGGGTTTTCCTGTAAGCCCACACATATATTTGCTTTTCACATGATTTGCTACCCCCTCTTAGTCAAAAAATAGGTCCATCAATTTATGGAAGTTAGATTTTCTCACAGACAAGCCTTGATATTGATAAGAAGATGGATCGTCAAACAACAACAAAATTTTGCACAGAGACAGGAAAACTGTCTCAACAGTAGTGCAAGCTAAATGAATTTAGATACATGTATCTCAAACATTGCTAGCCCCAGACTGGAAGTACACTTCAGAGTTAGCACATAGTAAGATAAGAATATAGAAGGTCACACTTTGAAACATAACGTGAAGACTGCATTTCAAGTTCAAGACATACCAAAGTCTACAGATAGGCTGAAACTTCTTCACTGCTTCTACTGCATCAGTGCAGCCACGAGACTTGGCAAAGTCTTTGCTAATGAACACCACATCCGCCTTGTCCATGGATTTTTCTGCAATATACAAAGGATAAAACTATTTTACAGCCGTTGGCTGCAGGCTCTGATTATAAAAGATGCATTCTGCAAAGTTATCTTTGAAACGCATTACACTATAAGTTGATCTATTCATTTCCTCACCCTTTTTGGTGCGTAACTTTTGGGTAGCGGATCGACTGGATCTATGTACATTGTCTTATTTAGTTGCATAATGTTTGTATTTCAAGCCTAAGAATTTAGTCTTGTTTATTGAACACAGCGCGCACTTGTATGGCTTAGATTCTTCTGGAATCTCCGACCTAGTTCTAGTATAGCAATGATCTCGTCACCCGTTGCTTACTTTGTTTTGATTGGTTGTTAATTGCTAGAGACGTGTACCAAGAATATTCTTTTACGATTTATGTAATTCCTTTTCTGAATGATTCGACGAGATTTTGTATAAATAAAAGCCGAAATTTCAGGCAGTCAACATCAAGTCTACACTGAGTGATCATAGAGTCTACCTTCAGTGATTATAGAGTCAATGTGAGTCTACCTTCAGGGATTATACAGTAAGTTAAACAGTCAACCTACAGTGATTATAGTCTTGTGTTGGATTATAAAATTTTCAATTTTTACTTACGGACTTCAGACTTATTTCCTACGGACGAGTCGTGTGATTGGTTGTGTATTTTTTCATACCCCTAGACAAACAAAGTCTAACAGATCACCCCCATCCAAATCTGTTACAATCTTTTTAAACCATGTGACTAGATTAGGTAACAAAATTTCCAGCTCACAAAAGATAGGATTTTAATCTGTTATCTTGCCTTGTAATTTACAACAGAATATATCTCTTTACGTAAGTGACTATTGACATTGAAATAAACATTGTCAAAAAGATATTTTATATGCTGTCTGAGCTGTTTTAACTGGGAATAAGACATCAAGTGCAAGTTGTTTATTACACAGAGGTCAGAACTCAGAGCACTGCATTAAATCTTGGATTTTTGTAATCTAAAAAATACAAGAGCCTATATAAACTTGTACCTATACTATAAAAAGGGGTACAGACCCAGCTCAAAATCGATTTGAGTGAAAATGGACGTAAGCCATGTCGACTTAAGTGGTGTCCACTGTATTCTAATAGTAAGAATGTCAAGATATAGATTATCAGCCCCATTACACACCGTTCTTGTCATATATTCATAACAATGGCCCTACCCCATTGCTGACTCTTAAATGTACCCATACCAGCATCCTCAATCTCTGGCTTCTCAATCTCCAGAGACACAATTGGTCTTTGACTTGCTTGCATTGTCAACACAGTGTCTACTTTCTCTCTTTCAGAATGTGAGTCTTCTTGAAGCTCCTCACAATCAAATTCTGGCTTCTCTCTCAGTTCACAGGTCAAAACTGCATTCATCATATTGCACACGTCAGGAACATTGCTTGTCAACTGTAAAGAAAAAAATACAGATGCGAGTCATAAAAGAACCCAGAATCTAGGTGATAATATGTTTAATTCAACTCTTTTCAGCTGTATTATGCCCCAAGAAATCTTTCACTTGAGAGGTTACCTAATCTTCAACGACTTAAGCTTATCAAGCTTTATGTTTACAATTTATCTATAATAAATATCTATATTTGTTTCCCACTGTAAGAGAGCCTTTCATGCTCCGCAGATAACACATTTTTTACAGCATGAGTCGCTATGATTTAAATTAAGTGGCAGTGGTGCCTCATTAATATTGATGTGACCTTTGAGAAACATGATATGAATATAATACATTATAAGTTCATTGAATGCACTTATTTGTATAAAAGCTAGGGTTTGGAGAAAAAGACTAATATAAGGATCATGAGAGCATGAGCACCATGTGAAAAAAAGAGATGAGGCTGAGAAGAAAAATAAGAAGAAGAAGAAGAAGAAGAAGAAGAAGAAGAAGAAGAGAAGAAGAAGAAGAAGAAGAAGAAGAAAAAGAAGAAGAAATAGAAGAAAAAGAGGAAAACGAAGAAGACGATGAAGAAGAAGAAGAAGAAGAAGAAGAAGAAGAAGAAGAAGAAGAAGAAGAAGAAGAAGAAGAAGAAGAAGAAGAGGAGGAGGAGGAGAGGAAGAAGCATAAGAAGAAGAGGAGGAGGAGGAGGAGGAAGAAAAAAGAGAGAGAGAGAGAGAGAGAGAGAGAGAGAGAGAGAGAGAGAGAGAGAGAGAGAGAGAGAGAGAGAGAGAGAGAGAGAGAGAGAGAGAGAGAGAGTGTTTACCAACTTCAAAATGGATCCAAGAATAAGATGAGAAATCTCCTTTAAACTCCTTGTTAAACTCTTCATATGTAAGCTGGGGTTGATCTCTATGAAAATAAAATAAAAAAAAAAGTAGTTTGCAAAGCATAATACTAACTAAATAAGAAGTAGTTTCAAATGTGCAGAATGAAGTAAGTTCAGTCTCCATTGCAGTCTACACTAGCCTGCAATGGTATCAAGATATTCTGATCGCACCTCTCTGCGAATAAAATTCTGGATTAGATATTGTAATAAGTTTTATTCTAAGAAATGACTCAAATGCTGTGTAATCTCCTTTTATCAATATTTGTTTTGTTTTTTTTTTGTTGTTGTTGCTCAAACAGTACTGAAGTTATGGTAATTGTTCTCAAGTTTTGCCTTGGTTTGGTTCAGTTAGTTTTCTGTCTATTTCATCACATAATGTACACTTTGGTTTTATCCTGGATTAAATAACATTTACTTGACAAATTACCATCATGCAACAGAATAGGAGAGGTAAATTTTATTGGTGAGACAATTTTTTACAATTAATCTTTTCTATTTTTCCTTCTCTCTATTGCACATTTTTTTATACGATAAAACAATTACCTGAATCCATTTCACTTCAATCAGAATGGGGAAATTGCTAAAACAAGCTAAAGTAAATACGCAGGGTTATTTTTTCTTGTGACACGTCAAATGCAGTTTTAACTAGACAGAAGAAATTACTCATGACGAATTTGTGGGATAGGAATTTGGACATATATGTGTACATACCTCGGGTAGAAGATGATGGTCCTGGTACCACTGTCAATGCTCAGGATGACAGTGGCTGATGAACATTGGACGTTCTTTCTCACACAATGCACAGTGGAGACACCACATTTCTCAAAGTCCTCGGCAATCCAGCTGAAAGAAAACGGGGGTAAAAAATCAGCCTTTTCAGGAAGCCTGCATTTATAGACAAGGCAGGTGTGACTTGTGAATTTTTCTAACACTAGAATTTTTTTTTATTATAAAATGCAACAGACATTGCTTTGACTTAATTTTTCGGTAGTCTTTACTTGAGGTGTGAATCCTGGCTAAAAATAAGGTGAGGTGTTGAATACTTGGCAAGAATCTTTTAACAGATTTCGTCGCCTAACTATAGTAAGAAACAGTAACCAGCTGCAGACACTGAAACACTGTTTCTAAAAGTATTTACTCTGTGAGGTGATAAAGGCATACAGGTTTCTAATAGCATCTTGTGGAAACTTTGAAAAATGATATGAGGACATGTATATGTGAATCAAATGCCATTTAAAAATGCTTATTTCCAGTTTTAATTTTTCAAGTTTCAAGATTGACAAGAGATTATCTGTTGAGCAGAAAATTTCCCTGATTGCTTAGCATAAAACTGTTAATTTAAAAATGTTTTTACCTAGCTTCTGCACCTTTGGTACCAAGCACACCCATAAAGTCGCAAGGCGTGGATAACTTGGTGAGGACAGTGCAGTTGTTGGTGGCATTGCCTCCCCTCTGCCAATAGTATCTCTCTCCCCTGGAATTATCAGAAGCATGATGATGATGTCATTTATTTCAAATTTTAGTTTCCTTTCTATGTAATATTGTTTCAACACCATTTCAGCACTTCCAAATTAATGAAACACATTTTCTCTCGCTTTAATTCCGCCACTGGATGATGTATACATGTACAAATATTTTTTAAAAATAAGCACACTCCTGCACCAATTAGACAAAATGTGTGCTAGCCCGTCTGTTTGTCTCGGACTCTGACTCTGTGTGTGTGTGTGTCTCTCTCTCTCTCTCTCTCTCTCTCTCTCTCCACATCTTACCTCTTATCAGAATCTTCCTGAGGAAAGCTGTCCACCACATTAACAAAGTCAACACAGGCAAGGCCAACACACATCACTTTGCCATTCTCAAAACCAACAGTGCCGTCCCGTGTAGTCGACATAGCTGAGGACACTCTATAACTTTGTAAGTTTGAGTCCAACTGTATGGACACTTAAAGTCATTAAAAAAAATAAAATCTCAATTCTCAAACTTTACTGTAAATGTGTAATGATTCTAATAAAATTAACTCATCCATCTGGTGATTTTAACTTTTATTTTCCAGTTTTCCATTCATGATTAAGCATCTCTTGGCTGAGAAAAGAAGAAGAAAAAAAACATTTCTAATTCAGACATAGCCTTCAATTTATGTTGTTCTTTTGCTAGTTCTATCTGAGATTGAGAATGTACTTCAATAAATGAGAACAAAAATCAGCGGAGAAATAATAATTCATGTGACAGGACTTCAAATTCTAGTTGAGTTTGCCAGACACATGTTCTTCCAATATTGAACCTTTATGTCACAATCCATTCTAAATTCAAAATCTATGAAGTCTAAGAAAGAAATTTCTACAGAGCTGACTTTGTTTCAGGGCCAGGAAATGTCATGAAATTCAATTATTTCAACAGTCTCTCGGAGGCAGTCTTTTCAAGACTTCTATCTGAAAAATCTCTTTTAATATGAAATTTTTCTGTTATTCCCTGAAACCTACATGTTATATATTTTTAAAGCTAAAATGGCAAAGTTGTACTTCGCACAATGTCAGAAAATAATAATATTAATAGGAGTTGCTAGGCCCATTAAAGAGAATTAGGAAGATTAATTTTTTCATGTTATCTTAATCTTCCTTTTCTCTTCATTAGATAATTACTGTTATAGTGGATTTTTAATTTAAGGTCCCCTTTTATTATAGTTTGTGAGAACTGCTACGTGGACAGTGAACAGAGTAAAAATCCATGTAACATTTTTAAGATCTTTTGATTTTTTTCCTTACAACTACTAGTCTAGCTAAGAGCTAATTGTCTAAGGTGGTCAGAACTTTAGATTTGTTCTCTTTTTTTCTTTTTTTTTAAATTGTTTATTGAAATTTTGAAATTATATCAGATTAAAAATTTTGATTGGATTGAGCTCATTGGAAATGTCACAGGACATAATTTAAAAGTCCACAAATAATTATAACTTTATAAGTTGGTTTTTTTTTTTTTGCTTTTTTTTTTTGCCTGGTTCATTTCTTCTAAAACCCAGAGTGATTGAAAAAGCGAAAAATCCCTGCTGAGGCTACTGGTAGTGGTACTGATTTACCATTGGTGACAAAGAAATTGTCATGCCTGGTGCTGAGAGGGCAAAAAGTATTACACTAGGCTGTAAGAGGACAGGCCAGATGCCTATAAGGCCAAAATAGAAAACCAATAGGTTATTAACCAGAACGAAAGGAATATTTGAAGCACCAAACATAAGAGGGAGAGAAAGATCAAGCAAAAGAAAAAACAGGCTGAGAATGAGAGCACGGCATCAAAAGAAAGCAACAGAAGCTGAAAAGAGAAAGAAGTCAGGGACAGGATGTAACTTAAAGAGAAGATAAGGCAAGATGTTGAGAAAGAAAGCAGCAAGAAAGAGATAGGCCTAACTGGTCACATCAAAAGCAGGTGGAGGAAATGAGAAATGTGGAGATCACTACCACGCAAAAAAAAAATGCTGAAGGTGACAAATGAGGAACCTGAGAATCAGCCACAGGAACAAGATGAGACAAAGGGGAACCTGAAATTGTGCCTGTCAGATCTCTTGAAGCATGCAGAATAGCTCTCTTTCGAGTTAATAAAGCTCTACCTAAAAATTCTAATACAAAACATTAAACGATCCAGGATCTCCTTAAGCAACAAAAGGTGAGCGAACTAAGAGTAAGGACAAAACTCTCACACAACCTATTTTGCTTACTAAACAGAGGATAGAGTATTCAAGAGAATATCAGCTAAGAAGCTAAAAATTATCCCAACAATATCCACAACAGAAACCAGAAAATTGGCAGACATACAGACGAACCAAGTGAAGTCAAAGTTAGGTCAAACTGTTTACAATTTTAAGACAAAGTAGTGCCAAAAATGTCAAGAAGGCAAAAGAAGTTCTTCTCTAAAAATTCTAGGAATCTGCAAATATAGGAGCAGCAAAAGATGTTAAGAGAATCCTTGAGAAAAAGCCGATTGAGTTGTATTTGGATTTCAACATGAAGTCGAAGATAAAAGTTAGTTTTCCCTTCTTTTGCGAACAAAGGCCTAAAGCGATCAAGACCACATATGCATGGGACTTAATCAAGCTTTGAGCGAAATATGTGAGAATGTAACACTCAAGCTTAAGTGCTGAAGTGGGCAGATTATAGAGTGAAGCGGAATATGCTTTGCAGGACATCTGCCATGCACTACATGAAAAACTATAGAGAGAAAATGTGAAAACTGTGGCTTGAGCACGCTGGATAACCGAGTCAAAGATGAGGATTTGGAGAAGGATGTGGAAGTGAAAGATGGACATGGAAAGAGGTAAAAGGAGAATGAACTTATAGTTAAGAAAATGGCACTTTTCGTCGTAGACACCACGAACTATCGTAAGCCACAATTTGGTCGGAATCGAGTTAGAATGAGGAATCGATTACGCAGAATTTCTACTACATTTCTATCTTGGAATCGAAGCGATCGGACAATAAATAAAGATAATGACTTGGTGAATGACCTCAATGGTGCTATGATGTTTAGCAAAATTGACTTAAAAAATGGCTACCATCAACTGGAACTGAGTGAAGATTCTAAGTACATGTACATAACAACATTTAGTACACATGCTGGAATTTTCCAGTACAACCGTCTTCATTTTAGGATCAACAGCGCCTCGGAGATTTTCCAACACCAAATTGAAAACCTGATTCAAGGCATCCAGGCCAAGAACTATAATGATGATATCATCATCTACGGAAAATTCAACACAGGAAACATAGAAGAAGCAACAAGGGATCATGATGAAAATCTGAAAAAACTCCTCAACCGCCTCAAGGAAAACCATGTCACTGCCAACGCTGACAAATGTGTATTTCACAAAACTCACCTGAAATTCCATGGATACATCTTTTCCAAAGATGGCATCAGTGCTGATCCAGAAAAAGTCCAAGCCTTAAAAGATGCCAGACCCCCAGAAAATCCAAAAGAAGTGTGCAGCTTCCTCGGCATGGCAAATTATGCTGTTAGATTTATTCCCAATTTTGCCACAATTTCAGAACCACTGAGAACTCTCACTCACAAAAACACTACATGGAAATGGACTGATGAAGAGGAAAACTCATTCAACAAAATCAAAAGCAACCAGCTTGTCATACCCAGAAGTTTGCAACATAAGTGCATTGACTTGGCCCATGAAGGACATTTGGGTATCATGAAAGCTAAACAGCTGATCAGACAAAAATTTTGCTTTCCTGGAGTTGATGCAATGGTCGAAGATAAAATCAAGAACTGCATTTCCTGTCAAAGTTGCACTTAGACCAACACCCAATAACCATTGAAGATGTCACCATGCCCTGATTCCCCATGGTTAGAAGTCAGTGTAGATTTCTATGGTCCTACTCCTACTGCTGCGGCTTTTGGTCATTTCTCCGCAAAATTTGATGACAAGAACTACAGGCCAGTCTGCAAAGTTTGTGCCTCAGTAAAGAAGCGTGCCCAGACCAGATTTTACTGTCTAGCTTGCAACGTCGCCCTTTGTGTGGAAAATTGCTTCCGCATCTATCACACCGAGGCCGATATTGCAAAGGCCCGACAACAACTCCAATAATTCAGACACCACACCCCTAACCAAGTACCGGAGTATTATTCAAGATAGACATTGAGTGAGTAGACTGCTATAGTTTAGCTAAACACAAGAATCTATCTCTTTCATGTCTCACAACCAACATACTGTACTGAAAAATGAAACCAGTTTACAATTACAAAACCACCATTTTACATTCTATTTTTTTTCACATTTTTGTTACATTGTCCAAATTTTTCTTCTCCAAATCAATGTTTGTTATAAAAATTTGTGTATTCTATAACAAAATTCATATATTTCTTGCTTTACAACTGCATTATGCTTCAAGTTTATGGGATATGTTGGTATTTTACAATAAAATACTCATAGTTTATAAATAACCTCATTAAATATTCAAGATGGCCGACATGATCACATGACTAAGTAAAAAAAAATGTTGCGCGGCTTTCTCCATCCTATTCCCTATCACCCATAGCAATTTTAGCTACAAGTCTTGAGTAGTTTATGAGTTATCACTTATTTACTGAGGCTACCATAATTTGTGCATTTCTGATAGTGGGGCATGGGACAGTAAGGGTTTTTTCTTTATACAGCCATGTGACAACAAAGTGAGAATAAAACCTAAAGCGAAGAGAAAATTGAATTCCATGCTGGGTTTGACGAGAAGAGAATTTAGTGCTCAGGAGACATTAGCCATGAAGGAAACCATGAATATAACTTTACCATCAACTTAGACTGCAGACTCGTTTCTTAAAGACAATAGGAACACATCTGCCCAACGAACATGCCGTTAGGGCTGTCCACAAAAATATTTCAGCTGGAAATATTGATATAAAGCTGAAAGCATTTGAGGATAGCAAGAGTGGTAAATTATATGAGAGAGAGGTGGCATATATAAAAGACCTGTCAGCTTTTTTCGTCAAAATATTAGAGAAACAAGAAAAAAATGAAACATTAGATTGGCATGACAACACCATACCTGAGGATGAGATATGGGTGAAAATAGGAGGGGATCGTGGCAAAAGCAGTTTTAAAATCGCCCTGCAAATATGCAATGTTTTAAAACCAAATTCAATATCAAACACCAATTTGATAGCAATGGCCAAAGTCCCAGACACAACAAAGAACATCGAAATCATTATGGATGAACTAAAACCACAGATTGACCGGTTGAGTTCTTTGTATTGGAGAGAGAAAAGAGTTAAAGTTTTCATCTTTGGTGACTATTGGTTTCTGGCTAAGCTCTACGGAATATTAGGACCTTCTGGGTTCCATCCGTGTTTGTGGTGCCAGGAAGATAAACAAAAAATGCAAACACAAGAAGCAGGAAGTGCAAAGGAAAGATCTTTGCAGTCCCTTGAAGAAAACTACAATAACTTTTTGCTTAGTGGAGGTGAGATAAAGAATGCTGAATACCACTTTAACGTTATCCATCCACCAATGCTAGACATAGATATTCACCACGTTTCTCCTCCTTATTTACATATTCTTCTTGGTCTTGTAGTGAGGCATCACAAACTTTTGGAGCACGATGCTATTAACATAGATGAGGCAATAGCTGAGGAAAGAGCCAGACTAGCAGGAGAGATTAGAACTTATGAGAAATATGGGCAACGTTGAGAATAAGCCATGCCGCTTAAAGAGGATAAACAGCATCTAAAAGCATGTGTTTTCTTCTGCACTGAAAAGACACAGAGAAAAGAAAAAAGAAAATTTGAAAAAAGTCTAGATAGAGTCAAATGTATGTTACGGGACATAAAAGAAAAGAAAACCAAGACTCGAGGGCCTGTAATGAAAGCCGTGCAATCCGTGCTGGACAAACACAATATTGTCAAACAAGCCTATCACGGTGAAATTTTATCGGCAACCACTGCCACCGCTAAATGAAGACTTTAGGAATGTCCACATAGCCCTGTCACACGCACGCCCAGTCACACAACATGATATAAATGAGGCAGAACTGGCAGTGAAGCAGTACATGACAACTTACAGACATTTCCACACAGCATCACCCTAAGCATCATATTCTAGAGAAACACTGCCTAGATTTTATGAAAAAATTCAACTTTGGATTGGCATTTCATGGAGAACAAGGTGGGGAAATGCTGCATTCAACTATAGCAAAGATAGAGAGGAGGACTGCGGGTATTCGGAAAGACAGTAAGAAAATGACTTGCATAATGGAAACATCTGCCTTACAAACTGCACCAGAACTTACAAGGCTTGTGCCTCAGCCGAAAAAATGGAAAAAGTGAAAAATTATAATTTACGACTCCACTTTGTAAATATGTGAATACAGCAGTAAGAATTCTATATGAATTTTAGTAGCAAGACAGTAGTAAAGTGATTGCACGAAGACAAACTATTCCCCTTGTTTAGTCCTAATCATCTAACTTGTTAGAAAACTATCCCTGTTACTCGTGGGTGGTATAATTTGCCAATTCAGTGGAGATATCAAGCAATCCTCCCCAATTTACACGCCCGTTATCAAGAAACAAGAAACACTCCAGTCCAGTTACCCTGAGTGCCCAGTAACTGTCAGCTTTATAGATAACCAGATGGACTATAAGTCCCGCAGCAGAACAGCCCCTGTTTAGGAGTGAGTAATTTTTATGCTTCTGTTTCCTCAAATAATGCTCTCTCTATTCACGAAGTTTTCGGCCTACTCTACAGTGCGAGAAGAAAGTTATATTCATTTTAAAACAGGTCATTATTCTAAGAAACTTTTATTAAAATAGCCTATTAACTTAAGACTCATGCCAGTTAATGGACAGGTTTAATTAAACATGATTGGTATCATAACAAACTGTAAAATCTCTACTTTCTTATTGTGGCTTTTTCTTTTAAAGTTCATTTTATTAAAGGAGTATTTTGAGGCTTTCAATTTTGGTCAAATCCAATAAAACTCATCCCAAGTCAGCTGCCAGCGCAGGTATATTTTTGGGCCAGCAGCGCCCGTCATGACCGAAGTTTGACCTTATGAGCGTCGTCAATGGGTTTTTGCCAGGCGGCGCAACAGGTAAACTAAAGATAAAGTAGTATGTCGCCGTGGTGAAGGCAATGAAACTATTGATGAAGCAGGTGGGGATATTTTCAACACTTTAATGAGGCAATGAGGACTCAGACTCTAGATCTAGGTCCAAGTCTAACCCTAGGCCTCAGATCGGAAACAGAGGGCCTTCAGCTGAATGGAAACAGGTGAGCACTGAGGACGAGGTTTATCCTCAGAATATTTATTTCAATCCTGATAGGGCTCTAGGAGTCTCTGCTGAGGTCAACCAAGACTCTACTCCTCTTGACTGTTCATGGAGCTCTTTGATGAACAAGTGAGAGGCCAGGTGATAAGATCTATCAATGCTTATGCTGAGAGCAAAGTGAGAGTCAACACTCCAGCAAGCCATTCTCTGTCTACAAACACTCTAAGCGGTTGATACTGTACGAACTTCACAAGTTCTTAGCTGTCATTGTGCTAATTGGATTAGATCCCAAATCATAAATGGCTGGGAAAGATCAGACAAAGGCCATTCTCCCTGGTATTCAGGGATATTTAACAGGAAGAGATTCCAGGCAATTTTCCGCACACTGCTGCATTGCTCTGAAGCTGATAGAGAAGGGAAGTAAAAAATTGAGCCCTTTATCAACTTGCAGCTTGAACTTTTTCGGGCTGATTATTACCCTCGGCAAAACCTAGCCCTGGATCAAATGGTTGTAGGGTGGAAAAGGAGGTAGAAATACACACAGTACAATCGCCACAAACGGTCCAAATACCATGTGAAAGTTTTCAGTCTGGTAGAAAGTGACTCTGGGTAAATTCTGAATCTCCTGGCCTATTTTGGCACAGAAACCTCGTACTCAGCAGATTTAGACAAGACCAATTCACAAGTCATCAAGGTGTTTGAATATTTACCTTTTTCTGAAGGACACCCATATATATATATATACAGTGATAGGTATAATACTTCACACAGCCTCATTCAATATCTGAATATCAGGAAAACTTTCTTTAGGGGGACTCTAAACATTCAGCAAGTGGGTTTACTCCCAGGACTAATAACTCTAAACTACCATAAATTTGAATGTCAACTGGTATTTCAATAAAACTGATAGACTTCTATGTATTGCCTTCAAAGACAAGAAGGCAAAAAAAAAAACGTGTGTACTTGTCAGCACTAATTCAGCACTGGGCAAGGAAGAAAGGCATACCACTCACCATTGACTCAATACCAAACCTGTTCTCATTCTCAAGTACAAATCAAATAAAAATGGCTGCAATATGGCAGACCAGCTAGCAGTCTACTACAATGTTTTTTAAAAGAAATGCACTGATACTGTTAAAAAAAAACCAGGCCTGCTGACAACACGCACAAATTTTGCAGTCTCCACAACTTAAAAAAAGACACTAGTGCAGGAGGAAAGAGAAAAGTAATAAAAAACTTTAGACCAGAGAATGTCAGCTTGGTTGCCAGATACACTGGCAACCTTCAAATAATTTCCCACTCTACAGAGGACAGAAATTGTGCTGCTCGCAGCAAGGCTGTGTGAAATTCAAATGTTTTACAATGGTTTTTCTTCCATTTTTCTAACATTAATTCTGGTCTTTCCATTTTTCTTTAAAAGTTCTTGAACGCTTTTTATATTCTTTTTTTTTTAATGGTGATTTTGTGTACGAAGATGACTTATGATGGTTTTGTTTAAGATTATGACTTAGGGTTTTGTTTAAGATTAGGACTTATGATGGTTTTGTTTAAGATTATGAATTCTGATGGTTTTGTTTATGATTATGAATTACGATGGTTTTGTCGATGATGGTTTTTGATGGTTTTGTGGGGCCTAACCATTGCTCACCGAGTCCTTCGGTTGGTGATGGTGCGGAAGCTGTCGCGGAGCCTCATGAAGCACGGCTAGCCACATGGCTACTGCGTGTCGGACGCCCCACCTTGGGGGAGGCGGGGACTCGGTCTGTGGCAGTGGTCGTGAGTCGGGCTAGTGACCACGATTAGCAACCGAACTCATTTTCAGTCTACGTCCTCGTTCGTGGGCACTGGGTAGCGTCCTTGGCTGGACCGCTGAAGTTACTGGAAACGGGGGTCGGGCTCGATGATGCCAGTGTGGATCTGGTAGAGTCCGACCTTGGACGAGATTCCTCAGGGGCTTTTTCATGAAGCGCTCGCAAGAGGTGGCGAGCGCAGGAGTCGCGGCTGCTAACGGCGATCAGTCCCCGGGCGTCTTTGGCGGCATTCACGCCCGGGCTCTCCCTGGAGCCTCTTAGTGACATGCCGCAGGTCTCTTCCCTTCCCCCAGAATATGGCCGGCGTTTCCTGGGCGGAGGCAGGCCGGCGCCTGCGATGGCGCGAAGCAGGTCCGCTCCTTTTACCGACGTGTGCCGGTAGAGTCCCCTTCGGGGATCTCAACACTTTCACCGCGAGTAAAAGCGGTACGATCACGGGGGGTAGCGGCTGGCCCAGGGAATCTCACCACAACAGATGGTGGGATTCCTGAAAAGGGCCCGGCTTATTAGCGCCCACACCCGTGGCCGGGCTCGTGTCTCCACTTGGTGGGTGGGCGGGGTTAGAATAGGTGGTTTCTGGGGTTTGGGACCCCCCGGCCTCGCCCCTGGATGGTTAGCTTAGCTAGGATTCACGACGGGTCACAGGCAGAGAGCACGCCGGTCTACAGACGTGCCCTCCCAAAAGATCCAAAACTGGCTCTGTCCTGCGACGTTTAAAATTTTTATGCTGGCAGGGTGAACAATCCCAATCCAAGCACTTTAGAAAACTTCACACTTCGAAGGGTCACTAAAACACACTCTCTCCCGCTTCTTGGGTAATGGACCATAGCAGATAGCCAATATGGCTACCCTAGTACCCACTAAATGCTGGTCTACTCAGTATAGACGGATTGGTTCGGGAGCCAATCCGCTATAGCACCACAAAGACTTGTGGTGCACTACAAAGAGCTCCTAGGGATGCTCGGAGACCGCCCGACGAGGGCTGCTCCAGTAGTCTATTATTAATTTGATGGTTTTGTTTATGATTATGAATTATGATGGTTTTGTCGATGATGGTTTTTCATGGTTTTGTTTATGATTATGAACTATGATGGTTTTGATTATGATTAAATATTATGATGGTTTTGTTTGTGATTCTGAATTACAATGGTTTTAAGATTATGACTTTGTTTTGTTTAAGATTATGAATTATGGTTTTAAGATTATGAAGTATGATGGTTTTGTTTATGATTATTCAAAAAAAAAAAAAAATTCAGACCTGCTGGAACCACCTAGAGGGGTCAGCTTCTCCCAGCATCTGTTTGTTGCCTACAGTTAGGTAATATGATAAATACAAGACAAACAGACGGAATCCTGCAGATGGTGAGCATCATTTGCTCCTCTCAAAAAAATAGTTTTACCTACCATATAGATTTACTTGTGCTTATGCGCAAGACAAAAATTTACGGAGCCTTGCCTTTCAAAATATGTATCAATTTCTGCAGTAGAGATAGTCATGGTGCAGTACTTTGTGGAAAACTGCAAAGTGACCTATGTAGAGGAGATCAAAAATGCCCATTTCAGCAAGGTCAAATGACAGTGCACCCTATGGTTTGCTTCTACCGAAAAAGAAAATTGTGCGCCGCAGATCTGTCTTTCTTTACTAGTTTAAAATTTCAACCTTGTTTTTAGGGGTCACAGCATGGCAAGGGAAAAGCAGACAGATGGTGAGGCAGGCGTTCTCAGAAGGGCTGCAGGTGAGTGGTCATATTTAGAGATGCATAGGCCGTAGTTTCACATCTAGTCAAGAACTACATCATTGACAAACCTAGCAACATGAGGTACATTTTTGTTACATTGTTTTATGTATTTATAGATACTCAATAGCAGTAACATGGAGATGCAAAATATTGATCTAGCAAAAAAAGTTGCTTGCTAGAACAGCAAATATGAAGAAGTAAGGAAAGAACAAAACTCTAACCAACAAGGTACGTCGAAATCATACCAGAAATCTAAAGAAATGTGATGAATTAAATTTGGAGGAGACAGACAAAGCTTATGAAAGGAAAGATGAAGTGAAAGAGTATTCCACACAAAAACAAAGATGGATTGTATACACATGAAATGACACTGGGTGATGGAGCTAAGAGGGCTTGAGGTAGCCTCAGGAAAAATTGGGCCTGTGAGAGAGACAGTTGGATCCTATTGTAGTTTGGAATTTGAAGTTTACCATTCAGAACAGCATGTCAAAGAATTGTTGATGAAGGACAAGTGCTTGCAAAGACTTTCATAAACGAGAGCCATTACCAATCACACAAAGCAGAACTTTTCTCTCATCTTTACAAGACGCTATATGTCTCCCGAAATAAGACTAATAAAAACGGCGGTTGGAGGATAGTACTCTTCTTTCGAATTTATATCTTCAAGCTAAGACAACATGGACTCTTATCGCATATAATAAAACGCAGAAGATATTATATGACATGCAAGAACTCAAGAGCCATTACCTCTTTTTCTTACAAGCTTTGAAATCTCATCCCTTTGTCACATCTACGCTGATGACATGAAAAAATCTTTCTCGTAAACCCTCAAACCAAGAGACGTGCCGCCTATACAGCCCTAAGGGCAAACTAAGTTGCCGTGCCTGATGATACTGTACGTGATTATAAATGAGAAACAGCAACAAATGAACTGGTCAACTCAGGCTGTTCTAAACACTCCTATTTTTGGACAGTCCATGGTCCGCAACAGGTTTGAGGATATAATCATACATTTCTGAACTTGAATGACAACAGCTTACAACAAGACAGAAATGGCTCAAGTGCTGACAAGCTGCATAAGTTGAGCCCCTGCTAAAGCACTTAGAGCAGAAACTTTCAGAGATATATCCAGTAAAAAAAACTCTCTGTAGATGAAAGCATGATGCCGTGGCAAGGTCATCTACAGTTCAAGCAGTATATCCCCAACAAGCCTTACAAATACGGAATAAAAATGTATCTCTTGTGCAACACAGAAAACCGCTACGTCAGCTGTATGAAAATTTACTCTGGCATGGAGGGAAATAGACCAGAGAAAGATCATAGGGTGGATGTAGTGAGGAAACTATCGGCAAGGGCCACTATGTTTATATGGACAATTTTTTTTTCAAGCAGTCCCCTCAACAATGAGCTGCAGAGGGGAAATTTGCATGCGGAACACTATGGTCTAACAGAAAGGGTGTTCCTTATGACCTCAGGAGCAAGAAGCTCAAAAAATCTGAGCTGGACTTCAGGCGCAGTGATGACTTCATGTGCATGAAGTACCTCGATAAAAAGGAGGTTTATCTGCTGTCGATAGCCCATACAGCTGAAAATGTGAATTCGGGGAAAAGAAAGAAGAGAACACAAAAGCCCATCATCAAGCCTGCAGTCGTACATGACTACATGAAGGGAGTTGATCAATTTGATCAGCTCCTCATGAACTACAATTTCAACAAAAAAAAACATGAAATGATGGAAAAGGGCAGCCACTCATCTCAAGCACCTCATGAAAGTGCAAGCTTTCTTTGTGCACAATATAAAAGAGCAGAGGAAGCTGTTCACCCTGAGGCTGGTGGAGCAGCTCCTAGACCGCACCACACTTGACAATCCGCTTCCAGTTGGGGATGGACAGCGTCTTACAAGTGCTCTGCCAAATGCCAGAAAATCGGATGGCAAATATTTTTTCTGATTTTTGGTTTCCTTGTTGATTCAGCCATAGATACTTTTTATGCTTAGATTACACAAAAAAATTAAAAAGCAGCTTGTGCGTACTAAAGCAGAAATGGTACTGTTTATTTTACTTTCTTCAGAGCAAGGAGTGAGACAAGGAGTATTTACAAAATTTTTTTTGTTTTCAGTCCCTTGAGCTTGACGAGACAGTTTTGTCAGTCAGGTGCACACCCAAACTTAGTTTTTTAAATGAAACCAGCTGATTTTCTTTGCTTTGATGAACCAAAAGGCATTAACTTCCAGAAGGTGCCATACACTTAGGTTAAACAACTATTTTTCAAATATGACGATTTGAATTGCAGTGCTACAGCCAAGACAATGAGATATCAGTTGTTTCTTATATTAAAGTGGACTCCAGGAAAACTGGAGTGTGCACCCGAGGCTCATTATAGTAGAGTAAAAACTCAATGACTTTATGTGGAACAAAATTTAAATCAAGCAATAATGTATGACTTGTACAACCAACAGTGAACAGAGAAGGGAGTGCAACCTGTAAAGATTCCTAGATATGGAAATATATTTAACGAGGAATTTAATATCAGCTTTCAAAAGTCCAAATCTGATAGATAGGATATGTGTGAAAACCACAAAATGGATGTCGAAAAAGGTGTTTAAAGGACTGATGACAAAATAAGAGGCTTTTTCTAAACATGTCTTTCTGAAAGATGATGCTTGTGAGGCCAGACAAATAGACAGAACATTTAACTCTGCTGTCCTTTGTTTTGACCTGAAAAATGTTTTAATATTGCCCAGGTTAAACAATTCGAACTTTCATTACAGGAGAAAATTGGCAGTGTAGAACCTCACTGTGCCCTCTTCCTTGGAAAAGTCTGTATATTGTTGTATATGGAATAGAGTAGAGTAGGGAAAATGTGAGAACTCTATTGCTTCTGCACTCATTAAGTTGCTAGTGAGTGCCACAGAGGTGGACAGTGCTCATAGTGCAATTGAGCGACATTTGGCAAGGTGTGATGTTTTCAGTCCCTTGACCTTGACGAGACAGTTATTGTCAGTCAGGTGCACACCCAAACTTAAAGTTTTCTAAATGAAACCAGCTGATTTTCTTTGCTTTGATGAAGCAAAGGGCATCAACTTCCAAGAGGTGCCATACACACAGGTAAAACAAGTAGTTTTCAAATCTGAGGATTTGAATTGCAATGCCACTGCCTAGACAAAGAAATGTTAGTTCTTTCTTATATTTTTATATTAAAGTGGACTCCAGGAAACCTGGAGTGTGCGCCCGAGGTAGTCCCCCCACTTTCAAGTGTTCCATCTTTAAAGCCCCCAAACCCTCTTTCTCATGAATAAGTCAATGAACTAAAGGTCATGTTTCAATACATGCCGAGTTCCCAAGAAGGAAATGTTGGTGATCAACTGCATGGAGTGCAAATATAAGTGCTCTGCCAAATTGGGAGGGCAAATAATTGTATGATTTTTGGTCCCTTCATTCAGCCATGGGTACTCTTTTATGCTAAATTTACAGAAAAACATGAAAAACAGGGTGTGCGTACTAAAGCAGAAGTGGTACTATTTTTTTTATATTTTCTTCAGTGACAGGGGGAGACATACAGTGTGTAAGAATTTTTTTTCAGCTCTTGCAATTTCATAAACAAGATTTTCTTATTTCTATAGCAGGCAGGTTGATAGTGGTTCAAGTACACCTTCAGAAAGAACACAAAGAAAATTTCCTAAATATTTCATTCTGGATATTTAATTGGATCATGTGAAACAACATATTGTCTTATTCCCTACCATTGAGGCTCATTCTAGTAGAGAAAGAACTCAATGACTTTATGTGGAACAAAATTTAAATCAAGCAATAATGTATGACTTGTACAAACAACAGAGAGGAGAGTGCAACCTGTAAAGGTTCCTACATATAGAAAGATATTTAACGAGGAATTGAAGCCCAAATCTGATAGATAGGATACATGTGAAAAGCACAAAATAGATGTCCAAAAAAAGATGTTCAAAGACTGATGACGAAAAAGAGGCTTTTTCTAAACCTGTCTCTCTGAAAGATGATGCTTGTGAGGCAAGACAAAGAGACAGAACATTTAACTCTTTGTTTTGATCTGGAAAATATTGCCCAGGTTAAATGATTCGAATTTTCATTATAGGAGAAAATTGGCTGTGTACAGGCTCACTGTGCCCTCTTCTTTGGAAAAGT
Organism: Elysia crispata; assembly: GCA_033675545.1. Classification (NCBI taxonomy): domain Eukaryota; kingdom Metazoa; phylum Mollusca; class Gastropoda; family Plakobranchidae; genus Elysia; species Elysia crispata. The sequence continues at coordinate 63,879 of JAWDGP010005847.1, forward strand.
CTGTATATTGTTGTATATGGGATGGAGCAGAGGAGGGAAGACGTAGGAACTCTATTGCTACTGCACTCATTAAACTGCAAGTGAGTGTCTCAGAGGTGGACAGTGCTCGAGCAAAGCAAGACACACCAGCTTAGCGTTGGGTATTTACTTTAAATAATTATACTGAAGATGAATACAACAGAATTACAGGAGATGGCTTCACATGTCTATGCAGCTTTCTCGTTGTCGGCAGAGAAATTGACAAAAATGGGACAGAGCATCTACAAGGCTTTGTATAGCTTACAAACAAGAAGCGGTTTAACACACTTAAAGGATTTGTGGGACACAGAGCGCATGTTGAGAAAGGTAGAGGAACGGATGAGGAGAACCTTACATACTGTACGGAGAGTGACCAACAGGTGTTTATTTATGGAACACCTTCTATTGGAACTACAGAACATGGCGGTGGGTCTAACCACCTTAGAACAGCAGTGGGATGGGCTCACTACCTCGCCAACAAAGCAGGGACATCTAATATGGTGGAATCAGATGCCACCGTACAGCCCGGTACGGAAGAAGCATTTATTCTGTACCATAAGAGCATCAAGGTGTTATCGGATATTATCGTAGAGAATGCAAACCGTGGAGAACATCTTACTCAGTATACTAACGTGAACTGGAGTGTATTCCAAAAGGAAATCATTGACTTATGTGGACAGAAACCAGACGATCGTAAAGTGCATTGGATAGTAGACACAGAGGGCAACAGAGGAAAAACATTTTAAGTTTTTAGTGTGTAAATTTGGTGTCGTTCGTTTTGAAAATGGAAAAAATGCTGACATAAGGTATGCATATATTTATGAACCCATTGTCATTTTTGATTTTTCAAGAAGTGTCGAAGAGAGAGTTAATTATGAAATAATTGAAAGTATCAAGAATGATATTTTTTTCTCTAGCAAATATGAAAGTGGTATGAAACTGTTCAATGTCCCACATGTTATAATATTTGCCAATTTTTATCCAGATCAAAACAAATTGAGTCTAGACAGATGGGACATTAGGGAAGTTAATGAACATAACAAAAAAATTGTAATGAATGACATAAGTCCAGATTTAATGGATATTGCCTGGAACTAAATTTAAATGACGAGGATCTCAGTGAAGGCAATGAAACTGTTGATGAAGCAGGTGGGGATATTTTCAACACTTTAATGAGGCAATGAGGACTCAGACCCTAGATCTAGGTCCAAGTCTAACCCTAGGCCTCAGATAGAAATAGAGGGCCTTCAGCTGAATGGAAACAGGTGAGCACTGAGGACGAGGTTTATCCTCAGAATATTTATTTCAATCCTGACAGGGCTCTAGGAGTATCTGCTGATGTCAACCAAGACTCTACTCCTCTACTCCTCTTGACTGCTTCATGGAGCTCTTTGATGAACAAGTGAGAGGCCAGGTGATAAGATCTATCAATGCTTATGCTGAGAGCAAAGTGAGAGCCAACACTCCAGCAAGCGATTCTCTGTTTACAAACAAAGCGGTTGATACTGTACGAACGTCACAAGTCATAAGTTCTTAGCTGTCATTGTGCTAATTGGACTCGATCCCAAATCCCAAATCATGAATGGCTGGGAAAGATCAGACAAAGGCCATTCTCCCTGGTATTCAGGGATATTTAACAGGAAAAGATTCCAGGCAATTTTCCCGCACACTGCTGCATTGCTCTGAAGCTGATAGAGAAGAGAAGGAAAAAATTGAGCCCTTTATCAACTTGCAGCTTGAACTTTTTCGGGCTGATTATTATCCTCGGCAAAACCTAGCCCTGGATCAAATGGTTGTAGGGTGGAAAAGGAGGTAGAAATGCACACAGTACAATCGCCACAAACGGTCCAAATACCATGTGAAAGTTTTCAGTCTGGTAGAAAGTGACTCTGGATAAATTCTGAATCTCCTGGCCTATTTTGGCACAGAAACCTCGTGCTCAGCAGATTTAGACAAGACCAATTCACAAGTCATCAAGGCTGGTATAGAACTTTTATTTATTTGTTGCAGTAGCAGTAGGCCTTTAAAACAGATCTTTAAGCATTACTATATCAATTATCAGTTTGTGGGTGGAACCAAGTGCACTTCTAGCTTTTTAATATTAGCAGACTTAGTTTAATGGCGGGAAACTAGTCTCCGCCCCTCTAGCGGTTTATTCCTATTTCTTCAATAATTCGGAAGATACTTTGTTCTTTTATTCCTGACAAGCTGGCCAGAGAATTGCTTTGATCGGGGGATGCTAGAATCGTACGTAGATGTAAGTTTGTAATGATGGCTTCCGTAGATTCTATGATCTCAGTCGGGTGATGTTTTAGTTGGGGGAACGGGTTGTTCCGTTCGACGGAGTAGATTCTCCTTGGTCGGCATTGGCCCTTGTTCTAGGGAAGTTGGACGATGAACTGGGGGAAACCAGGGAAGTCTTTGACCGGAGGCCTTGCCGACTGAGCTTGTACTATAAATTGTAGAGCTCGGAAAGACTCCTTGTCAGTATCTTTTTGGAGTATCTGGAGGCCGCGTTGGATAGTACTAGTAGTATTGTTTGGAATTTTAGTGAGAAGTTATTGTGGATATTATTGAACTATTGTGAAAGCTACTTGTGTTGGATTATCATTTGTTTTAATTCTTCATGATTATCACTGTGACTTGGGGTAAGTTGTTGCAAAGCTTAAGTTAGGTGTATTTAGCGCGAGGCCACGTCCTCGAAAATTTGACAGATTCTAAGTACTATTACTTAAGTATTAATTTCCTCCCTTCAGACATTCATTGACTCAAATGACAGACGACTGATTTTATTATTCCTAGGATGCTATGAATTTCCCTCTCTAAATATTGTGTTAACCCTTGTCTTTACCTATTAACTATTGATTGTAAGTTATGATCACCTCGTTAATCTGGAGAAGTATTCCCCTAAACTAAGTTTTGTTGCATTGCCAGTACTGTAAGTCTAACTGGCAGATTATCATTATTCTGTATAAGATGTAGATCTAGTCATGTAATATTACATGTATTGACTTGAGTATCCTAAGTCTACTGTCTATGCAAGACGGACTTGGCGCGCCCCTTCTCCCAGTTAAGGAGAGTAATTAATGGCCACGGCCTCCTTGAACTGACGCTCTCATGTGAGAAGTCGGGTGATTGCTTCAGTGCTGGGCATTGGTCACGCTCTCGGTTTCGCACCAGGGCGATCTTAGATTCATCTTCCCCTCTCTAGTCTCTAATTGTTTACCTGAGACTGGACCAATGGCGAGGTACCACGTGGTACGGTAGGCCAAACCATGGATTTTAAGTCTTCTAGCAGTCTTGGTGGTGCCGGCAGGAAACATTTGAATGACCGTACCTTCTCTCATTCTCAGGATCAAGAATATCGACCAAGACAAACACGTCTTGGAGTACCTTATGGCTCACCAAAGGACTACCATCACAACACCAGTGGCCGTGAGGACAACCGTCGCGGACGACACGCCACAGTTGTGACCCGAAACCAAAGTTCTCGATCGGCTTCTACCTTGTTCGTGGCTGGAAGCCCCGTAGTCACCAATCATCGCAGCAATGATCAGCATCAAAGGAGAGTGACCTCCCGTGAACTCAGGACGCTGATTGGTCCGTCAACATTGACCCAGGAGTATTACGACACTTCGTTACCTGTGTTACCCGACGAGCAGCAGCCGCTTTGTGGATCAAGGCAGATGTGCCGCGGACCCGACCACTTTGATCTTTACTAATACTGGACTGTGATGAACTGTTTAACGGACTATGGACTGGAGATTGGAGGACTACCGTATGACTATGAATGAGTGAAGACCATGTGACTCGGTTGTTACCTGTTATGACTGGACTGAGGCGCTGCGCTTGCAGTTGGATGACCTATAGTGTTAGGTTTATGAATTACAAACTGTGTTGGAACAAAGGGATTTATTAATTTTAACATCAAGAAAACTTTGTAACGTTCTTGACTTGGTCGTTGTGCCATTATGATTTTCTTGCGTTCTAATTTTCATTGTTTTTTTTCTCTGTCTTTTCATCCCGCTTACAATACTGGTAACTGCTCGTTGTTGTTCTTAAGCTACGATTTATATTGATTACGATTTTTTAATTCATGTTTGTCCTAAGACTTTACGATGTGCAACTTTTTTCTTTTAAATAGCAGTTGTACTGATTAATAATTTATAATGATTATAATACGTTTTGAAGTTGAGGGATGAAGGAGTAATCGAATGTAATTTATGTTAGTAAGCCTATCTCTATTTCTTATACTACACCCGTGTGATCCCGGGGTCCGCTAGTCGGAGCGGGGAGCTCAGAATAGGATCACTGGTTTGTCCAGTTCACCAGATCGTAAGAGGCGAGTAAAGAATGGTTTTGGGAGAGACTCAACCCTATCCCGTGTAATCGAAGGGGTAGCGTAGAAAACGAGTCTGGGACTCTTATTCTACACCCATGTGATCCTGGGGCCTGCTAGTCGGATCGGGGAGCTCAGAATAGGATCACTGGTTTGCCCATTTCACCAGATCGTAAAAGGCGAGTAAAGAATGGTTTTGGGAGAGACTCAACCCTATCCCATGTAATCGAAGGGTTGGCGCAGAAAACGAGTCTGGGACTCTTATTCTACACCCGTGTAATCTTGGGGCCCGCTAGTCGGATCGGGGAGCTCAGAATAGGGTCACTGGTTTGCCCATTTCACCAGATCGTAAAAGGCGAGTAAAGAATGGTTTTGGGAGAGACTCAACCCTATCCCATGTAATCATTGGGTTGGCGCAGAAAACGAGTCTGGGACTCGACGAGATTTTGCTTAGGTCCGCTCTGGCAGCTATGTGATATCCGGACTGTTGAGAGCTGGACCCACTATACATGTATTATCTATTAACTACTGTAATTGTTTCCTGATGTTCAGTATAGACTTTAATTATCTACTGTACATGGTAATTGGAGAAAAAGGATTTTTCGTTTAAGTAGATGTGGGAGAAACTATTGAGAATGATTGTGAATTTAATAAGTATCAGAATTCATAACATGTATTGTGTGGATCAGATCTACAGGCTACTATTTCGGTAAAAATATCCTCTCTGGAGGACGATGCCTAACTCTAAGGAAAGTATTTACTGATCATTACCATTTCTTTTCCCTTTATTGCTGACCATCTTGTTTTTCTATTTTGAGCACTGATGACTTATAATGTTGAATGTTATAATGTGCCTGTGTCGTTCTGGAGCTCCACGTCCTATGTGTTGTGTTTTGTTCTTTCCACAATTTTGTGCATTTTGTCCTTTTTTTACCTGCTGTTTTTATGCAACGCCCTCTTTGAATATCATTTTTAACCATGCATATATATTCTAAAGTCAATTTTCTATATTTGCCATTTTCATGTTCAGTGTGGCTTATGGGGTGTTGTTCAATTTTATGCCTTTTTATACATCTGTTTGCCAAGTAACCATTCCTCGACTGTGCTAATTATATCATGAAATACAATTTATTCTTGCCACGACTTTTGCATGCCTCTAGTGTCACATGTTGTAACATATATAATGACAATCTGTGTAACCTGCTTGCTATTGATTTATATGGTACATGTATAAGATATTCCTATCGAGAGAGGATGCTGCACTTATTAAGCGTAATTTGGCACTGTACTTAATTTTGTGCTCAGTTTGTTCTAATTATTCACACTATATAATGATGATATTTTGAATGATCTAAATCTTTTGTATCAGTTTTATTTTGCATAGGCCTAAGTATCTATAGTAATCATGTTTGGGATGACCTCATTTTTTATCATTGACTGGACAGTCAACTGACTCCACCTTTACCTTCTGCTTCCCGCATTATGTTTCGTACTGCCACACCGTTCCTTTGAACTTTTCTATTATATCAGTAATGCCGTCTATCTCGTGGCGTGAGTATTTCCGTACGCAATGATGATCGTGTCCCGGTAGGAGAGTTTGCTGTGTTTATTTACTTTGGTGGTACTGTTGACCTTACCTTAGGGTTGAGTATTGATGTTAAGTTCAGTTCGTCGAAGCCGAATAATTTTTTGTGGGGCGAGTGTAGGGAGGCTGGTAGAGAACTTTTATTTATTTGTTGCACTAGCAGTAGGCCTTTAAAACAGATCTTTAAGCATTACTATATCAATTATCAGTTTGTGGGTGGAGCCAAGTGCACTTCTAGCTTTTTAATATTAGCAGACTTAGTTTAATGGCGGGAAACTAGTCTCCGCCCCTCTAGCGGTTTATTCCTATTTCTTCAATAATTCGGAAGATACTTTGTTCTTTTATTCCTGTCCAGCTGGCCAGAGAAGCTTTTCTTCGGTCGGTTTTGGACGTGCTTTGATCGGGGGAAGCTAGAATCGTACGTAGATGTAAGTTTGTAATGATGGCTTCCGTAGATTCTATGATCTAGGTTGCGTGATGTTTTAGTTGGGGGAACGGGTTGTTCCGTTCGACGGAGTAGATTCTCCTTGGTCGGCATTGGCCCTTGTTCTAGGGAAGTTGGACGACGTCCTGGGAAACCAGGGAAGTCTTTGACCAGGGGCCTTGCCGACTGAGCTTGTACTATAAATTGTAGAGCTCAGAAAGACTCCTTGTCAGTATCTTTTTGGAGTATCTGAAGGCCACGTTGGATAGTACTAGTAGTATTGTTTGGAATTTTAGTGAGAAGTTATTGTGGATATTATTGAACTATTGTGAAAGCTACTTGTGTTGGATTATCATTTGTTTTAATTCTACGTGATTTTCACCGTGACTCGGGGTAAGTTGTTGCAAAGCTTAAGTTAGGTGTATTTAGCACGAGACCATGTCCTTGTAAATTTAACAGATTCTAAGTACTATTACTGTAAGTATTAATTTCCTCCCTTCAGACATTCATGGACTCAAATGACAGATGACTGATTTTATTACGGTAGACTGACTGGCCTACGGTAGGCCAAGCCATGGGCGGTCGCAATTATGCAAATAAGATCCTACTGATACAGGGGAGTAAGTTGGATTGACCTTGACTTAGATTTAGAACATGACATTTAATTATGTTTGTTCTGCTAGGTTGAACTTTCACTGAAGGTTAAATAGAATGGTTGATGGTTATCTTATTGATTACGCTGTATGTCTAATATTATGTTTTATTTCTTTTCTTTCCCAGCGTTGGCTGACTATTAGGTATTTTGACTATTGGGCATTTTTATTAGGTATTATCATTCTGACCATTTTGACTAGATCTAGAATCTAGTATTAGACATTTTTATTGGGCATTTTGTTTAGTTCTTAGTATCTTCTGTTCTGACCATTTTGTTAGTATCTTCTACTTAGTATTTTGTTTTAGTATCTGATCTTAGTATAATGTCTGCACTTTATCTCGAGTATCTGCTTGGCTCTTATCATTCTGACCATTTGTTAGTGCCCTTTATTGCTTAATTGCTTTTGGATCATCTATGTATTTTTTATTTTATTCTTTGAGAATTGTCTTAATTCATTAATAATTGAGTATTCGTGGAATAAACATATTATAGGTGGTAACTTTAACATCTTCTCTTTTGTGTTCTTCCTTTTCTAAAGTGTAGCTATTCTGTTCTTGTCAAGTCTCGACACCCACTCATATTAGTTAGGGAACAGTGGCCTTGGTACTCTACTGATACTCAAGGACCCAAGAGTGTGAACTCTTTAGTATTGCACGGCTGCTAGGCACGCTACCATAACCAATTAGGGCCTGCAATTACTTAGAGTAGGAAGAAGCACTGAGCTTCTATAGATAACTAGACTAGTGGGTCCTATTGCTGTAGTAACTAAGTTAGTTTAGGGAATCCACCCAGCTAGGTCTGGTTACATAACATATGTATTGCCTTCAAAGACAAGAAGGCAAAAAAAAAACGTGTACTTGTCAGCACTAATTCAGCACTGGGCAAGGAAGAAAGGCATACCACTCACCATTGACTCAATACCAAACCTGTTCTCATTCTCCAGTACAAATCAAATAAAAATGGCTGCAATATGGCAGACCAGCTAGCAGTCTACTACAATGTTTTTTAAAAGAAATGCACTGATACTGTTAAAAAAAAAACCAGGCCTTCTGATAACACGCACAAATTTTGCAGTCTCCACAACTTAAAAAAAGACACTGGTGCAGGAGGAAAGAGAAAAGTAAAAAAAACAACTTTAGACCAGAGAATGTCAGCTTGGTTGCCAGCTTCAAATAATTTCCCACTCTACAGAGGACAGAAATTGTGCTGCTCGCAGCATGTTTGGCAGTTGCAAACAAATTACAAGGCTGTGTGAAATTCAAATGTTTTACAATGGTTTTTCTTCCACTTTTCTAACATTAATTCTGGTCTTTCCATGTTTCTTTAAAAGTTTTTAAACACTTTTTATATATATATTTTTTATGATGATTTTGTGTATGAGGATGACTTATGATGGTTTTGTTTAAGATTATGACTTATGGTTTTTTTTAAAATTAAGACTTATGATGATTTTGTTTCAGATTATGAATTCTGATGGTTTTGATTATGATTAAATATTATGATGGTTTTGTTTGTGATTCTGAATTACAATGCTTTTAAGATTATGACTTTGTTTTGTTTAAGATTATGAATTATGATGGTTTTAAGATTATGAAGTATGATGATTTTGTTTATGATTATTTAAAAAAAAAAAAATTCAGACCTGCTGGAACCACCTAGAGCGGTCAGCTTCTCCCAGCACCTGTTTGTTGCCTACAGTTAGGTAATATGATAAATACAAGACAAACAGACGGAATCCTGCAGATGGTGAGCATCATTTGCTCCTCTCAAAAAAATAGTTTTACCTACCCTATGGATTTTCTTGAGCTTATGCGCAAGACAAAAATTTATGGAGCCTTGCCTTTCAAAATATTTATCAATTTCTGCAGTAGAGATAGTCATGGTGCAGTACTTTGCAGAAAACTGCAAAGTGACCTACGTAGAGGAGATAAAAAATGCCCATTTCAGCAAGATCAAATGACAGTGCACCCTATGGTATGCTACTACCAAAAAAGAAAATTGTGCGCCGCAGATCTGTCTTTCTTTACTAGTTTAAAATTTCAACCTTGTTTTTAGGGGTCACAGCATGGCAAGGGAAAAGCAGATAGATGGTGAGGCAGGTGTTCTCAGAAGGGCTGCAGGTGAGTGGTCATCTTTAGAGATGCATAGGCCATAGTTTCACATCTAGTCAAGAACTAGATCTACACCATTGACAAACCTAGCAACATGAGGTACATTTTTGTTACATTGTTTTATGTATTTATAGATACTCAATAGCATTAACATGGAGATGCAAAATATTGATCTAGCAAACAAGATTGCTTGCTAGAACAGCAAATATGAAAAAGTAAGGAAAGAGAACAAAACTCTAACCAACAAGGTACGTCGAAATCATACCAGAAATTTAAAGAAATGTGATGAATTAAATTTGGAGGAGACAGACAAAGCTTATGAAAGGAAAGATGAAGTGAAAGAGTATTCCACACAAAAACAAAGATGGATTGTATACACATGAAATGACACTGGGTGATGGAGCTAAGAGGGCTTGAGGTAGCCTCAGGAAAAATTGGGCCTGTGAGTGAGACAGTTGGATCCTATTGTAGTTTGGAATTTGAAGTTTACCATCCAGAACAGCATGTCAAAGAATTGTTGATGAAGGACGAGTGCTTGCAAAGACTTTCATAAACGAGAGCCATTACCAATCACACAAAGCAGAACTTTTCTCTCATCTTTACAAGTACTGTATGTCTCCCGAAATAAGACTAATAAAAAAGGCGATTGGAGGATAGTACTCTTCTTTCGAATTTATATCTTCAAGCTAAGACAACATGGACTCTTATCGCATATAACGCAGAAGACATTATATGACATGCAAGAAATAAAGAGCCATTACCTCTTTTTCTTACAAGCTTTGAAATCTCATCCCTTTGTCACATCTACGCTGATGACATGAAAAAATCTTTCTCGTAAACCCTCAAACCAAGAGACGTGCCGCCTATACAGCCCAACAAGAGCTGCCACCAAGGACTTGCAACGAGGTATCATCCAGGACCATTACCTCTAATACCTGAGAAACCCATCAACGCCGCAGCCAACAATAATACCTCTCACAGCTCGCCTCAGGATCACAACTAAGAACGGCCAAAAACAAAGCCACTCCAAACAGAAGATTTATTAAGCACGACAAATACAAACAGCTATGAAAACAATCTATAATTAACACACACATAGCCATCAACCTGTCCTCTCAGCCACTACTTTTAACGCAAACACAACTTGTATCAAAAACCCTCAACTTCTGTCCCACACCAAGTGCAATCAACCTTATAGAACTAAGTGAGGACCTAAAACAGATTTTCTTAGCGTCTCCATCTCGCTGAATTTTTCTACGACGAAGATAACAATGAAGTAGAAACCACTACTTATACACACTTATGCCTTCCTGCGTTTCTCCGCAAACCTAGCTCTTTCATCTCTGATGCTGGTAGAGATTTAGCTTTGGACACTTGCATTAAAGGGGTATCTTCTGAAGTTATGTCAGAAAGACAAAGAAATATTTTCTCTAATCTCCGCCACGAAGAGAAAGAAGCTCTCCAACAGCTTTTAGATAATGACAAAATAACCATCAAACCTGCTGACAAAGGTGGGGCTGATGTAGCTATATCACTGACTATATTAGAGAGTGCACTCAACAACTCAACAATACATCTTACTATAGGATACTTACTTCTGACCCTACCAATTGCTTCAATAAAAATATCTATGAAACCATAAACAAAGGGTTAGAGCATCTGGAAATTAGCTCAAAGCCCTCCTTGAACCTCATCCCACTCCCACATTTTAAATGTGAAAATTAATCTTTTCATTTGGTGGGTTTTTTTTCAGTGAGCCGCATAGTGAGGAGAGTGATGAATGTCCTGATCCAAACGTTACCAGAATATATATACACCCCACACACACAACAGGGGGCTCCACATCAAAAGGTGGCATTCTCTTTCGCTGCTGGTTTCCTACGGGTCTTTGGCTGTGTGGACAGCACAAATGTCAAAATACTTAGGCCACATGTGGAGGAAAGGTGTATGTGAATCGCAGGAATTACCATTCCCTCAATGTTCAGGTATCTCCCGCAAACTAAAAATAAACCCAAAAAACTTGATTTCTTTTACAGCATGATATTTTCATGAAAAATTTTTTTGTAATTTTTTTTTTATTCTTTTCATTTTTTTTTCGCTAAATTGACTGTAATGCTACCAGCTAATACTTAATTGTGTGGTCAGACACTCTGGTAGCTCTGGCATGATGCTGGTTTTAAGAGAGTCCCAGTTTTTTTGATGGGATGGAGCAGAGACCACCTGTGGTTGAGGGATTAGTACTGGGAAACTGTGGCTAATGACACCTTTTGGTGACCCTTTACATGACCAGCACAAGGCCATTAAAGCGCATGTCATGATGTGCGGGTTTTGACCATACGAACCTCTGTTGTAATGAGAACAATGGGCTGAAAAAGTCAGCGTTTTGAACGTATGTCCTATTTTTGATGGGATGGAGCAGAGACCACCTGTGGTTGAGGATGAAGTACATGTACTGGGAAACAGTGGCTATCCTCTCAGAGTGGCTGATGATACCTTTTGGGGACCCTTTAGATGACCAGAACAAGGCCATTAATGCAGCTCATCAGCTGACAAGAGTAACTGTAGCCATTATTAAATTCAATTTCAATGGTGATTTATATGTATATGTGTATGTGTGTGTGTGTTGAAGAGAAGGCCACACTCTTCCCTTTAGCACCACTAATCTGACATTCTTTTAAAGCTCAAAAGAACAAAATCGCAACCTAGTGCAGCAGCCCCACTTCAGATGGATATGCCATTTATGCCAATTTAATGAGACTCATTCTCATTTTGCTTTGAAAGTTGGTCCTTTTCTGATTTTCCAAATATTTAGGAAATTTTAATATTCCAATTTTTTCCTTATTAAATTATCACCTCCAAGATTAAAAACATTTCAGGTTTTTTAGGAATTTTACCTTCATATTACTTGAAAAGGATTACAGCTCTTCAACGTTTAAAAATCAAACAAAAAGTTGTCAGATGTGACATGTCCGGTTTTTCCCCTGTGACCTTCATTTGTGAAACACCTCAGATCTGTGCCTGAAGATCAGTACATGTTTTACATTTTGTTAACGAGAGGCAAGGGCAGCAAGTGACCCACAAGTATAGACCTAGAGTAGAGAGGCCCACACGGCGCCCACACTAAAATAATCTAGATCTAGATTGTGTAGTGTAGGCGGAGTGCTAGCTCCCCATACCCTCTGTTCCATTCTGTTCAGGATTACTTTTAACCTTCCTGCCGTGGACGGCCGATTAAATCGGCCGTTTGGTCAGTTCTGTGCCGTGACGGCCGACTAGATCGGACGTTTAGAAGAGCAGTATTTTGCCTACCATTTTATTCAGACATAAAGGCAAATTACACAGTTCTAACAACTATTAAATTAACTTCCGGAAACACTCAACTTTCGCTTCATTTGACGTTATTTTGATCGTTTGGTACTGCAATTTCTGTTGACGTTCTTAGACCTAAAATTCTGCTCAAATTCTCCAAAAAATGACTGAACCAGCTGCTGGGCCTTTGCATATAAGGCCTCAGGGACAGAGAATAAATATATTTGAAAGTTTTGCTGATGATGGTAGTGATGTGGGGGATGATTTTGCAATCCCTCACAATGATTTAGAAAGTGAAAGTTCGGACAGCAGTGGTTCAGAATCAGATGAAGACGGACGTAGATCTAGATCTAGTCATGATGATATGGTTGTGGATAGTAATGGTTGGGTTCAGGTTACTAAAGAAACAGACTTTAGACCTTTATATGATGTAAACTTTACAGTTAGGAATCCAAAAAGTGCTTGCAACATACCACAGGATTGTAATGAGCCTAAAGATTATTTTAGTTTATTTGTTGATGACGAATTTTGGGCCCATCTCTGTCGCGAGACAAACCGTTATGCACGTACATTTCTTCAAAGTGAGGAGGTGATAGACTGGATAGAAAGGCACCCCAGGAGCAGGTACACTAAGTGGCCTGTAGATGGTGTAACTGTTCCAAAATTGAAAAAACATGTTGGACTGTTGCTAAACATGGGACTATTAAAGAAGAAAGGCCGTGACGATTACTGGACAGTTCGCAGGTCACAAGCTATGCCATATTTCAGCTCGATCTTGAGCGTCGATGAATTTAATTTGATTTCCCGAATGCTGCATCTAAATAACATTGCAGATTAAATCGAGAGGGGACGGGAGGGGTATGACCCTTGGTGTAAAGTGCGCTTTATGCTTGACAAAGTCAATAAATCGTCAAAGACATTTTATACTCTGTCACGGAATATTAGCATAGATGACAGCATGATAGGCATGAAAAACCGGTGTGTGTTTTCATTCAATTTATGCCCAATAAGAGACATGCTAGGTTTGGACTGAAGAAATTTCAGCTGTGTGATGACAATGGGTATGTTTACCATATAGAAATATATGCAGGCAAGGAGCTTGACGTGCATCATGATGAGGGACATGCGTTCGGAGTTCTGGATAGGTTGTTGACAGAAAGTAGTGTATACAACAAAGGTTATCACTTATACACTGACAATTTTTATACAAAGCCTAAACTTGCTGAGCACCTCTACAAACACAAAACTCTTATCACAGGAACTGTTAGGGTCAATAGCAAAGATATGCCAGATCGCATCAGAGACAGATTGAATGTAGGGGAGGCAAATTTTTGGAGGAAACAGGACTCGGAAATGTTGTGTCTGAGTTTCAGAGAAAAAAATCACAGGTAAAACCAGTATTGGTAATAAGTACAGCCCATGATGCTGGTTTAGAAGAGAGAGTAGTTAGAGGGAAAGAAAAGAAAAAGCCAGCAGCAATATTTGACTACAATAAGTATATGGGGGGCATTGACATTAGTGACAAAAAAATATACCATTACGCAGCAGAGAGATCCACCCGTCGATATTGGAAAAAGGTTTTCCAAAACTTGATTGACATTTCTATTCTGAATAGCTGGATACTATACAATCTAGACAATGGCAAAAACATGCCCAGAGATAAATTCATTATAGAAATTGTAGAGGCCTTGTGTGAAGGTAGTGATAGGCAAAACATTGCCCCACCTGCGGCTCGCCAAATAGACGCTGACCGTCACTGCCTGGTCCTCCTTGAGGAGAAGAAAGAAAAGGACTGCTTCGTCTGCAGTGATAGATCTGCAAACAAGAACAGCAGCACAGGACGAAAGAGATCCAGATATTGGTGCCCAGCGTGCAAGGTTGGTTGCCACCAAAAATGCGAGCCACAATTGGTACACGTAACCAACCAGGGCCTGGCGAAGCGTCGCCGCCACTAGCCACAAGTAACATTTACAAGGCCTCAAATATTTTGGATTAGCAGTATTGGATTAACTCTGTATATAAAGTAAGTTGCAAGATTCATTTTGTTGTTGCATTCCTTTTGTTTTTGTTATCCTGTTGTTTGTATGAAGCTGGATCAGTTTTTTTGTTTTTTTGTTGTTGTTCGCTGATAAAATAAATGTTTCTATCACAAACCCCAACAAACTATATATTTTTACAATCTGCAATGATCACTCTATCTATTGATAATAATTTCACTTATCTGTAAACAACAGTACACAATATAGGTAGGAACAAACAGAAATTCTTTTTTCAAATTCTATTTTCCAACAACGTCAAGGTCATAAATTTGCATAAATCATCACAAACATAGCATCATAATACAGCCCTTTTCTTCTTCTTTCAGAAAATGTATGGTTATAGTAGCTTTATTACTCTTTTTCACTCTCTTTTAGCCCTCTTTCATAAGTCACTATTTTTAACAAATATTGCCCCCACAGCACAGTATATTATATTACACGGCTCGAGGGTTAAAGTTCCGAACCGGATTATTATGTGCTAGTAAATTCCGAACCAGGATTATTTGTTTTCTGATCGGGATCTACGGGAGCATGTAAGTTCTATTTTTCTTCTATTACGTTAGTACAGTGTAATAAGAATTTATTTATGTAAAGAGTTTAGAATTAGTACAACCCCGTCGGAGGGTGGCAGACGCCAGGCAGCTGGTTTTCTGTTCCCCTCCCCGATGCTTTAGCACCCACTAATATTTTGTTCTTCTTTTAGATTTACCATTTAAGCTTTAATAAGATAGAGTGTTAGGGTAATTTCTTAATACTTACCTTTTTTTTTCAGTAAGAAAAGCGAGGAGGTCACTAGGGTGAGACTCCTCTGGGTACCTCCTAATCTGCAACTGGAGGTGATCAGGCGGCTGGCCGAATCAGTGTTCGGGCCAGAGGTAAAGGTCACGCGGCCAAACGAAAGGCGTGACTTGAGCAGAGTGGACATAACAATGCTACTCAGGCACCAAGGGGACATCTCGTATTACATCCCCTACAGAAAGGTAAATGAGTACGAAACCATGGAGGAGGCCCTGATGATGGTCTCTCTAAAGGGCAGGAGGCAGAGATGTCATCACTGCCAATCTACTGAACACTGGCCTAACTAGTGCAAAAACAAGGCCCATATAAGAATGGAGCGAACGTTGGGGAGGAGAGTTGAACCTGCCTCCGGCAACAGGCGTCTCCTACGCCAGGGTAGCGGGAGAGAAGAAATCGGCTCCTCCGCCACCACCCCCACCACCAACAAAGCCTCCCCCTTCCCCTGCAAAAACTGGGTCCCCAACCAAAGGCGGCGAGGGACAGCCCAGTGTCGCCACCTCCTTCGGAGAAGAAAGTAGCGAAGAAGACTGAGCCAGTAGAAATACCGGAGGAGGAAAAAGAACAGGCACAAAGCCCAAGAAAGAAAGATAGGAGCCCAAAGAAGGCTGGATTACCGTCGGCTTCCACCATTCAGGAGGAGTTGGAAGCAGTGAGGAAGGAAGGCTCAGGACAGTTAGGATCCAGGTCTAGCCGGTCTTTATACAGACGGCGGATGACAGAGAAAGGCGGGAGAAAGCCATGATATAGAAGAGAAAAAAGACACAAAAGCCAGAAGGGGATTTAGATCTAGATCCAGAGCCATCGTAACAGAGGAGTCACCTAAAAAGTAGTTAAATTGTTAAAAAAAATTTCAATTAAAACAATAAAAATGGTGCTTAGAACAGTCAGTCTAAACGTAAGGGGGGTTACGGGAAAGGAGAAATTCCTTTCAAACTTAGCAGGCAAACTTAAATTAGACTTCATTTTCTTCAGGAAACGTACGTGAACAACATCAAAAAATTTGTAAACCTTCTAGAAAAGTTAGGGATAGCGGAAGGCACTCTTCTTTAATATGAAGAGTCTGCATATTAAAATTTGGCGATAACTGAAATTACGCACACCAACCAGGACAACGAAGGAAGGTGTACCATAGCTGAAATAAAAAGCAAAGATGGGTCACATAAACAACAACAAAGGGAATTTTAAATGAAATCCATTATAAGCTAGAAAATTTTCATAAAAACCTAAAAGATAATTTGGGGAGTGTAGAAGCTAACTCCCTGTTAAAAACTACCCAGTTTTTCAAACTGCAAAACACCGCAGAAAAATTAAATACTTCGGGTCCACAGCACACTTTCCAGCTCAGGGGCAATAGGGAACACAAGCTAAGGAATCTAGATCATTTTTATATCCATGAATCTCATAGCACCTTCAAAATCCATCACACGAAGGTGCATAAGCATTCAAATCACTTAGCTGTAGTGTTAAAAATAAGCAAAAGTGAGGAAACAAACCAGAAAAGGAAATTGGCATATTCATTGGAAGCTAAACAATACACAGCTGGAAAAGGAAAAGGATAGAGAAGCCATTAGCAGGCTAATTACCATCTGTAGGAAAGAAATAGATAAATGTTCAGAACGAGCAATAGAGATGAGGATGAGCACCAAACATCTGATCAGGAGAGTGAGCCAAGAATTGGCCAAAATAGAAAGCAAGGAAAAGAGGGAAAGAACAAAAACTATACAGACACCACAGATATAGGAACAGAAAGAAGAACCATGTTACAGAAAGAGCTAGATGACATGGAAGAGAAGAGGTATAGAGGAGCAGCGGTCAGATGTAAGGTAGATACTGAGCAAGAGGACATCACAACCAAATATTTCCTAGCTAGGCAGCAAAACATTCAGAAAAGTAGGACCATAAAAGAGATCAAAAAGAAAAATGGGGAGTTAACAATCTAGAAGAAATTAAAAAAGAATTCCAGGAATTTTATACAGAATTATACACAGAGGAAGGGCAACAGACAGAAAACAAACAGGAGGAGTACCTAAATTATGTTAGGAAGATAGAAGAGGAGGAAAAGGAGAGCATGGACACCCTTTCACTGAAAATGAAATAGAAACAGCAAACAGAAATCTAAATAAGAACAAATCGCCGGGCCCTGATGGACTCACTTGAAACGAGTTCTACAAAACCTTCCAGGGCCAGCTGGTTCCCATTCTGAAAAGAGTGGTGGACCAAGCAGTGGAGCGAGGCCGACTTTCAAAAGAGATGAAGCTGTCATATATAACGCTACTTCCAATGGATTCGAACAACAGGACGGAAGTTGGTAAATACAGACCAGTCTCATTGCTAAATGCAGATTACAAAATAATAAGTAAAATGTTGACACTAAGGCTACAACCAGTAATGAACAAACTGGTGCATGAAGACCAACAGTGCGCTGTGAAAGGGTGCAAAATACAAAATCACCTCCATAACCTCACAGAAATAATAATATATTGTAATGTAAAAGAAATACCAACTAGGATTTTGAGCTTAGATCAGGAGAAAGCGTGCGACAGAGTGTCGCACTCCTTTCTCCACAAAGGCGAGCAATCTAAGTAGGTACTTCAGGGATAGGATTCAAAACCTGTACGACAACCCCTGTAGTCAGGTGATAGTCAATCAAGAGATAAGTGAGGCTTTCACCTTGACTGGATCAGTGAGACAAGGGTGCAGCTTGTCACCACTGCTGATTGCGATTATACTAGAACCACTCTTAGAGAACATTAGGCAGGACAGAGAGATAAAGGGAATAGACATACCGGGAGGAAGAGAGCAGAAAAGCAAAGCTTTCGCAGATGATACCATGATGCTAACAACAAAGGATAGCTCCATTATCTAAATCATACGAAAGTTTGAGGATTTTGGAGAGGCTAGTGGCAATAAAATTAATAACAAAACGAGCATCATGAATATAGGACTGGAAAACAACAGGCAAACCCCTCCATTTAATATAAAAGTAGTGAGAGAAATGAAGATATAAGTGCTACATTTCACGAACCAAAAGAGACAAACCACGACCAAATCGTGGGATGACCTGCTGGAGAAATGTAGAAGACAAGTGCAGGCCTATGAAAATAAACATACCACAATATTTGGAAGAACGAAAATAATAAATAGCAAGATAGTCCCCCAGGTACTATACCTACTAAACATTTTCAAACCTCCTCCCAAGTTTTTCATAGAATACGGGAAAATAGTTTGGCCCTTCCTTTTCAAAAATCAAAAGCACAGTGAGATGGGCAGGTAGAAGAGAATTAACGCTGGAATATGAGGAGGGAGGACCAAAGATTCAGGATATATAGAAGTCAAAATAATGGCAATGCGGATAAAACATCTATCAGAGGCTATAGATAAAGACAGATTCCCTTTAGTGGAGTATTTTTTAGGAATAGATCTGACTAGGTTCACTCTACTAAATAATGGGTTGCCTCATTACTTTAGGAAGATCAACAGCCCCTTCCATCAGGAACTGACAAAAGCAATAGCAAAATATCCAGACCAGATAAGAGACATGAAACCCTACCTGGCCATACTACCAAAACCAACAAGGCCAATTTACGAAAAACTAAAATGCAAAGTGATGGTCAATTCTCGAAGGAGAAGGGACACATGCCGCAGTTCCCTTACACAACTAGATAGGAACCCAACTAACAACCCACCTGAAGAATGAATGGAATGCAAGGAACCCAACCAACCAGAAAAGTTGGGGTAAAACCCAACGAAAGCCCAAAACCAATAACCCAAGTGAGTATGGAACTTATAAACCCACTAACGAACTAGCCAACCAGGTCACCCAATAGCAAAAAAAAATAACAGGCACACAGGTAGAAAAGAAAAAAAAAAAAAACTGTGTGAGCATAATTAGATCAGCGAATGAAATTGATTAGGATATATATTGATCTTGAAATGGAGATAGAGAGGGAAAAGGAGGATATATAAGATAATGAAAAGGATTGTTTTACAATTTAGGGATATACACGGTGAACATTTAGGAATATCTGCATTGAAACTTAACACATTGATAGGAGATCTATAGCGCAACCATTGAGCACTTGGTTTACATGAACTGAAGTGGTTGAGTCAGTGATCTTGAACTTGAAGATAAAAATCATAAAGATCCTGGTTAACCTATAATTATTATAAATATAATTATGTTAGAAGGATCGAATCCCTGGTCTACCTAGTCATCGCGTTTAGAGATACCATGATTCTGGTCTCTGGAGACTTCCAAAATTCTAATTGCATGCTGTTTTTATTTGTTTTTTTACCTTTTAATCTAGGGTCTAGATCTAGATCTACACTAATGTCTAGATTTAGTACCTAATAATTATTTTTTTCTACGATTCCCAGTGCAGCTATTATTATTAAAAATATTACAGACTAGATCTAGATTCTAATTTCTAGACCTACAATCTACAGCTAGATCTACCTAATGTAATGTCTAGATCTAAATCTAGTACATCTAATCTTATCTCTAGATCCAGATCTAGTCTAGTGCGAATATCAAATCTAAATCTAATTACTTGCTGGATATAGAATCAAGATTCTAGATTTTCTAGATCTAAGATTCAATTGATAAACATTGTGATATTATATGATAACTTGTCATGTTACGCTTCAATGTCTAGATCTAGTTTTTGATCCAATTTTGAAACTGGGAAATGAGCCACGCATGATATAAATATTCTGTCAAACTGAATAGCTTTTTGTGAAGATCTAGACTAGATCTAGATCTAGATCTAGACTAGATCTAGATCTATATCTAGATCTAGATCTTAGATCTAATTGACAAGCATTGTGATTAGTACTTGTATCTAATATTAACATGTTACGCTTCAGAGTCTAGATTTTGGTCCAATTTTGACAATAGGAAAGGAGCCACACGTGATATAAATATTCTGTCAAAATAAGTAGCTTTTAGTTTTACGCTTTAGTTTTTCGAAGTTTGCATCTCCCACCACACCTTGTCTCTGATTGATCAATGGCTGTTGAACTCTGTTCACTGTTCACTCTTGGGGTATTCGCAAATGTTGGATTGCAAATATTAACTTTAGAAAGAAAAAAAACGAAACAATATTTTCGAGCGATGAACGGGTGAGAGTAATTAATGTGGCAACGATAACTCATTAACTGGATCAACTAGATTTCATAATTATGTACTCTGTATCACTGAGTGTGAGGTGGGCATGGTTATGTTAGAAAGAAAAAGATAAACCATGTAATAGATAAACAAGAAGTTGAAAGTACACGTGGAACAAAATCTGAAATATAGAAGTGTAGGAAGTTAAGTAGAAAACTAAAATAGGAGTTTATATTAACAATTTTGTCTTCTCGACAGGACCTCAACTTCATAATAAAAAGTGATTAATTCAGACACACATTGGTCGTCATTGACATTGCCGACGATGTATCTAAAAGTCAAGGAAGATGTTGCTTTGGGTGATTTGCCTTTCCCAACTATGCATGCGCAAGTCGCCGTAAAAGGATTCAGGTTTAGAAACAAGCATTATGAAGAGTTCGTTATTTTTTAAAAGCATCTGCATCGTCTCGTTGATAGGATTATAATTCAGAATTTTTTTTTTTTTTTTGGTCACACTTTGGTTAAAATTAATGGAAACAGCGATAAACGTATTACCAAGTTCAAATAATCAATGAACTGCCGTTATTACAACTAATATAATTTTCTAACTCAAAGTTTTATTCTTATTACAAATCCTATTTAGGGATAATCATACATTATTTCCATTGGGCAACCTTTTTTTACGTGTTACTTCCCCTTGACTATCTGTCGAGCTTTATTTCAAACGACTTGTAGTCACTTGCATACAAGTTGAATAAAGTTTATAGAAGTGATTCTGCTAGCCATCCACTTTCTATACATGGAATTTCTATAATTATTATAGGCATTACGATGTCACAATGTGACAGCTCACCTAAGAATAAGTATTGAATACGATGACCGCTGGATAATTTGCTACATGTCTGATGACACCATAGGCCTACACATCTGTTGACAGGACCAGACACAATGCCGACAACGCTCTCTATAGCGGTTCGGTCCAAACTAAAGTTTTGAGGCCATTTGTGCACATAGATATTTTATCAGCTCTATGGCTATACACATAGGTGGTATCAAACAGCAAACGATGTGCTGGATTCATGCTTAGAAAAAACATCAATTCCATTTTCGCACTAAGAGGAAGAGTGTGAAAAAAATTGGAGAAAAATTAACGGAGGACTTGAGAATTTTTTAGCCTTTGTCAGTCGTTTTCGCGGAAGAAATCAGCTTAGAGATGAAGAGCCAATGTCCAGATTTGATGAAGCAAATAGGTTTTGTTTTCCCTACGAGAGACATTAAAGCCTACAATAATTCATAGACTTTCTAGTCCAAGGGCGTTTCACACTCTGGACTCGTACACTAATGCTAACGTAACGCACAGCGTGACTACGTGGCCATCTCTTTCACATCAATCAGCTTTTCCTTTTTCTTCACACGGTAGGTTTGGCAATAATTAAGATTATTAGAACATCGAGTACAGGGAATGCCAAGGTTTCTTTTTTGTATGAACCTAGGTACTGTAGGTAGGATAACTTGATCATAATATTATTATTAAGTTTAGGCTGGATAATTACCAAGCTCTGTATATATTCAACACATGTGGTTAACGATATAAGCCTTGTAGTATGATACTATTAAGATAATTGTAATAAATAGAAGGAAGTAAATAGATTATTAGTAAAGATTCCCGTTTAGACAAATTAACTCTCTCTACTGGCAGGCCTATTCCCCACCCAATCACAAGCCTAACTGTGATGCCTTAGAAAAAAAAAACGAAGCGTGTTTACAGAAACTTCAATTGCTCAACAAATATCTAATGTACCAGGTACCCCACAAAAAATATTTTGGTATCAATGGAAACCAGAATGCATGTTTTATCCATACACATCTTATTTACGCGTGTCAAGTTACATGTTCATGTTTATTGTTTAGGTATAAAAAGAGTAGATATGAAATTTCATGTAATCATTTTGTCTTAACATGTACATTTACCTCATTGTGGTGAAGAAATTGGTCTGGCTTGTTGCTGATGTCATAATCAAGTATATCCAATTGCAAAGAGAGTGGTGCAGCTTGGAAGCCTGTGGTTTTAAGATTTTTTTTAAAGATTTGTTTTATTCACTCTTTACAGATAAAAGCTAAAAAATATTGAAACTTTGAGTCCAGGCCATCTTACTCTAAGTCTTTTAAAAATAGAAAACAATTATAATTATACAGTCACAGCAGCTTTACTCCAGTGCTCTACGGGCCTTGATGATAGGTTTCAAAGCACTGCTTGTGGTGCTCACAACCTGTGCAGATGAAGCCAATCCGGTCAACTGTACTAACTGCAGCGGGTGTGGTGAGGCACGTAGAAGACTAACAGGTGTCCTTTGTCTTAAAAACAGTCAAGGAAAAGCGGCCCAGCTTGTCGTCCTAATCGAGCCTTGCCTGTTCCAGGTGGTGTTAGCACGTTATTTCGAAAGCCAGCATTTGCCGCATACTTGTCTACCAGGCCTAGCATAATCGCCCCTCGAAGCTCTTGAATGTGAGTTTCAAGTTTTCCTGGTTCGCTTGGATGTTTTTTGATAAGTTGTGAAGAATGTAGGCATTCAGTTGAGCTATTTCCACAACCCAGAAATAAAGGTTTTTACACCATTTTTAAGAATTCAGTACCAGTAAAGCTTACCATAAGAGTCTAGGTTTTGGTTGGCCTTGTCGCAAACGTTAAGTTATTGATTGTATGTGTGGATGGCGAGGGATGTTATTTGGTTTTTCACAGGAATCACATGGTTGGATGTACAGATGGAAAGTCTGTAATTTAATACTACTGTCATTTCTTTTTGTCTTTTTGTTTTTGAAACTTACACAGATGATTTTTGTCGGTAGCGGTCCAGTAGGTTTTCTATTCCATATGCTCAATTTCAGAGTTTTTATCTCAATGGGTGTATGTGTGTGTGGTGGAAAAGGGAGAAAGGGGGTCCCGATTCACCTTCCCAGTATATCCACAAGGGTTCTTTCTGATTAAGTGACCCGGCCTGTGTGCACCATTGCTGAAAAATGCTAAGGAATCTCTTTTGAAAGCAGCTCACCCTCGTTCTTCGCCAGTGGAATGTAGGGCCTACACTGAAATCAACTGGAGTTCCAGGATCACAGTACTCGGCCCTCTTCACTAGATATTTTTCTCTCTACAGGCATTATTTCTCATCGGCACCATAAGATGACATATACCCTGCGTTGCGTGCTGGTTGCCGCATTTTCTGGAACACTTGTCTTGAGTCGTGCAATCAAGCAAGATTTCGCAATGCTCACAAAATATCAAATCCAAGCAGTTTCTTCACATAAAGAGGTGAAGAAGTAGGGTAAATTAAAAAAAAAAAAAAGAGAAAGTCTGACGCAGGCATTATGAAAAGGTGGGAACAAAAGAAGACGAAAATGACTTTGTTTCAGTAACAAATCGACTGCAAAGAGAGGAAATTGGTACAAATGAGGTACAAAAAATATAAAAGAAAAGCTTAATTTCACCACTCCGTCTCTGAGGTAGACTTTTTTTCCTCCCGTTTTCCATTTTTGTTCTTCATTAGTTTCGATTTTACAAAGTCGGAAAAAAAAATAAAGCATGATCTTTCTTTGTTTCGTTATTATTATTATTGTTGTTGTTGTTGTTGTTGTTGTTGTTGTTGTTGTTGTTGTTGTTGTTGTTGTTGTTGTTGTTGTTCTTCTTCTTCTTCTTCTTCTTCTTCTTCTTCTTCTTCTTCTTCTTCTTATTATTATTATTATTATTATTATTATTATTATTATTATTATTATTATTATCATCATCATCATCATCAGCAGCAGCAGCAGCAGCAGCATCGTCACCTCACTCACTCATCCAGCGTCCTCCGTCGGGTCCCAATCCGCCTGGGTGCTTTCTGACTCTGACTCTGGCGTCAGACCGTTGAGGTGTTTGTTGCTTGCACTGCCTGCCAAGTTCTTTCATAGAGCCATGAGGAAAGACTCAGCTGTTGAGTTTCCTGTCCAGTCAGTGATGTTGTCCATGTATGTTGTTTTTGGTCTGCCACGATTCCTCCTGTGCTCCATTTTTCCCCGGATTATGTCTCTGGTCAGAGAACATCTACTTCTCGCTGTATGTCAAAAGAAACCCATCTTTCTTTGACGCCTGTCGCATATAGTTCTCTGTTCACCTAGCTGTTTTCAAAACAAAAACAATTGACCTGAAAAATATTTGGAAAGTCAAAGACCTGTCAAACAGCTAAAGATAAAATGTCTAAAAGCCATAGTCTGGAGAACAATGATGTGTGGAGTGGAAGGGTAGACCCTAAGAAATGCTGACAAACAAAAGATTGAAGCCGCAGATATGAAATTTTATAGAAGACTTTATAAGCTGGAAAGAAAAACGCACAAATGACATTATGACCATCGTTGTTATTATTTTAGTTCATGTAGAGGGCCTAATGGCAATGAGGACAATGGGGTTAATGGCGTACCCATTTAATATAAACAGAAGCGACGGAAAAAATGAAACTGGAAGGGAGTAGATGAAGAGAGAGAGAGAGAGAGAGAGAGAGAGAGAGAGAGAGAGAGAGAGAGAGAGAGAGAGAGAGAGAGAGAGAGAGAGAAAGTGTGTGTGTGTGTGAGAGAGAGAGTTTAAAAAATATGTTTTAACAAAAGAAAAGAAAAGAAAACACAATAATACAAGGTAACAACCAAAATGTCAGAATTGGATTGAAAAAAAAAAAGACTATCTTATTCATAATTAACTTCATAGAGATTCAGTTCCACGGTATCCCATAAGGCATTCGTGGTTGGTAGGGAGAAAGAAAGAGGAAGGAGGAGAAAGAAACACGAAGTTAAAATAGATGTATGCGTGTGTGAAATGGGATCTAAAGATATAACTATAAGAGGGAGAGAGCGGAAAGAAATATCGGTTCTTTTCATGTGAAACTGAAGTCACAAATATGACAACAGATGATGGTATCATAAATACGGAATACCCCATACTCAATTACAGTTTCCAAGTCCGATTTATATATTTTTGTCGTCCATAATAAAATGATTATAAGCAAGACAAAGATCTTTCCCCTTATTTCAGATCGAAGATTTCGTACATAATTATGTCACAGAAAATAGCACAGTCTAACGGAATAAAAACAGTGTAACTAAAGGAACGAAAATCGAAGTCGGAAGGAAGGACTCACCTGGAAACCAAACAGCATTGGTATACATTTCAAACATAAAAGAAATCCAATCTTTTGGGCATTGAAAGGGCCTAGTTATAAGCGAACTTAATCAAACAAAAATACCCGGTATATCAAATGAAGCAAATCAACTGCAATTTTGGTTTCTTTGGTCAAATGGATTGAATCATAGAAGGCCCCTGGCCAAATCTAGGAGAGTCGAATTGCAAAGCGGATGGAAAATAATTTTTTTTTAATACTGGACAGGGCAGCCTCGTCATATTATTTCATAAAAAAAAGTTAAAAAAAAAAAAAAAAAATTTATTTTCACTTTAAAAAGACTATCCGCCGATGCGAATGACCTTGACCTTCCATATCAATGAAACTTACACAAAACGTAAGGCCGCTGAACCAAAAAATGTAAATTGATTATCATCTTATAGTCCACGGACCGTACGGTCTGTTAACAATGCCATTACCAATAGCCAATCATCATGAAGTTTGACAGTTGTTTACAAATGGAGGACAAGGCGACTTCTATTTGAACCATAAACCATCTGAGAGAAAAATTTTCATGTTAGTAAATGATATACTTTCATAAAACTTTTCAGCGCAACGGAGACAGACTGTTATCAATTTTTTTTTTATTTTTATTCCTTGCTTCATTTTCGATTTTAGTGATAACACGATTTGAAGTAGTCTAGGCTTTTACTTGCAGAAGCATGCTGCAACTTGTCACATTGGCCTACATTATTTTAATCTAGAATCTAGTCATGCTCGATTAATTATCAAGATGTAAATGTAGATTTTAGATTTGGTATTAATCCAGGACTACATTAAAATTTAATAATTGCAACCCGGTCAGGTTTTATATAACTTGAAAAAGAAATATTTAGTTCTACAATTGGACCTGCATGTTTAGCATATTATAAAATATGCATACATCCCTAAGGCTCTGAATTTGTATCAGATTAAAGAAGTTTCAATTTCGTGTTTAGTATATATTAATAATATATATAAACTACAATATTTTTAATATACCAAGAGTGATGTTTGTTTGATTCCGTCCTACCCACAAATTAATGAGGACACACAGATGTCCAGACTGAGCAAAAACTTCAATTTTTCTGTCCTTTCGTTTCATTGGTTGCTATATATTAGTTTTGGTCACAACAAACTTTTTTTCCATAACAAGCATAAAAAAAGGCACCCTACACATATATATTTTTCGGCAATAGTTAAGGGTTGCGGTCCCTTTTGTTTGTTGACATGGCAGCCATCATGGATAGAGCTCAAGTTCTAGATCTATAAATTGATCATGTCGATCCCAATGTAGATTTGGAACGTTTCTAGATTTAGATCTAGATCTATATCTAGATCAAGTGTAGATCGGGTGTATTTTCATTGTTATAATTATTATTATTTTTATTTTTATTATTATTATTGTAAACAATCGGGACCACAACCCTAAAGGAGTGCCTATTTTTCCTGGCCTATGTAAAAAAAAATTTACCACTTACATGTTTTATTTTTTTATTTCTTTTTTTTTTTTGACAGGTCTGATGATTTCAGTCATTAGTGCCTGTCTGTATGGTTCAAGTAAAGTCTTAATACTTAAATTAAAAATTATGATGAAATATTCCTTTTTGGATTGTGATGCGCCCCAGCTTGATAAATGAAATTAGATGGAAATTCATGATTAAAATTGAAAATATTTGGAAATATTAATTTTGAAACCAGTTTTAATAAAAGGTCATCTTCCAACAGCACTCGTGTAAACAAATAAAAAAAACAACTTTAAAAGCTCCATTTAATTGATTCTAAAACTAATGTTATTTCAGCATTACTAGATGCAAGGCTATATTTTTTTTATCTCAGGCAAGGAGATGGGATGCTTGTTTTCCAGTTTACATGCTCACTTTTTAAAATTTTCTTTCTAAGTCTTTAATTTAGTCAATTATATTAGTCAGTTCCACTGATTTATTATGGAACCAAAAATCTGGACTCAATTTTGTGGTTTCAAAGTTAAATCAGCTTAGTATTTTTAGACAGCCATGCTTGCATCTCCTTTACTTGCAGTTGACTTTTTTTTATAATACGTTGCCATTTAGAAGAAAAATGTTTCAATATAGACAGAAATAAGACAGACATATTACATTTTTTTACTTTTGATGCAAGTTCATACCTGTCTACGTCTCATTCAGCTCTCAAGCAAAGCTTTTCAAGCTAGTGTATTTTAAGACAAACAAAAAATTAGCACTTACAGAAAAAGATTATACTGCAATGCTGATCAATACATTCTTCTTTAGACTCTTAGCCCCATTTTATAGCAAAATGAATTTTTTTTTTTAATCCTGAGATACATTTTAGTTTTTACTCTCCTTTACAGTTGAAACATTTAACAGATGACATTTTTTAATAAATCATTCAAACTCCTCAGTCTCTACATCTATTCCTCATTCTCATTGTTTCATCATTTAGATGCTCTATCCTTCCTGGATTTGCAAAAAACTGATATCTCCAGAATGAGTGATATTGAGACCTCCCCAGGAAGAAGCAGCCCTCCTGTGCTGCCCCCAGAATCCCCAGGAAGAAGCAGCCCTCCTGTGCTGCCCCCAGAATCTCCAGGAAGCTCAGTATCTACACGAATGCAGGTAAAGTGCAGTCCATGTACTGTATTCCCTCCATTAGTAGCGCCATCTCTAATAAACGCGCCCCCCCCCCCCCCTCTTCCCATCCAAGCAACACTTAAAAAACACCACTTTCGAGAACAAAAGATTCTTATTAAACTCAAACTCAAAACATTTATTAAGCGATAGATCTGATGATAACAACAGACAACACATGTAAACAATGAATGAAATTGATCGTTTTGTTGTTGACATGTTGATTGCAAAGCAATTTGAAGAGGAAATGACAAGAACGGAATGAAACGTGCGGTGAGCGAATGAGAGAATTATACAATAGGCTTGGTCTCTGACCACGTGGCCTAGGCCGAATTCCAATGTAACCCAACCATGGCACTATAAAACTAACTAGAAAGGGGGGGGGGGGGGGAAGGGCTGCGACGGCGGCACTTTGTCTTTGAAGAAAGTCATCCAAAACATTCCATTAGACGCCCTACCCCCCCTCTTCATTTTCACGCGCCCGGCGCTACTATTGGAGCGAATACGGTATTTTTTTTTCCAAAACAAACAAAATGAGAATTATTAGTGTCTTTCAAAAGGGAATAAAAACAACAAAAAAAGTATTTTTATTTTCTGTTTAGTATTAAAAATAAAAAAAAAGGACCATGGCTGTGCAATCCTTGCCAAATTGATAAAGCTGTAAAGACCATTGTATTGAGGAAATGAGATTCTAGATCTGAAACTGGACTTTTTTGTTTGCTTACAAATCATGAGTGTGATAGATTATTAATTTTATGCTTTATTGTTATAGGAGGAATATTCAGAACTGTTGAAGTTTGCCATGACAAGTGGCTTGCAAGACTCTCAAGAAGCAAAAGGGGGGGAACTTGGTGGTTTGGAGGAGACTTTACAGTCTGTCACATCTCTTGGGCCTACCTTGAGGCAGGACCAGCAAAATAAAGAAGGTGAATTCAAGCTGACTGATGGCTACCCACTCGATGGCACTCTCTTCTTAGATTATGTAATATGATCTTGACATAAATAAAAAACTGTACATGTTGCATGTACTAGTACTGTTAGAGGTACTTTTTCCGCTGTTTTTTTTTTTTTACATAAACTTTTATATCCTGTAGTTACAGTAATATACATTATTGGCACTAAATTTCAATCTTTTGTGTATAATGAAATCTTATATTATTTTAAAATATAAAATTAATATAAATATGTTAGCCTGCATTTTAGCACTAAAATTAGAGCTACCTCAATTTTAATATGATTTGTTTCAAGTCCATTAATCCTTTATCAGAGTCTTAGTACATACAAAATTAAATAAAACACATCTTTCAGCTCAAAAGATGGAAGTTACATGTAGAATGGTGCATAAAATCTTTTGTGAAATAAGTTTCACCATCTTTACATTCCTTTTTAAAGTCAAATACTATGCCAATTGGTTTCAGCTGATCTTAGTGGAGAAGAAATTGCAAGGCCCATCAGGAAGGAATCTTCAGAAAAAAACAGCAACTCCAACAACATGCATAATGATTCTTTCAATGAAAATGCTGCAGTCCTTATTGAGACTGATGATATACCTCCCTTCCTAGGTGAATAGATTATAGTTTTAACTTGTAACAAAAATTTAAAGCCTCATGTTTGATCTAAAAAATTATCTTAGAATGCAAGGAAAGCTAGAAGAAAAACTAAAGCTCAGTCTTTTTTTTCTC
Organism: Elysia crispata; assembly: GCA_033675545.1. NCBI lineage: Eukaryota > Metazoa > Mollusca > Gastropoda > Plakobranchidae > Elysia > Elysia crispata. Next base: position 93,750 of record JAWDGP010005847.1, read on the forward strand.
GTGTTGTTTTTGTTTTAATGTTACAAATAAATAACCATTCATGTCTGTTATAAGAATGTCACAATAGCGGAATCTGATTTTGTCTTGATGACAGTTCAAGTTCTACTGTAACTCCATTTTTATCAACTTAAGAATAGTTTATATGCACTATGAGGTAACTGTACTGAAATTTAACTCATAATATGTCAAATCCTTGAATGAAGCAATAATCTAATATTTGAAAATTAATAAACATATAATGCCTGAGATATCCTAATGTTTAACTTCTAATGCTAAAAGTCATAGTTTGAGAGATGGAAGGAGTGGCTTATGAAATATTTCAATGTGAGAGATAATCAAATATTGTTTTTCACCCTCAAGCATTTTTAGATTTAGTAGTAAAACGGTCATAAAGGGAGTCAATATTTTGAATTATCCTTCCATTCCCCTAAAAAAAAAAACATTGAAAGATACCTTTGCTGTTTCATGTTCTTTATTGAATGTTGCATTGCTCAACAAATAAATTGTGAATTTGTGAATAAGGTATTTATATCAATGACCATTTCCTTATTCTAGCTTGTATTTCAGAATCTTTATGCTTTAGAAATTTAAAGTGCATTGTGTAATGCAACTTGTAAGAGCATCTACAGAAATATTTTTAAACATTTCTATGGTGAATTGTTTAATAGCGCTGCGTTCCTTTTTTTTCTTTTTTTGCAATGATGTCTTTTATTAATCATCAACCAGATACAGGATTTCTTATCTGACACCAAAAATATTTTTTTCTTTATTCAGGGCACACCTCTTGTCAGATAACTGTTGGCCCAGACATAAATGATTTGGGAGACAAACTGGACACATGGTTGGGAAAACTCAAGGGTGACTTCCTAGTATGTAGAGTCAATACATATACCGATTCAGTGCTTATATGTGTTTTTTTTAAAACGCTGTGCCTATCTTGACTAGCTCAAAATTTATCTTAATTTTCACTGTATCATAACATCTACCTTTTCATGCTATGTGTTGCGTGGGAAACAAATAATAATTTTTTATGCCAGATTAAACTTTTTTCCTTATTCCTACTATGGTGTCTTGGATTTTTGAAAAGTGCTGCAAAGCACCAAATCTTTTATGCTGCTCCTCTAAACTTATATTCATGAAAACTCCTGCATTGAAAAGAAGCAGCTTTAAAAAAATATAGTGCTAGATTGGGTCCAAACTGGATTGGACTTAAACACTTCACGAAAATTAATACTCACAAATTCCAGGATTAAATTGAAATTTAATTGGAACAAAAAAAAGATGTTTCTAACAAGATGGCTTTCATGTTCCAAGCACCTGCATAACATTATAAATTAACTAAATGAAGTTAAATCCCCACATACTTTTGCAGCCTTAAAGAGAAATTTACTTATTTTTTTATAATTTAAAAAATAATATTTTATTTCCTCAATCTAAATCTTTCTAGGGTGAGCTAAGCAAAGCTGTAGTGAAGTCTATGGAGGCACAGCAAAAAGGTCATGAGCAAGAGATAAAAGAGTGAGGTCCTATAAGTTTCTGTTAATCAGTTAATGTAGGGAGAAAGTTTTGTAATCAACATGCCTACAGTATGGCTAATCAGAAGGCTTGGTCCTAAATGGAAAAGAGCTGTTGGTTTTAATCTTAAGTTTGTATATTGCTGCTTGCTTTGATCTTTTGAAACTGTCACTGCTTTTTCCTTAAGTACTGTATCAAAGCAAAAGGCAAATATACTGTAACACTTTGGTTAGTTATTTCTTTTTAGTTAAATGACCAATGGGAAGAAAAGTTCATGACTGAATAATGTAGTGTTTTTTTTATACTGTTTTGAATCAGAAATTGATCTTATTTCCTCTGAAGCAGACAAACATATGCTTATTTTACTTAAAGTACCTTTCCAAGTTCACATCTCGATGTCTGATTCTTTGATTTTTTTTATCATTGTCTTCATAAAATTTATAATTATATGTTACAATCATTTGTCATTTTTTACCCAAGTAAAATAGAGCAATATGTGTTTCAAAGCTGGGGCTTTCAAACTATTTTTTAATTGAAAATTTAAGAACAATTAAAAAGAATAAAATAAAAAAAAATCTTGAAAACCATAGAATAATACTTCCTTCTCGCATGACTATTTTACTGTCTGTAGCTATCTGGTCTCTTTTTTATCAGATCATGTTTACTTTAACCAATTCGCCCTCTATTTTTCTCTCTGTGTCTCACCTCAAACCGTTAACTCTCTCTCTCTCTCTCTCTCTCTCTCTCTCTCTCTCTCTCTCTCTCTCTCTCTCTCTCTCTCTCTCCCCCTAACTCTTTCTCTTTCTCCTTCTCACTGGCTCACTCACTCTCTGTTTTTTGACCATTGATCTCTTATCCATTTCATTCAGCGTTGTATCAGACAAACAGCGATTGGAGCGTGAATCTACTCGTATGGCTGAGCAGGTGAGTGCTTGTGAGCAGTCCTTGGCACGGAAGGATACTCTTGTGGAGAATTTGACACAAGCTCTCCAGAAAAGCAAGGAGAAGGTCACAATGGCCAAGCTCTTCTATACTTCCAGAGCCGAGACTGCTGACCAGCGACGCCTGGTGGGTATTTTTTTTTCTGGAGTTCTAATTTTTTAATTCATTTTCTTAGATCAGTAAAAGGTTGCCCTGGATAAAGTGGATTAACTGTCAACAGTGTCTGACTCTATTAATAAATTGATCAATTTATAGCTTTCAAAGTCCTTAAACAAGGATACTCAATCATGAACTGATTCACCTACTTACACATTCAATCAAGGTAATCAGGTACTTGAATTAGAAAAGCATTAGACCAATTGACCAAATGGAAGATCCCAGGTTCAACCCTAGACTTAGCCCCCTGATGATAAGGTTCAATCCCATGAAATGATGACCTTAGAGTTACATGGGCTCATCTGCATAAACTTTCTTTTTAAAGTATGGGGATATAATACTAAGCAAAGACCATTCACCATCTAGATCGAGATTCTTCAATCTGAGCAATTTACAATAAAAGTTTAGTTTTTGTCTTTGATATCATTTAATCTTAAATAAGAGGATCAAATTGACATTTATCATTTGATAACCTTCACCATTTTCTTTAACATATTTTCGTATTTTCTCACCTGGAAAGTGCCAGCCTTTTGTAATGGGAGTTTTTTTAACTATACTTAAATACCAACAATGTGTGAAAAGACCACTTTGTGCTATCGTATTGGAATTTTACACAAGAAATGTCCTAAAAATGAAATCCCTTTTTCTTTGGCTGAGAATCAATGCGTGTTGCATTTGATACTGTTGAGCTTTCTGAAAGATTGCACGTAATCACAAGTTTCATAATGGTATCACTTTATAGAAGAACCACATAAAAAATGAGCAAAGAAAAAAAAGTTTGCAAAGTATACCATCGAATTGTCTTGTGTGGGGAAACTAAGCTCATTTTTTTGGGAGCAGACCTCTTTCAAAATATTTATAACGAATAATTTTTAGAGCTTAAGTTTTAGGTGGCACTCAGCAGTGACTGTAAAAATAGTGAAAATGATCAAAGAATGTTTACCTTTTATGGGATTCAAACCTTTGACACGTAGGTGAATTTCAACTTTTTTCAATTTCCTGTTAGACATTTACTGAGAAACTTGCCCAGCGGCATCATGAGCGTCAGCTAGTACAGAAGGTATTGCGGGCCTGGTTTGGCACCATCCAGACTGGTTGGAGAAATCGTGTGCAGAAGGGCTGTGAGGAGCAAGCGAGGAATGTGTGTGCCCAGCTCTCTCAGGACTATGAAGACAAGATCAAAAGTGTGAGTCATACGCAGGTTTTTAAAGCAGAGTATAACATTCTGCTCTGCTTGTTTGCCTTATAGATTCATGGAGGGGGAAGGGGTGCGAGGGGTGTCTTTCTCACTTTTGCAGTCTAGTTTCAGGGTTAATGTGTTCTCATTTTTTTTTTTTTTGTTACTGGGAAAAAGTGAAACACCTCCAAACAAAGGAGACTCCCTTCAAAATGTTTGTCATACAAGTGAAATCTGTCCTTGCAGAAAGATTTAAGTTCATGGAGGGTTCTGAAGAATGCCAGTTTGAGGACCAAAATACTATGATACAACTACAGTCTAGTTTTTGGGAAATCTCTATGCATTAAAAAAGAGATGGATATTCACTTTTACTTTAAGGCAACCAAAAAAGTTCAAATTGCTTATAAGCAATACATTTCCATCTGGCCAGATGGAGCTTGTTATCCTTAGTAAATTCCTTTCATGGATCATCATTCTGAATCTATGAATAATTGAAAAAGTTTTGACCTTTTGATATCAAAGAATGGGTCATTTTTTTCTTTGGTATATATATAAAAAAAAAAAGCAGAGAAGCTGGTAGTCTTATACCTCTAAATTTACACAAAAATTGACATATTTTCTTCAATATTTTAGATAGGAATATGAAGTTTTGCAGTTTTTTAATTTTGGGGTGGCAAAAAAAAATAGCAATTTGAAATTTAGTATCTTGCCATGAACTTCAGAAAAATTACATTTCATTGAACCATGTTACATAACTTGGAAAGCAGAATTTGCCATTTTTGCTCTGAAAATTTTGAAAATTTGCAAATAATTAGATCTTTTGAAAAAAATAATACTTTTGTGGGGAGAAAGGAAAAACATATAATGAGGAAACAAATAAGAGTGAATTACAGTTCAGGAAAAAAAAGCATTCCAAATTTTTCCCTCATCCGTGACTCCTTCATGCTGTTTACATAGCACAATGTTAATCCTCCCCTCTAAGCATCATTTCTAAGGTGTATGGCGTGAGGGTAATTTTAGTGTATTGTATGGACGTTTTAAAAAAATAATTAAAATGAAAAGGAAACTTGCCAAACCTGTACATTTTCTACTAGTATAAAAATTTAGGACCCCCCCCACCCCAAAAAAAAAATATAAATACATACTCATGACCTTGACTTGTCTTGACCATCAACATCTATTTTTGTGAACCTAATTTTTACTTTTGTGGCCAGATTACTTGAAAATGGTCACATTTAGGTCTTTACATGAGATGACAAAAAATTAAATAATTTATCCTGCTTTTAGAAAATTGATAGGATTAGTACCTTCCAACAAAAAATGATGGCACCAGACCCATTTTTCTGACATGTAACTCAATCTTTCAATACATACAAAAACATTGAGTGATCCACTTTTAAAGGTTCAAATAAGGAAGTTTCACTTTGCTTTCAATGGAAACAGAAAGTAGATCTCTTCTTCTTGAAGGGAGAAGATGGCCAATTTATGAACTAGTGTTTATTTTGTCACTGAGATTGCCAAAATGTGGCTGACTTAACAGCTGTAACGCCACAAAGTGTACTAACGTCTGTCAACACATGGAGGGTTAATATTGTTTAAAGGAAACTTTTTAACAAAGTTTTTGTTCATGCATAAGATAAGACCGAAATATTTTAGTGCATCGTAAAATATTTGTGGCTTTTTTTTTCTCTCTGTCGTATGGATCTCATCACCAGTTAAATATGGAAATAGCAACCCTTGAGCAAAAGGTGTCATTCCTGCAACAAGAGCGAGGACAGTATGCAGAACAGGTTCGCAAGGCATTTATGCGTGGAGTCTGTGCTCTCAACATGGAGACCATGTCTGCTTTTGGCCCAGAAGAGGATTTTGACGTTGATCCTTCCACAGGTTGAGCCTCTCCCCCCATTTTCCACCATTTTTTATTTTCAAAATGTATATTCTTTTATTGAAATGTCACTGATGAATCAAGCAAACAATTTGCCATGGAAGATATGAATATAAAGAAGAGAATTTTGCTTCCTTGTGGTGAATTAAGAGTTGCAGCTTTTTCTTGGATTATGTCTCACAGGGATGTTTTTGTGTTTTTTTTTAAGTTTTGTGCAAAAAGTGTTCTTTTCACCTATAAGTCAGGTGGTTTATTTTTTTTAATTGCCGCATCTGAAAAGCTAGACAATGATTAAGAAAATGTTCAAATACATGAATTAACCAAAACTTTTGAAGAAAAAAAACAAACATTCTAATGTTTTAATGTTATAATGTTTCAAGAAGGAATTTAGTTAACAAATATAAAGTACACAGAAACTTTTCCTTCTTAAAGCCTGTAATTACTTTTCGTAATAAAACGTTGATTGATGTCATTATAGTCGAAATATATAATCAAGTTTGAAGGGCAATAATTTCATTTTAGTAAAATTTAGTTGAATATTTCTATGAAAAAGAATAAAATTCTGGAGAACAATTTACTTAACATAGAGTTACTTTAATCATACCCAGAAGTGAAATGCAACAGAAGCGCCTAAGACGCATCAGCCTATTACATCTTTTTTGTTCATTGGTATTTATGTGTTCCATTGAACATGAAGATAAAATTGAAGCAGGGCAGATCAAGATATCTAAAAAAAATATTCATCATCCTGTCTATTTAAATAAGAATCAAATCAGCCAGGTTGTCAATTCAAAAAAGTGCTTGATTAATTCTCTTTGATTTTGCTTTTATTAGTTTAAATATGAATCTGTATATCTTTGTTCCTCAGGCCACTCTTTACCTAAAACAGTCTCAACAGGGCCAGCGAGCTATCAAGAGTTTGGTTCGGAAAACCTGAACTTCAACCAAAATGCCAACAACCAACCTCTCTCTCATCCTCCAACAATTCAGGAACTGACACAAAATGATGGGCTAGGGGTGATACAACAGCAAGAACAGCAGCAGCAACTACAGCATCAGTATCACAAAGAGCCACGGTCCTTTCCACTGGCTGACGTACAAATCGCTTCTGGTGTGATAGATTCTGGAACTGTTGGTGTGCAGCCTCGTTCCTTGCCAACTTTTACGCACAAGGTTTGTTAATTTTTTTTTAGTTCTCCTGTGTGAAATGAGTTTCATATATAATTAAAGCTTAATAGGGCCTAATTAATGAAAAATTTATTAATTGTGATATTTTAAAGCCCAAGCTTGTTTATTGATCGTCGACCTTTAGTTTTTGGCCACTGGCTAGTAAATTCCATTAGCCTGATCAGTTCATCAGGTTATCTGTCTGCTAGAATGCAGATTCCCATTTTTCAGCCTGAGTCTTTGAGATGCATCCTTATTTTACAACTAAAAGGAGATTTCAAGCTCACTCACTATCATTCTTAGCAAAACTCCTAAAATATGGAATTGCTATATTGATTCAACAAAAGAAGCATTGATGAAAGATCTATTTCTTGATTGAAAGAAATGCAGTGATTTTGGTATCACTTATCGTCATAACAGGGGTGCCAGTTTTTAAAGGAGGCTAAAGAAGCATTTCAACAACATTAATTTTTTAAGATAAATTTTATTAGTGATTTATTTATAATTTTTCTTGAATAATACTATGTACAAAACGGCAATAGGGGGTGGGTTAATAGTTCTTAGCTATTTGAAAGTTTAGAGGTCCTTTGTTTGTAAATGGGCAGGAAAAGTGTTTTATACTTAAAACATGTGTTTTGGTTTATCATTATATTTTAGTATCACAGTCACTTTTAAAGAACTTTTTTTTATTCATTTTCATGTCTGTCTTTGTCATTTTAAGAGCCTGCATGTCTTTCTTTCTCTTTCCCCCCTTCATACTTTTTTTTCTCCTTGCAATATCAATACATTTACACTCGTTAGACTAAAGTCAAACATGTCAAGACTAAAGGTCGGCCAGGAACGGCACCAAGTTCTGCCCACATTCGTCACACAGGCCGATCAATGGGTGTAGCCAATCAGAGCCAACCTCTAGCACCTCCAATGGCTTCAGTAGTTGTGGAGCGTCACAATCCTGTCACAAAGGTTTGTGGCTGATGATGACTTTACCATTACTTTGATGAAGAATTGTTGATAGTATTTGATTTAACTCAACCCCACCTAAGTAATTCCAGCTCAGGTAAAGCACTGACCCTAAGAGAAGAGACGTAACTCGTACAAAAAAAATAGATCCATACATTTAAAAAAATATTACCACCAAACAAAACAAGATAAAATTATGAAATAAACTGTAAAAAAAACCCTACAGTTCTTGAATTTTTAATAAAACAAGGTTTTATGACAGTAAACCAATTTTCTAAAACTTTTCCTTCTCTTCAGGCTGACTCCATCACCATTTCAGTTTTTTCACCACCATCTCAACATCACAATCTGACTCCCAATGTCAAACGAGCAATGGTCATTATTTTATGTTGATTGTAGGGATAATTATGTAGATAAACAAAATAAACAGTTTCTGTAGCATCCCTAAGATGATTCAAGTGACCATCCATCCTAATTCAAAGTTTAGATCTAGCGTAGGCCTTGAAATCGCCGAAAATCGCGGTTAAAAACGGTCAATTTTGAAGCGCTTTTTTAGATCGAAATCTAGTCCGCAAACGAAACTAAAATAATCAAAACAAAGTTTAAAGTTTCATGTAAACTTAAATAAAGTTTGCACGAGATTCCGGTACTTTTAAGAAAAGAAAGTAGACACCCAGAAAGTGAAAGTAAACGGGCGAAGACAGGCGATTTAGTTATACATGGTCCATATGGGTGACGGTGGGTGATATAGATGGGATTGAGTTACAGAAACCTTCTAATGTATGAAAGTAAATGATACAGTTCATTGGAAAATCATACGAATTAAGAAAGTAACAAGTTTCAAATTCTATATTAAAAGAAAAGTAGTATGCCTTGCTCTCAACAGCTTAGTGCAGTGTCCTTTTTATATACATAAGGTTCATAGATTGTTTTGCTACTGCTTTTTGATGATACCATTGTTGCAAAGAATTCATCAAACATTGAAGAATATAACTTATTAGAGATGAGAAGCACATGTCCTGTTTCAACACACATTGTGTTTTACTTTGATATTATTATGTTATGATTTATTAGAATATTACTACATTTTCATTTTTCTTGCTCATCTCTATCAGCAAACTTTGGGTAAGGCAACTGCTGTACGATACCCCAAAACATCTATGGGTCAGGTGTCAAGGTCTCAACCCTCATCCATGGTTGGTCAAAGTTTTAAGCCTTTGGCAGGACAGTCGAGGAGTTTGACGATGGTCTCTTCTTCAATAAAAGTAGTTGAATAAATTAGAGATAACTTTCTTCTAGTGTTTGTAATTGTTAAAAATTTTATGAATCAGTCAATGTATCTAGTATTATATTACTTCATTTTTAGATGTAAATATTTTATTAACTTTATGAGTTTCTGCTTGTAAATACTGGTAGGCATGGTGACGATGTTTAAGGTTTAGGTTTTGATATTGACAAATGTTTGTTTCAAGCAAATTTCTTGTTTGCTCTGTTATATCCAGTCAACAAAAATCATAAACATTTATTGTCCATTGTTTTAGCTAATGTCATTTTCAACTGTTTAAAAAATTTTAAAAAAAGCAAACAAAAAAAACAAAGCAAGTTGAGCAGAAAACAAACTAAAGATGCATTGTTGATCAAAATGCAAAAAGTTTATCTCAAGCTAGCCTTATTGTAGAGGAAGATATTAATAACTTATGTCATTGCATATTTTAAGTAATGCATGTAATGTTGCTGCAAATTATTTTTATTTAAACTCTATGCAATAGTGGGATGGTGGAGCAGGAATAAAGTTCTTGTTTATTGACAACAATGTTTAGAGTAATGTGCAGAACCATGTATATTTGGTCCATTTAAAGATGTATTATTCTAGATCTGAATGAAGAGCATGTGATGATCAAACATTTTTGGTATTTATGTTCCCAAAACAGCGATATGTTGCTTGTATGTTTGTTTAAGCAGAAATGTATTTTTAGAGAGCATAAAATGTTCAACTCTAGTCCTCAAGAAATATATTGATTTTGAACAGTCTTATCATAGACACCAAAGTCTTAAGTGGATAAATTGACTGAGTTTGGTAGCATCAATTAGCTCAGACATAAATGTCTAAAACAGTCTTTTATGTGTTGAGAATGATGTGTACTAAAGAACACAATTGAACCAAAATTCTAGGGACATGTATTTTGGTTGAACCAGAGTAATTATCAGAGGAGGAAAGTATTCAGAAACCAAAAAACATTTGGATTTGTCTTTTATTTTTGTAACATTTAACTGTTAAGCCAACCATACAAACAGAGAGGATGCTAGGCGTTGCACAAGATATGTGTGCAAGGCACTCTGGGCTGTGATTTTACCTACCACACACACAGTAGGAAAACAAGGGGTGGCGTGTAGGTTTTGGAAAATTTGAGGTCACCGGCCAATAGACTGAGTGACATGTGGCAACACATTGCATGAGCCAGTTGACTCAGCCGCGTTTATTTGTGCAAAAAGACATATAGGGTGAAAGCAAGACAATAGGAGGAAAAGGGGGAAATACAATGACAGCAACACGCCCTCTTGAGCCAATGACCCAGATAGGGCTTTTTAAATTTTATTTTTTAAATCTCCTGTTCTATGTAACATTTATGTATTATTTGGTATCAATTTGCACAAAAATTTGATGAGAAATACGATTCTGAAACTTTTTTTTGTCAAAATCCAAAATTTTTATGTCATTTTTTTATAGCCTGGCTGAGCCTGTCAGGCGTTGCACAAGAAAATATCAGGCAGAGCTTGATATTCTGCCCCCTCGCTAGGCGGTATGAGACACACCGTCTATACCCGGGGTTTTCATGTGTTTTTCCTCACACGCAGTGGCTCAGCGCTGGACTCGTAAAATCTGATCATGCGCCTTGTTCAACTACGGTGTGTATGGTGGACTTCAGAGTGCTATACTTCCAAAGTCTCGAGTCACATACATAATGCATTCTGTCCAGTTGTGACTCATTACTTCCCATTCCCTTATGTTCCCCAAAAAATCCTAATTAAAACCTGCCCCGACTTCCTTTGCATTCCAGTTTCATGGGAGAGTCAATTTGCATCATATTTGTAGTCACCAAATTAAAGATGTTCATATATATTTTGCACTACTGGATCTATGCTTTGATTATTTTGAAGTAGGGAAACAAAACAAAATGCGTTCAGATAATTTTACTTGTGAGCCAAAATTAAACCATACTGATACCATTTTGACTTCCCTCATTTCTTGTTTTTTGTTTTATTTTTTTTTACTTTTAAAACACTTTATCATAATACATACATTTCAAGCGAGATCTCCCCGCAATCATATATGCCAGTATTAATAACTCTAAATAAAAAAAAAACCTAATCTATCCGAAGAGTTGGACAAAATGCAGTCCTGTTTTTTTTCTTCTCTTCTTTATTTAAAGTAATTGATTTTGTGATAAAGCCAACACTGGAAAAGGTGAAACCCATAAAAGTGGAGATTTATAAGGATGTGTGGGCCGGCTATAGCTCTTCCTAAACCCAATACAGTCCGTAAGTCACTTTATATTAAGAGCATACTTTTAACAATGCTAACTTAGTATGGTCTTGCACTTTTGGTGACAGTAACAAAGAAGAGTGCGTAGGGCGTGGGCAGAATGGAGGTTGGGTGTGTCTAGATCTAGACCTGGCTTATCATTAGTTTGCATCATTTGTGGCATGCAGTGCATTGTTTTCTCCCTTCCACCGCTCATCTTAAAGCATTCTTTTCTCAGCCTCCAATAATGTTAACCTTTTTTTAATCATGTCACTATTTTTTTTCTGGTGAAATTGGAATGAAAGTAATGATAGTCCTCAGCTAATACTAAAAGAGGGGTAAAGCTGGTCCCAAGGTATTGACTTTAAGCAGATTCCACTGTAACTATCGACGAAATCAAATGTTAATAAACATTCAAGCAAAAGTTTAGTGATCATTGTTCTTTCTTCCCTTGTGTATACATGTTTTTTTTTTTTTTTTGGTCTTATAAGTCGTCAAGGCCAGTGAAAGATCAATATTGGTGCCTGAACCTGAACTCAAAACAGATCTTTTAAGTAGTTTTTTGTCACCAGTAGTGGTGCAATGGGCATTATGCTGGTATTTCACTGGCCTCGATCAATGATTATTTGTAAGGATTATTGAAACGAAAACATATTTTACCCAAAAAAACACACCGAGAAACAATGCAAAAATCGAACATTTACAGTTCGTATTTTTGTGATGCAATTTAAGGTAATTTTAGTGGGAGAAATTTGAAATGAAGAGATAATCATTGAACTTTTTAAAAAATTCTTATGATGGAGATCTTTCTTTTGAAGTCGGAAATCAGAAATAGCTCCGCTTAGTAATTAATCATGTTTCTAGGAACATGAACAATGCTCGAAATAATTCAAGAGAGATTCCCTCCACTTACTTTAGTGGAATTCAGAATTTACTGAAGTTAAAAAAACATTAAAAGTGGCATTGTTGGACGGGCTGATTGTTCTCAGGAGCATAAAAATGAGTATCCAAATCTGGAGTAAATTTTAACCTTTTTCTCTCTTTTGGAAAAGTTATAAGGATTAGTTTTAAAGTTTCCAATATCAGGAACACACACGGCTCAAAGTAAAACCTATATCGTAAGAAACAACAAAAGGCTTAAAAAATTAATGTTTGAAGCTGTATAACAAAATGATGTGACAAAGCAGAGGAAAAGGTGATTTATAGGTTCAGAATTAAAATCAGACTTGTATGAAGTAGGTTAAAAATTCACGGCATTAAAAGTACACGCATAAGAAATATTAAAAAAATGAAAACTGTAGACAAAAACACAGCAGCAAAAAACATTACCACTCAATTTTGAATTATTTTATCAAAAATATCTAACAGCCTAACAAGTTTAAAGAACCAAAAAAAAAAATAATGCAAAAGATACAAAAGTAGAAAGTTTTAGCTTATATGAACTTGGCAGCTTAATTGCAAAAAAAAAAATACTCCAGAAAATTTCTTTCGCAGAGTTCACATTAAAATTTGTTTAAAAAAACTAAGACAAACGAAAACAGCTTTGAATAAAATGTGGTTAATTAGAACTGCAAAAAATGATTTATGTGTCTATTTATATACACATTCTGGTCTCTTTAAAAAGAAAATAATTTACATCTTTCTCATTTTATTAATTTGCAAATATTTTTTACCTCAGATGAAAAAGACCAAAATTAACCAAAAAAATAAACCAAACACCTTTTGGTGAATATGAAGACAATTAGGTATGTTTTAATTAAATAGTTCTTCAAAACTGGTGCTATCCTTTTTTTTTTCACTATCTTGATGGCAATGTTGAATTTACAAAAGTAGAGCTAGATATCTAGAGCACTGATCCGCATTACATTAGTTAAAATGAAGGATCCATTGCTTTGAGGAAATGAATTGCTCGATATAAAGACCTCAGAGCATTTTTTCCTATATCTTGAACCAAATTAACACCTCATTTCTGAAAACTCAATGTTTCAACATTTCACGAGAAGTTTGACTTGAGCAGTGTGCTTTATGTTGTTACCGTACTGTGCAGTTCTGTTTTCAACCATTACAGCCAATTTCAGCTTGCTAGGCTAGATGTGGCTGCCAGGACCTTTATTTGGTTTCAACTTATTTCTCAAAAATAGCACTGAATTTGTTCTTGCTAAATCTATAACATTTTTGCGGAAACCAAAAGCACTAAAGTACATCAAGGTCAATTATTATAAGCATTAAAAGTGCATAAAGGTCACTGAGTAAATTGAAAAACATACATACACTGGACGGTGGCTATGAAGGTTTTTAAATCCGAGTTATTGTTACTTCAATAAAGCAATACAACAATGTGAAGTTCGTAGGATGTTAATTTTAAATTACATACAATTGCCTGGGAAACTGATACATTGTTTGAAGTGACCAAGAGCTTAATATTTACACTTTCCTTAGATACCCTGAGAGATAGAAAGAAAATTAGTGCCCTGGGCCAAACTATTTGCATAGGAGGAAGAAAACTTATAAGGTTAGAAATTTACCCTTCGCATCACAAAGACAGTGATGACATATACATGCATATATAACATTTAAATGTTACAAAAAATATTGCAGAGTCAGGATGGTATGTATAATAAAAAAAAAGACAGTGTGCTTAAGTATGCGACACAAAAACACTTAGTGCAGTTCAAAGCGACATAAAAAAAATAAAAAAACATAACAGGAGAAACATAACCAGACTCTTGTCCTCAGATGCCCGGGTGCACATAGATAAAAGATAAAATGGTAATTGCTGTAATTATAAGAGTATATCAAATTTACACACAGAAAACTGAGAAATAAAATAAAAACGTAGATGCCATAGATGACATATGTTAAGCCTAAAACTTTTCTGCAAATAGCTTTCAATATCAAACTGGTGGTTGAATTTGATGTTTATGTCATACAAAAATAAAAATTTTTTTTTTGACCCGCGAAACTTATTTAAAAATCAATAAAATGCACAAAAAAAAAAAAAAAAAAAAATTAAAAATCATTTTTGTGCGAATGCCATGAAACTCTATGGCAATAGATAAAATAAATATTTTAAAGCTTAAAGTACCATACCAATTACTTGTGCTTTTTGTCAACTCAACGATTGGACAAGTCATAATCTACATGACCTTAATGATGTTCAAACGTTTTTATCAATTTTTTTTAAAGTTAGAATGGGTGAAGAAACTAAAAACAAAATTTTAATCAGCAAAACTTGAAAAAAGAGAAACAAATTAATATCAGGATGGAAACTTACTTCATATAAAGCAATTTCTCACAATTTCAGCCCGATAATTAGAAGTTGAAAAGCTGTGCGTATCTGTTGTATATTTTACATTGCCTTTAAAAAAACCCACAAAGGTTGAGTACATAAAAGCAAAGTATGGTGTGTAGCTATATGAAAAATTGTCTGCAAATATAATTTAACGAAATTTCACAGTGAAGAAGTTAAATTAAAGACCAGAAAACATTCTGAAACAAACTATGGCTTTGGAGTAGCTAACAAAAGCAATACTCATTTTTATTAACCTGCAACTCACAAAAGACAACAATTGTAACTACACCCATGAATGGCGTTGATGAAACACACACACACACACATATACATATATATGTGTGTGTGCATGTGTACCGAAATACATGAGCAGCCTATAAAGTAAGTGATCTAATATATAAATATATGTGTGTGTATATAAATAGATAAATTATACATCTGTCATGTAGCATTAACTACTTTTCCAACAGGCCAATTAATGTTTCCACCCTATAAAAAATCTTTTGTGCATGAAGAAACAGCTCATAGTATGCTCTCAATAGTTCAAGTGATGATAATAATCTAAAGACACATCGATACAAGTACCACACATTCTCACACACACTTCCCCCCAAACCCAACAGATACCCTTAGAAGTACAAAATGCGCATAGCAAAATGCAAATAACTAAGAGTTTGAATTTAAGGATTAATTTGGCAGTGTGGTTTGAACAGTTTAAAGTTGAAGTTGCTAGGAATTTAAGTTTGTATGCTGAGCAAACTCATTTCTATAAAACGTTTTACTACGAAACTAAATCAGTCAGATATTTATACATCACAAACACTACTATCTGACTTAATACATTTTAAACATTTGCAATGATAAACATGGCAATAAGTTACAACAGAAATTAAAACCTGATTTAGAATAACTTTGAAATGGACTAAAAAAATGAACTTTAAGATGGATTTTTTTAAAGATTGTAAATGGGCTTTGCACCTCTCTCTGCACTTCTCTCCAAAACACTCACAAGCCCTTCCATTGAAAGCTAACTCTTCTCAAAATCAACCAATAGTCTATGCCTCAATTCCTTCAGCTCAAAAAAAAAATAGGACTCATCTGTTACAGGTCAGACCTTTCTTCTAAGTGAACAGAAATAGGCCTAGACCATGGACAAACTCTTTCACCTCTCCTTACTTTGTCCTCTATCCAAATCTTTGTCTCCATATAAGATTCCTCCAGAAACTTAGCGACGTTAAACATATGAAAGAATAATTTTAAAAAAAATTGTGCTTTATGCCATGCAATTTATTTTACAATGCATGTTCTGT
Organism: Elysia crispata; assembly: GCA_033675545.1. Classification (NCBI taxonomy): domain Eukaryota; kingdom Metazoa; phylum Mollusca; class Gastropoda; family Plakobranchidae; genus Elysia; species Elysia crispata. The sequence goes on from JAWDGP010005847.1 coordinate 109,677, forward strand.
TATCATTTCAGGTCTTTGGGTCATCTACAGAGGAAAGTTAGCAGCCTATGAAATTAGTATTGATGTTTGTTATGTAATTATAAACTCTCTCAAAGAATTATTCAGCCTAACTTGAAATTTCATTCTTAGCCCCATACAATTTTCAGCACATGATTTCTCATAAGCCAGCAGTGCTTAAAACAAACTGTTTGTAACATCTTTACACGCTTTGCAGGTCAACTTTCTATTTTAGTATTTGACAATGTCTTTGAGTAGCTATTTACTGTATCAGTTTAAGCATGTAGAACTCCTTAATCTGATTATGACATACATTTGATACATAGGCACTTGACAAGACAAACTCATTTTGCTGCCTCAACAACAACAAAAAATTGTAGAAGTTTAATGATAAAGTGTTTGCTTGACTTATCATCATCTCTAGTTTGAGATAATTTAATTCTCTTAAGGCCTCTGACAAAGATATGTTTATGATACTTGATGAAGAATAAAAACAGAAGGAAAAAAAAGTTCTTTCCCTAATTCGATGTATAAACATTACAAAATTATATTTATTTCAAAGAATACAAAATTAATTTAGTGAATATATGAAGTGTAAAATGACAATAAATCTGTATACAAGATACAATTGTATGTGTTGATTGCCAGCTGTATCATTTTTTTCTAATGTGTGCACAAGCGGAAGGACAAAACAATATATAGATAAATAATACTAACTTGTACATCTGCGTGTTCTAGCTAAATCATTTGTTAGAAATCTAAGACAAAGCACCAAACCTGTGAGAGTATCCTGGTCATAAGCAATGCAACAATTTACTGGTTTTGTTTCATAGACAGTACACATAAACAATGTGGCAATAACAAGGAAATTTTCTTTAAAGTGTTTGAATATTTTGCTCAAACACTGGTGTGGTAAGTAGCAGTTCAACAAATAATTGTAAGTCATATGTAATTGTCTTACCAAGTGTACTTTCATTAACGTACATCAACACATTTTCTTTTTTCATTTCAGATTCCAGAATTACTTCCCTCCTACTCTCCAGTCCCGTTATAATTTTTTGAAACTATTAAATCCTAACAGATAAAACTCAACTACTGAGCACTTATGTCGGATGGCGGGTGCTAAAGCTCATAAATAAAAATGATAATAAAGGATAACTTTTTTTTTTCTATCTGGATGAACCTCAAGCTGTGATATAAAGTAGAAAATGGAGCAAAAAACTAAAAGAAGCCATATGGATTACTTATCTGATAATTAAAAATGGACAATGCATTCTTTCTATGTTATGATATCTGAGCAATCAGAAAAACAAGTATCAAGTGACTTGACAGAATAAGTATAATATCTAGTCCGGCTTTTGTTATTTTCATAAATTATTGGGATTCTCTGATGCTTTGAAAACTGACATTTCAATTTATAAGCAGACGAAAAAATAATATACAGTCTCACTAAAGAGAACAGAATAGCACTCTAAGAAATGCTTATAAATGTGTTTAAAAAAAAAGAAATATCACAGTGCTAAATACCTGAAGCAGTTAAAAATATGTGAAACAAAATATCAATTGAGAGGGGAAGTAAAATGCATTTGTCTGAAAGGTTCATTAACTTCATAAAATCATAAATATTATTGTGTATCAAGTAAAAGTTACTGATATAGCCATTGATTGTCAATTTCATGTAAACTCAACTGCATGACAAAGTCAAGTTCAAATAGGTTAACACAGAACTCTTTAACCTTGAGCAGACGCAGAGTAAGCTGAATATAATTATGCCTATTAAGAATATATGTCAGAATGTGGAGTACACTTGAAGGTTTACCAAGTTCAATCAAAGCTGATTTCAAAATAAGTTTTCTAAATTACTTTAAGTTCTCTAATTTTCACTTAGAACCAACGCTCGCAAAGAGGATTTTTAAATTTTATAGTGAGCAAATTCTTACACATAAAAAAAAAAACAAACTTTCTAATTTTAATATAATCCTTTGATGAAACGCACAAAAAAAGAATATAATAAAGAAACCCTTGGTGTAAGATTTTAAAGTTTTACATCATCAGTAGTTAAAATGATAAACCCACCAAGTTCTCAAAAAAAAAAAAAATTAAAAAAAAGTAAGGAAATACCGATATCAGTCTATACATAGAAATCAGACAACAATTTGCAAAAAGGGTAGACTATAAAAGGCAAATTTACTTATGTCACATGCAGCAAAAAGCAATATTTTTGCAATAGTAAAAAGTAAAAGAATGCCCACCTCCTTCAGAGCATTAGAGAACCAGGAATAGGGTCCTGTTGCAAAAGCAGAGATTTAAAGTAAAAAAAAAAGTGATACACCTCTTTGCCTTTGGACTTGACTTTTGCTTCATATGTTTACTGGTCCCAACAATTCCAAAAACTTACCTTAAAAATTTCTTGTTTTGTTGGTTACATGCCATATCATGTTTTTGTTTTCTTTGATAAATCTCAAAAAGGAGAAAAAAGAGTTAAAATTTATTTTAAAAAGCATATTTGTATAAAACTGAATAATTAAACTGTTATAACTCTTTTAAGATATAATGGATTGTTTGTCCTTAGAAAAAAAGTAATAAAATGAGGAAATTCTTTGAAATGCTCTTCCTCCAGATTAAATTTCAGACTTTCACTCATTTGGATAGAGGAGGAAAACACTCATACAAGAATTTACAGTTATTTGGGTAAAAAAAGCAAACTCAAATTAACTCATTCAGCCTAAGAGCCTCAGAGTGCAGCCAGAAAAAATCATAAATTATAGCAAGCGGCTGAAGTTATGTAAAACAGAAGATCTTATAATTGTTATAACCAAGAGTTCACTTCAATCTCCCAAAACATTACATTTATATGTGGACTTGGCCTCTGGGCTTAAAGGGTGAAGTTGTTCATTATTAAATTGGTTCACTGCAAGCTATCTCATTCCAGCTTTTTGTTTCGAATTTCAGGGGGTTTTAATACTCCTGGTATAGAATATGATTTCAGATTTATATTACCTAGATGAAAGTCATGAGCTCTGCTCTAAGCAATAGCGCCATTAGTGAGGAATGCCAAACACAGTGAACATTCAAATGATAAAAAACAAAATATCATAATATACAGAAATGGGAAAACAAATGTTACAAAATAGTACTGGGGATATATGAAAAAAATCCACTGGTTGTTTAAACAGAACTCATGACTTCCAAGTAAGTGGCTGAATTCTTTGTGAAATAGTATTCCTAATACACACACACATTTATTTGTACAGCAAAGATTTATTTGCCTCCATATCCCCCAACAATTCTCTGCTGGAAATCCACTGTCAGGTGGACATGATCCAGACCGCGGAGTGTCCTCAGGTAGTCAAAGCTGCTCTTTGTCTTCTGGTCTGTGATACCAAGATGGGTGTAGAGATCCTTAAGGCCTTTGCTTCGTGCTTTTTCTACAATAACGGTGTAATTGGCCTTGGAGATAGTCTCAAGCTGCAGTGACTCAGCCCGTGCTTTCTCTCTCAGCTCTGCTGCCTGGTTTTTAATATCTCTCACCTGTTGGGCAATTCAATGAAATGTTTTGTTAATGACATGTCTTCTATACTTGAAACAAAAATCCTAATTAATAATTTGAAAAATTGAAAGTAAATCAGGGAAAAAAAAAATCAATATTTCAAACGAGTAGGAAAGTATTTCCTAAAGTTAAGCGTAGAAAAAGTATGAAAAGCCTAAAAGATTACAAATTTCTGTAAATTTTTTTCCAAAATATGAATTTCCTTGTTTTGTTTCAAATTTTGGTTATCTGGAAACTTAAATTATCAGCCCATCTAGTTTGCTTGTTTCACAATGGAAATTGAGAGCAAAAAGCTGTCAAAAGAAAAAAAAACTAAAAGAAAATATCTTGTATTTATCATCTGATTCACTAGAATTTATTATATGTCATACATGATTGAAGGGAAACGCAGCAAGGGTAATCAGCGAGAAAAGAATTGGACCGACTAACAAAGTGGCTAAAAGTGGGAGAGGTGACAGAGTTACTAGAAGAGATGAGGGATAGAGATGCCTGGAAGCTCATAATCGCCTAAACTAAAGAACAAGGCACCTGTTTGATTGAATGTATAAGCAGAATACCCATTACAATTTTTAATTTTTTAAATCAAATTTCATCTAGAAGGTCTCTTAAAGGACATAAGTTCCATATGTTCCTCAGCAAGATGTCAAATGGTAAAATAAAACTACAGATAAAAAAGTATTAATATTTTATCATAAAAATAGGGCAAATCAGTTTTAGTATGCACGCTGTGTCTATGACGGTGAAAAAAAGGATATATGAAAAGCAGAAAGCAAACAAAAAATGAAAGACCATGCAAACATAGTATCCCATCTCTATTTCCCTCATCAAAAATTATACTAAAGACTAGAGTGTTAATCAGACACAAGTTTTATTTGAACTCATCGATAAAATGTATTTTCTGCCCTTGAGGCGTTTTCCGGCCCCAGAAAAATATTTCGTTGTCATGCAAATAAAAAGTGCTCTAACTCAAAAGAAATTTTATCCACTGGTGCCTGAATTAGGCTGATTGTAACATCACTACCGATTGTTCCACTCATGCCCCTTTCACTCTCTCTCTTCCTTCTTCCTATTTGTCTCAACATTATTACTCACAATAGCCTCTGTATTTTTTCTTAAGACAGATGCATCCTGGAAATATTGTCCCCGCTCTGTTTCTTCCTTCGTGACAAGTTTCTCCAGGTGCCTGCCTTCTACTTCCTCTGGGATATGGACTGCTCCTAGCTGGAAGTACTTCACATCCACCCACAATCCCTTGTCCTTCTCGTTGTTACACTGGTCCAGGCTGGTGCACCCCGCTGGACAAGCTGTCACAGGATTTGAATTTGTATTGGAGAAAAGGGAAAAGAAGTATGGAATGCATTTGAGATTAAAGGGTAAGTTCTTGAAATTTGACTTCCCACATTTAAGCCTGAGCATGTTAGTTGAGCCAGTATATAAATTTTATTCAATGCAAAGTTTATGCAGATGCACTGTGGCATCGAAAACAAGAACTTATTACAAAATGCTTCTAAAAATAAAGCTAAATAGATAATGGAAGAGATGAAATTCCTCACCTTTACAACTCATCAAACTTGGATGCTAAGCCTATTATTATATGTTTTTATGTTTTTGTTTTTGTTTTTACTTGGAGATCATTTAAAGGATACAAAATGTCTCACAAATTTGTTTAAACAGCCAAATTATCTCTATTGTTCAATAAGAAGCTTGAAGAAAACATAACTTAACACGACAGAGTAGATTTAACCTTTAACCTTTTCCATACCATGTATATCTACAATAATGATGTAAACTAAAGACTAGCATTATGCCAGTGCTGAAGAGCTAAAATTAGTCATGCCAATCATCTTAATGAACAGGGTCAAAGTTGTGAAATTTGTCTTTCAATTGCTACCATATTTCCACGATTCACAATCCTTCTGGCAGCAAGATCCCCCCAGCTTGTTTCGTACTGCTTTGAAAAGTGCTGTTTCCAAGTCTTTCCTGTCAGATACAAACTGGTCTGTTTTCCACTTTGCTGTCTCCAGCTGGCAAAAAAAAAAGAGAAATAAAAGCAGATAAATAAAGATAATTGTAATAACAATATAATAAGCAATAAAAATAACAATAATAACACCCCTCTTATCTTTATTATTAACAGGAACAGCAATAGCAGCAGGGGTAATGAGAGTCATCATCTCCGTTGTCTTGGTAGCGGTAATGATATTGGAAGTCTTAATTGTTCCAGGGTACAAATTACAGTAGTAAACAAACAAAGGAAGCCAACAATCAAGGGAAATATTAATTTAAATAGCGAAGCAGAAGTTGACACTTTTATACTTGTAGGGTTGGGAGTAGTAGAAGCAGCAAATGTATCCATTTTGCAAATCTTATAGAAGCACATAAAGAAAAATCAGAGGAGCGACCATCATTATAAATGTCACTGAGACAATACTTTACTTTAAAATTAAGAAGTAGAAGAAGAGGATATTATAATAATAGAAATTAACTATTTTTCTTCTTTCTTGGTTTAAACAATTTTCTTTTATCAAATCTCTGTTAAAAACAGATTTCTGAATTTAATTATTCCTACCAATAACCCATAAATGAAAAAAGGACAAAACAAGCAAAAATTTCTGACATGTTTTAGCACATCCAATTTGTATATACTGTTTTTTGATAAAAACAAAAACATGGCAAAATAAGTAAACATTTTGAAACTGATTGGATGATTAAAAAGTTACGGTTAAATAGAACATACAAAAGCTAAAAAACGTTCTAACTGTATCAGATGCCAAGGCATTATTATCATTTCAATTAAACTTTGATAATTTCAATCTCCATTCTGGCACATAATGGGCACTGAAAGTAATCCTCTATCCATTATATATACTACACATTCCACCTGTTAATTACATACCTTGAGACAACAACCACTGGTATTCACCCTAAATTAGCTTCTCAACCAAGGTTACTTTTCCCCTAACATTTCTTCAAAGTATTTAATTTATCATAAAAGGATAACCTATAGGCCAACTTTTTATAATAAATGTTTATTTGAAATGCATTTTTACTGATGTCAGATCACAACATAGTGTCTACTTTTTGTGATTAAAATTTATTTTAACAAATATAAGGTTAAAGCATAGTGCCTCTGATGATATATCACATTTCAATATTTCTATGTAATTATATTTTTTAACATAAATGGTACAGGTTAAGCTACGGTTATCTTTTTTAAAAATAAAATTTGAAATAAATAGACATATCGGATTTTTAAAAAAGTACTTCAAAATTTTATAACTGCAGGAAAAATTCATTCTCCATCTTGATGTATAGCGGAAATATGATGAGGTCATATTAAAAAGAGTCAAAGCATAATGTTAAATAATACAGGAAATCCTGTCTTTCATTCATCTCCACTTCATCTATCCGCATTCTTTACATTTTTACTGCTCGTATTCAAAGGCACAGTGTACAAGCAAACCCCATACACAAAATCTTACTTTTATGGCTGATATAGCACTTGTGCGAATCGTCGTTTCATAATTCACATCATAGAATTTATGAATGTAGGGTAAGTCATCTTTACGCAAGAAGTACTGGAATGTGGCATCTATCTCAATCTGAAGGACAAAATTAATGAACAAACAGGTAAGCACATTAAAAGAAAAATGGATTAAGCAAGTAAATGAAACACACTTTGAAAAGAATAATAAAAAAGTGACTGGTGAGGGGTTAAAATAATAAACCTAGAGTAAATATCTTGTGATCAGATCTGATGAGTTAAATAACAGAACTTAGAACTTAGAAAAACAGCATTTGAAACTAGCAAAATTTCTTTTTGTATTGCATTCTAATAATAAGATATCAGACATCTTTTCCCAGAATTCGAATGATTTCATGCATTTACACTTTTTTCAGTGGTATGATTTGAAAAAATAAAAACCTGATTTTTAAACACCAATGAAGTTGAATTTTGTATGTGCCACATTAGAATGGTTTGAGAGGTTTATATTAAATTTTACTCACAAAATCTGTATAATTCATCTTAATCAGTGAGGTAAAGAAGAGAATGGTCTTCATTATAGAAAAAAACCAAAACAAAACGGTGTTTTATGTTTTTGAGTTCAGTACTAGAATCAGGCTGAAATGTTAAAAGTGTGGGAAAAAAAATTAAAACGTATTGCATGAGGCAATAGAAGAGTGGCTACTTTTCTTTAAAAATATAAAGAACATTTTTCTGATTAATTTGTCTACTTTTAGCATTTGATCATAGCAACATAACACTTGAATGAGAAACTGAAAAAAAAAAGGAGCAGAAAAAAAACCTTACCTCTAGTTTGTTCCAAGTATAAACCTGTAAGCTGCTGAACGAAATAAAATGAGCAGATGCCTTGAATTTTTTGAAGCCATAGTCTGGACCAATCATGTACTTCCCTCCAGCACCATAAACTTTGTCCGTTTTAACAGTGCCAGTGCTTTGCTGCCTTTTAAATCCATACTGGTAAAAAAAAACAAAAACCATACAATGTATCATTCAGATTGTTTGTTGGTTTTCATGATTTCGAAAAACAGACTGCTTAAATCAATAAAAAAAAAATGTAATACATTGAAAAAGCATTTCAAACATAGTAATAGAATTTTTTTCTTTACTTTTTTTTAGCTGAACAATTAAAAAGAAAAACTAAAAAAAAAAAAAAAAAGAAAGAAAGAAAGAGCATCACCTGTTAGTCCACATTTTAAGATACATGTACAAGTCATAAAATGTTTTGCAGAATCCTATGGCAATTAAAGCATAATTATGCTCTCTTAGCATATGGTGTACTGTAAGGTGACAGGGCTAAAAGCTAGGATACTTCAATACATGATTACTTTTTCTCCTCAACACAAGATGATTGGCTCCAGCCTCACATTGAGAAATCTGCGTAAGATTTCATGACCAGTATAGGGTGAGAAGTCATTAATTTTTTTTTTAAACTAAGAAAAAAAAAGGGAATGAGAGTATGAACATTGATTCGTAAAGTGATACAAAACGACAACAAATATAATGAATCCCCTTGACTTGATTTCCTAAAATGTTGGAAATCAGAGTTAGGTCTTCAAAAATGCCATCCAGCGCTTGGGATAAGGGAAGCACCTTGTGCCCAGAATGAATGTCTTAAGTTTTTGTGAGTAGATATACCTGTTCTGATTACAAAAGAATATTTAACTTTTTTAATGCTTTCTAACGTCTCACCTCATAATATTCTAGTCCACTAAAACTCATGGGAACAAGAATCACTGTGAGAAGGATACCAATGCCGACAACCCCTGCAATCACAAATATGATGCACTGATTGTTTGACTCTGCCATGCTGAATTTTCAAAATGATGACCGGTGCAGAAAAGTTGTCTTGGTCTCTGGGGAGTTGAATAAATATGAATTGGAGCGTTTGAAGCTTAAAATTAAAACAAAAAAATAGAGTTCTTCCTTTTCTGTCTCAAGTAATATTATCAAGAATTCATGTTAAATTATGAAGTATGAGTCAACAAGGTAATCTCGAAAATGAAATATTCTTGGAATTACACAAGATCTACAACAGTCTCAATCGAGGCCAAGGACCTAAATTTACAAGAGCCATTCTCAAAAGGTCAAAAGTAGCCAGGTAGGATGATTTCATGCACACTTTTTTTTCCAATTAAAAAAAATTTTTTTTAATAAAAATGATAATGTATTTTTCCAAGCACATGTTGAGGAGATAATAGGTATAGTTTGGTGTACCTTTAAAACCACATAATTTAATTCTGTTTAGTTTTGTATTGAATCAGTAACTATTTCTTCAATAAAAAATATCATATAAACTAATAAAATACTGTTTTTTTGAGAATTTGTTTTTACAAAGTGGCCAACTATGTTCGTAAAAACCACATATTTTTTTCCTTTTGTTTGTCAAACAGTAACTTAAAAAAACGGTGCTAACAGAGAGCACAATTCCTTTCAAATCTAATCTTTTTAATATGTGCGTCTGGATGTCATGCTCTATGTAATTTAGAGGCCTATTTTGAGCAGAACAAATCAGTTGCTATAAAAGTCTAGCTAGCTTGCTACAAGCTTATACAGAGAAGGATGCTAAAAATAGAGTTCACTCCCCTACAATAATCAGGGTGATTAAAACTTTTAAATCTGATTGGACCTCTGAAAACAAACCAGGTCGTTCCATGTCATACTACAATGTCCAGATATTTCTGGACTAAACCATTGTTGTGTTGTGAAGTTCACCGGAAACGACCTCTTTCTTCATGTAAAATCTTCTTTATTCTATTGCTCGTCTCAATAGTCACAGTAGTCACAATAGTCCTTTCCATTTCCGTCATCGCCACTGGAGGATAACATCAGGAAAAAAAGTTCCTGACCATAATGTCTGGAAGCATTTAAGGCTCCATATAAATCTGAACAGCTGTTTTGGACTCTTTTGTTTGAAGTACTTGCTTCAAAAAATTCAACCGTTTTATTTTTGAGTTAAATCTAAGCATGTCGGACAACAAATACTAAAGACTGGACATTAACATGCTTTTTCAGACGTTATGATCGACACAAATAGGTCCAATACAAGTTTTACAACCGTGTCTAATGGGCTTTATACATAATTATACTTTCAACTGTTTGTTAATTCTAGGGTGGGAAAAGTTTTTAACTTAGTTTCAGGTTGATTATTACTTACAACAACACATGAACAGATGTAGATCTATATTCTTCACAATCTTCCTGGTGTTACAATGACAAAAAGTTATGTCACTGTAACATCTGGAAGAATGAAATGTTTGTAGATTCTTTTGTTGAATCTTTATCAACATTGTAGACACTCTAGACTCTAGCTCTTGATGAGGAACTAACATGGAGACAATTTACAATGAAGTCTCAGTCTATTTAAAAACTGCAAATACAAAATTCTGGAAAAGTTCTTCCAAACGTTTTCCCTTGACAGACATTATCATTATGTCATTGTAACATTGGGAAGAACAAAATATGTAGTTATTTGTTCAGTCCTTATCAATACTGTAGATCCATTAGACTCTATCTTGGTGAGGAATCAAAATATGCAGCAAACTTACACAGAACTTTAAATAAGTTTAAATCCAAACACAAAATTTTGGAAAAATTCTTCCCGATGTTAAATGACAAAAATTGAAGTCCATTACTACCATTAATTATGAATCTTTCTGTTCAATTATCATATTTTAATTACTAATAAGATCTATTTTCTCCCTCAAAGTAATAATGGTATGGTTTTTTCTTGCTTATAATGTAGCTACTAAACTTCAATCTTTTTATGCCATCAGTAAAGTTGGGAAGATCACTCTGTATTGATGCAAACCAGCATATATTTTTGTGTCCATCTTCAGCTGTTCTTCAATCCTAAATTGATCGGTGCATGCCTTTAACTTTAAGTTTGATAATTATTTGCAACAATTTGGGAATAAACAAGTTCTTCACCATCTTCCAGATGTTATAATGACAGAAATTGTGTCACCTTAAATCTAGAAAGACAAAATGCTCATTGATTAATTTTTAGAACCCTAATCAACACTGCAGACGTACTAGACTGTAACTCTTGGCCAGGAATCAAATGCAGTCAACTTAAAATTAAATCTAAATAATTTACAAAGCTGCAAACGAAAAAAATTCTCGATGAAGATTTTCCGCATGTTACAATGACACAAATTGAACCCATTTACTACTATAAACTATGAGTTGTTTTATTCAACTATCATATTTTAATGTATAATATCTTTTTTTCACTCTAGGTATTAATGGTATGATTTTTTTTTGCTTCAAAGGTAGCTAAATTTGAACCTTTGGTATTATTGCAGTTATTGGCCTAACTCACTTTGAGCTTTAGTTTAAATTTGTATTTTCCTGTAATTTGATATGATATGATATGATATGATATTTTTTCAGCATTATTAGGCCTTTAGGCCTTTTGCTGATCTTTTTATTCACAGTCTTTTGTAGAACTATTTTGAGTGTTGGTGATCTCCCCTGTCTAAATTACTCTAAATACAGTGATACATGTGTTCTTTCCAGTGACAATCTAGTCTATATTTAAAACTGTTCAATGATGGAGCATTCACAACATGAATTGGCAGCCCATTCCAGATGTCTGTAACTCTATTTGAGAAAAAATGCTGTCTTAGTCCAGTGTTTACTCTACATTTTCTCAATTTGTACATAATGTCCTCTATTTCTTGTATCGTCTTCCTTGATAAGAGGCGAACTGACATCATACATTTCATGGGTAAACTTGTAAACTTCTATCATATCTCCTCTTTTTCTCCTGTACTGCATGCTAGGAAGACGTAGACTTTCTAATCTCTTTTCGTATGCCAATTCAGTCAAGCCTGGAACCAACTTGGAAGCTCTCCTCAACACACTTTCTATAAGATTTTTGTCTTTCTGGAATCTTGGCGACCATGCTACATTATTTATCTTTCTTTCTGACCTAACTCACCAACATGACATTAACAATGCTTTCTTTATATAATTTATATGGTTTAAGCTTTGTTAAGAACGAACATTAAAATCTTCTTCGTCGCAAATGAATGCATTTGGAGATATATCACATTCTACAAATGAGATTTTTATACTCTTATCATCGATTAAAGGAAACAATTGTTCGTTTTGGTTGAGAGCAGGGCAAAGAAGGAGAAAATATTACCAAAAGAGCTTAGTTAGGCAGAACTGAATCATTTACGGAACAAAATATTTACTTTTTAAGGAAATGAAGTTCTGAAAATCAAAGGAGTGAACTTTTAGAATAAATCTACATCTAGAACTAAGCTAAGTGTTGAAAAATTCTATTGAATTCTTTGCTTTTGATCACTTTTGTAAACTTCTAGGCCTACCTATGTAAATATTGTTACAAACCACTTTCTCAGTTTCTACTAAAATGAAAGGGGGGAAGGGGGGGGGGGAAGCAACTCAAAACCAAAGGAATAGGGCAAAATACATTTAAAACTGCACACGCTAAAACTAACAGTAGCCTAATAATCTTCAACCTAAAAATTATGACTAGATCGCTATTCAATTTTCTCTTTTATGAAGTTTTAACTTTTAGTACATGTTAAAAAGCATTTTAAAAAGCAGAGACAGAGAGTGAGAAAGAGAGAGTGGGAGGGAAAAGGGAGAAAGTGATTGAAAATAGGAAAATGGACTGATCAGGTTGATCAGACATCTAGATCTAAATCTAGATCTAAATCGCTAGAAATAAATCTCATGGTATACTTTTAAATTTAGGGGACCTATTATCAGATCCACTTTCCAACAAAATGAACAGATAACATAGATCTAGCTAGATTTCTACAAAAAGAGGAGTAAAAGAGTTTCAATTTTGATATGCAAGCTAATCTCCTTGTGTGTAACAGTACCAATACTATTAAAACCTATAAATGATAATTTGCGCCAAGAAATTCATGATCACTTCGTCCTCAGCACACCAAATCACTAGCCACAAATGTCAAATATTTATAATTAAAAACTCGAACGTGATGTTGGATTAGCATTTAAAAATTACCTATTTAATTTTCATTTTTGCCATGCCCATAATCATAAAAGCGTAAGAAATAGGTAATTAGTAAGGCCTTTGGTCATGGTAGGTGTATATTAGAACTAGATTTAGATCTAGATTTCCGAGGTTTACCTCGAATATGGTTAGAGTCTACATCCTAACTTGTAGACGAATATAAAATTTATTGCAAGCGTACCACATATAGATCTAGATTTAGATCGAATGCCGTTCTCAGTAAATAGAATCTACTTATCTAGATATGGATCTCAAGGAAGTAGATTATGATGTAGATGTCGAGATCTACCGTACATCCAATGTCAAGGAAAACATTACTAAGAAACTATTTTTTGTACTGTGCTGATAAAGGGGCATTACCCTCATTTTTAGTTTAATTTTTTTTTGCTGCACGCACACCATGGAGAAGCGTCCGCAGTTACCACACGTCTGTGATTCTTCTATCTTGTTACTCGGCGATCCATGCCAGAAATAATAATAAATAAGGCAAGGATTATTAGAAACAATTTCTTCTTCTTCTTCTTCTTCTTCTTCTTCTTCTTCTTCTTCTTCTTGTAATTATTTTTTTTTCTTCAGTTGTGTAAATAATAAAACTCAATTTTGATATTATGTTCTCAAATGTTTTAATATATAATGTTGAAAATAAATTCTTTCAGTTAATCTTCACCTCATGTTTTTGTGCATTCTTCTTGTGTTGTTGATGTTTTAAGTTAATAAGAAATAGAGTAAGTTTTTTAAGTTGATACAAAATTGCCTATGCTTCTATAGTATAATTCAAAACAGCCAATACTAGCGATTGAAGCTTGTTTTAAGTAACCTACAGATCCTGTTTCTTAGAATGTTACATACACATGCATCAGTCTGATCATGATCCTAAAGTTGATCGACTACCAATTTCTAATCACTCGATTGTGAGTGGATGAGTGTGGGGCCTCATCTAAACTTAGCCCTGTCTCGAATGACAAATATCCCAGAATTCCATGTGTATCAAACACAATAACTTACCAGTGGATTGAGATGAGTTTCAGACTCGTGTGATGAACAATGGTGCTCCAACACGCAGCGTGTGTGTCTCTCATAGACCACTAGTAGAACAGCGTATTTATCTTATAACAAATTCAGTCAAACTTTCAACAGTTTCTTCAAGGCTACAGAACATGACAAGTTGTTTTTTTTTCTCGTCAAAATTTGCGCCACCTCACTTGTGACAATTTAGAGGAGACAGCCCTAACAGATACAAACACTCCTAACATTTATAAAGGGATGTAACAATTCAATACTAGTACTAGTAGCAGAATGAAAAGCCATACACCAAACAGTTCCTAATGGTTTTAAAATTGATGCTTCAAATCAGATGTTATTAAAGAGGCAAGAAAACTTGGCTGAAAAACTGAAAATCTGTATAAGACAGTAGTCCACTGATGGGTGACCTCAAGTAAATGCTGAGGTCGAAAAATTACACAAAGGCCAGGGAGAGATATCGCATCAGTCGGAGCTAAATTTTTTTTGGAAAAGATCAAAAATACTTTTGAAAATTATTCACGTTTACGATTATTTAAAGAAAATTGCTAAAAAGGGCTAATCTATACACCTTAAACCAGTAAATTGGAACTGTCGTGGATCATGGCTTAGGTGATACATGTGAATAGAACGAATTTACTGAACCACATTTTTCTTTCCCAAACCATCACTGTTAGTGTTACATCAGGAGATTCAAATATGATATTAAAATTACTTGTTCTTGTTTCTTAATACACTATCTGTGCAATTGGTGAAACAATAAATGAATAACATTTGTTGTTTTTTTTTAAGATGTGTTTGAAATAAAATACATTTTCCCTCCAAACAAAAAAAAATTATTAAAAAATAAAAAAAAAAGTATTGGGATAGATTTTAATTTGTTTTCCTTGTTCTACTGATAGCATTAAAGTTTTGCTTCAAAGTAATTGTTTACCTATTGCATAATTGTATTAAGGTGAAATGTGTGAAAATAGAACTAAATCATTTGCTACGGATATGGCAGGTGAAGTTAAAAAAAAATCCTACATCTTTGTCAAAGAGAGAAAAATGACCTTCACCTTCCCTTGATTCAGATGTTCTAGTCTGACAGCGATGGTACCAAAATAGATCTGCTTAGAGAGAGAGAGAGAGAGAGAGAGAGAGAGAGAGAGAGAGAGAGAGAGAGAGAGAGAGAGAGAGAGAGAGAGAAAGAGAGAGAGAGAGAGATTAAATAAAAAAGGAGAATAGGAAACGAGAAAGTGGACAGATAAAAACAGTGATTCTAGTTGTACATGCCACATTGAGATCACACAAAGTAATATTTGATCAAAACTGTATGGCTTCGTCCGGATGAAGTAGATACGTTTGATTTTGAAACTGAAAATATAAAAATTAGAATTATAAACTACCAAAATAGTAAGCTTCATATCTTTTCTTTAGTACATTGTAACTCCATACCGAGAAGAGACCAGTTAGGTCCACAATATTCATTGTTATAGAGGTAAGGATACAAAGTGTGGTCAAAGCCACAGTTACCTTCCACGATTGGAAGATTAAAAACAGTTTTCTATTGATTAACAAATTTTTTTAAACATTAATTATCATCATGTAGATGAAAATAAATGGAGGATTCGGAATTCCCGTAAGGCTGTGCACCGTAACGCACTTTTTATGGAAATTCATAAAACCTTCCTGAAGAGTTCAAGAAGATCTTTAGTCGGATTTAGAAATTACCAAAAATGAAGTAATCTACGATGTAAGATTTCAATGACTCTACCCCCCTCTCACCCCCGTCCTTTTTTCCTGAATAATGTTTTCTGCTCATAGTGAGGGAGGCTGTAAGGCAAGTTTTTCCTGAAATATTAATATAGTGTTGGGAAGACAAAGAAATCATTCCTCAAATGACGACACGTTTTGATGGAGTTGCCAAGCTGTGAAAATCTTCGGTTCCAACAACATCTGCGCTACTATCGAGGCTTTAATACCAGCACGAGATGGACAAAGCCTTGATGAGATTTCAGCGGTGGTCTAGGGAACATTAAAGTAATAAGCTGGGCCCTGGCAAGGCTAAAAAAAAATTAAAACTTAAAGAACACCTTGTATGCCTTTCTATCCTTGAGAGCCGTTAGCAAAACAGGCCGAACAGGCAAGACCGAAAAACTCAAAATAATAATAGTAATTCAAGACAGCGGGTTCCAATTTCTAAATAAGGATCCAAGGGACACAACTCATAGATTGAACAAAATTGTCATGCTTAACTCTCTTTGACGATTGGAAAAAGCTAGGCCTCGATTCTCATGGCCAGGAAGTACTACTCCTAGAATACAGTAAAGTCAAATCTTGCCAACAACACAATAAAACCAGCAAGATTTAATGTGGCCAGGCATTACTACTCCTAGAATACAGTTAGGTCAAATCTTGCCAACAACACAATAAACCCAGCAAGATTTAATGTGACCAGGTATTACTTCTCCTAGACTACAAGTTGGTCAAATCTTGCCAACAACACAAAAAACAAAGCAAGATTTAATGTGGCCAGGCATTACTACTCCTAGAATACAGGTTGTTCAAATCTTGCCAACAACCCCCCCCCCAAAAAAAAAAAACCAAGCAGCATTTAATGTGGCCAGGCATAACTACTCCTACAATACAGGTAGGTCAGATTTTGACAACAACACATTAAAAAAAGCAAGGTTTAATGTGGCCAGGCATTTCTACTCGTGGACTACAAGTTGGTCAAATCTTGCCAACAACACAATAAACAAAGCAAGATTTAATGTGGCCAGGCATTTCTACTCCTAGACTACAAGTTGGTCAAATCTTGCCAACAACCCCCCCCCCCAAAAAAAAAAAAAAAAAAAAAAAGCAGCATTTAATGTGGCCAGGCATAACTACTCCTAGAATACAGGTAGGTCAGATCTTGCCAACAACACAATAAACAAAGCAAGATTTAATGTGGCCAGGCATTTCTACTCCTAGACTACAAGTTAGTCAAATCTTGCCAACAACACAATAAACAAAGCAAGATTTAATGTGGCCAGGCATTTCTACTCCTACACTACAAGTTGGTCAAATCTTGCCAACAACACAATAAACAAAGCAAGATTTAATGTGGCCAGGCATTTCTACTCCTAGACTACAAGTTGGTCAAATCTTGCCAACAACACAATAAACAAAGCAAGATTTAATGTGGTCAGGCATTTCTACTCCTACACTACAAGTTGGTCAAATCTTGCCAACAACACAATAAACAAAGCAAGATTTAATGTGGCCAGGCATTTCTACTCCTACACTACAAGTTGGTCAAATCTTGCCAACAACACAATAAACAAAGCAAGATTTAATGTGGCCAGGCATTTCTACCCCTACACTACAAGTTGGTCAAATCTTGCCAACGACACAATAACAATAAACAAAGCAAGATTAAATCACATTCTACACATATACAAGACAGCAGGTCCCAATTTCTAAGTAATGGTCAAAAGGACACAGCTTCCCCCACACACACTGTCGGTTAAAAAGTTTGGAATTTTTTTCCTTTACATAATATTTTCTGTCTTCTGAAAAGATGCAAAATTAATCCATTAACTGTCCTTTACTTATAGAGGATGTTGGATATAGCCGGCCCACAGCAAGGGCTGTTCTGTATTAAAAATAATTTTGAATTTGAAAAAGGAACTAAAGAAAACAAAAGCGCAATTCATTTTTTTTAAAGTAAGGAACACACCATCAGTTACTTTTTCCCCCTCCGAAACAAGACGTTTATCATGGAAAACTGATTATAAAATTAAACAACAATTCCTTAACGTATCCTAATTATCAAGATGTTTCAAACCAGCTGCTGGAGCAGATTTTAGAGCTAGAGGCTCCGAGGAGTCCTAATAAATTGTTTTATTTACTCAGTAGCAAAGTTGGCCTAATGTATACAAACAGTAACAACTTGGACAAGTGTTGCCCTTCTTAAACTTTATATGTTGCAAGTAATTCTTACAACTGTGTAACATTTGCTACCGTTCTAACATGATAAGGCTTTACCCCCTGATATCAGATTGTTTACAATCAGCAGTGAAGTCACAAATTATTTCTTTTCAGGGCTGAATTTATTTTTTTACCGTTTAGTTCATTTAGTTCTAAGGTTTTTACGTGTTTACAACTATTGAATCCTTGATTTTTGGAGGCTCGTTTTTAATTGTAGATTTCTGGCAATAATTATGTTTAAAGAATTTTTTCTTCTGTAAATAAAAATCATTCAAATAAGTTCTTTAAAAGAAGAAAAAAACAACTGAATTATAAAGTACGAGAATTAAGATTTTTAAAGCTTTTAATTGAATACTTTTTCTTTTTTAAATATATAGACATAAATTCTGGAGATCGAAACCTCAAACTATGAAAACACAAGATAAGTTGGGCAAGGGAAGCAACTGTTTTGCTTGCCACTCCCAGATCTAAAATGATTAGCTCCCTTTCAACGTTATTGTTTGTTACTTGGTTAACCTTAATAACATGTACCTAGACCACCTAGATAGGGCTTTAGATGTAAACATTTTAGTTACACTTATGCTCTCTCTCTCTCTCTCTCTCTCTCTCTCTCTCTCTCTCTCTCTCTCTCTCTCTCTCTCTCTCTCTCTCTCTCTCTCTCTTTCTCTGTCTCTCTGTCTCTGTTCTGTCTGTCTCTGCCTCTGTCTCTATCTGTTTGACTCTGTGTGTGTGTGTGTGTGTGTTTCTCTCTCTCTGTCTCGGTCTATGTCTCTTTCTCTGTCTCTGTCTCTATGTCTCTCTATCTCTCTCTCTCTCTCACACACATACACACACACACACAGAGACACAAGAAAATCACGGATCGATCAACGAACCACTGTGCTGAACGCAATACACGGTGTTGAGAGCCATCAAGACTGTGTCTATGAATTAACGTGAAGTATGAAATTCATCCAGATCTGCACTGTTCTTCAAATTTTTGTTATTATGTACCTCATAGCTTTTCATAACTGTAAAAAAATATCAGCATTTTTTTTTCCAATTGTAATTTAAACTTTTAATTTTAACGAGGCTCAATTGTCTGCCGTTGAATATTATTTCTTTCTTTTTCTACGCGAGGGAATCCGTTTTTAGAAACTCAGTCATCTCGAAAACAGAAATAACTGACTTTCAAAAGATTCATTTGACAATTATTTCAGTATTTTGCATTATCTCTCTTTGTCCGTCACTGTGATATATAATTATTTTACACTAAAGTAATGATAACAGACACTTCAACTTCAGAGCGTCGAATCTAAGCGTCAAAGTTCAAGGACACACTTGGCTGGGTGATATTGCGTTAAGGCCGTAACGTCCAATTTATTTTTTAACCGCATATTTTCAAATGCAAGTGTTTTAAGATACTACTTTATAAACTTGATTTAAAAATATTGTCAGCTTCTTTTAAATGATTTTCAAATAAAACTTCGTTTTTTTTTTAAAAACTCCAAAGGTCTAAATGTGAATAAAAAATAGTTTAATATGAAAATCAGTTTTATGCAAGACGTAACTACAAGATTATTTGTTAATTTGTGGAGAATTAAACCTTTTTTTTTCCGAAAAAGATCTAAATGTGCCGTTGTAACCGATTCTAGACCTAGACATCTGTACGCATTATGTAAGATCCTGGTGCCAGTTTTAAAAGATATCTAGGTCTGTATTGTCTTAATATCCGGCAAAAATTTAATGGTAAGTAAGACCAGAGAAAGCAAAAAGATTACGATTGCCCTATTTTGATGAAACTCTCAGCTGAATACAACAATAAACGCTAACGGTTTTTGATAGCCTTAGGCACAGCTCCCATGAATAAACGGAAGTTTAGATGTACGTTAAAAACCTACTTTACATACAATGGACAGCTCCTTAGTTCGTTGCAGACTTTAACTTAATAGCAAACAACTCTTGATTTATGTACACCCTTGTCTTCCATAGTGTATTATAACCTTAGATCAATTAACACGACAATAAATCTAAGAAAAATTGGCCTAAGTTTTGCATGATCTTTCCATCTACCGTTCTGACTATTAACTTATGATTATAATTTATATACACGCAAATTTAACAAGGTACCATAGGGAAACTCCAAAAACTACAAACGGGCAAGCCACAAAGGATGGGGTATGGGGGCATGGTAGTGGTTAAATTTGACAGCCAGGACAAGAAAAGTCAACTGGCCGCGCCTAAAGAGGGTTTGGATTAAGTAACCTGCTTTATCTGCTGTTCAACTGTTGTCATAGAAACAAAACATAGAATAACTGTAAACAAAACGCACTCTAAATGTGTGGGGATCACTCCGTTTTCTTTATACTTAACCCCTCCTCCTCCTTCACACCTCGTTTTAACAAAAAGTGATTCACAAGTTATGCCTATTTGAGCGTTCAGTGAAGGAATTAACTTTAAGCTTATTTTCTGTGCTGGGGACAGTGTAGGAGATGGAAAAATCCATGGAATAACACAAATTTAACAGGTCGAGCATTGAAACTCGTTGTTCACGTGATAAAGAACAACACTAGACTGAACCGCAACAAGATAAATCACGTTATATAGAACAACACTTGACTGAACCGTAAAAAGATAAATCACGTGATATAGAACAGCACTAGAATGAACAGCAAAAAGATAAATCACTTTATATAGAACAACACTTGACTGAACCGCAAAAAGATAAATCACGTGATATAGAACAACACTGGACTGAACCGCAAAAAGATACATTAGCGAGTGCTAAAGGTGAAGAATTCAGCCTCAATTTTTGTCCCTCTTCTGTGAGGACAGAAAAACTTTCGAGTTTCCGAACATTGATGTGATAATCTTCGAGCCTAGAGTTGTAGCCTATGAACTTACAAAAGTTTAATTGTAATATTTATGTAGACCTTCCAATACGAGGTGATAGAAAAACTTTTTATGTGGAAAACAAAACGTTATCAGTCAAGGTAGAGTTGAGAAGCTGAGGCTCCAGCCTAACTCATTAAGTTAGTGAGTCTCGAACCCGCGAAACACGGCAGCCTAATTGCAGATAGACATAACAGGTCTGATGCGCTAACCCTATGGCACCAAGTTTCCCCCTAGCCAAGACAAAGCTTTTTTAAGTGAAACTCCATCACTATTCACGGGAGACGACTCGGTGTGAACCCGCCGTGATATTCCATTGATACATGTGTTATCTCCCTTTTATCATTCTTTCTTTGTTAGACTCTTAGACTCTGTCAGACTTGTGTCACAAGTCGAGAATTCTGATGTGATATTGGTTCAGTCCATAAACCTCGCTCGTCTAATATTGTAGCGTACAGAGTTCAACAACTCATAACACACGATTCAGCATGAGAACTTTTTTTTTATTTCATTTTATTTTGGTTTCATTTTCATTTCGATTCTTCAAGAAGTCTGAACGATAATTATGCGGTATTGATAGAAATTATTAAACGGGTCGTTTGTTTTTTACGTCACCTTAACTTCCGTAAGAATCTGATATTGAGACGGCGGCTCTCCGTCGAGCTCAATGTAAAGTTTGTAAGGTGAGATCTTACCCCACTACCAGATAGTCCCTGTTGTTAATTTGGGAGACTCTTAAACTTCCATATTGCCAGACCAGCATTCTAAGTGGTGAGCCATAATGCGCCTGTCTGATAGTGATCCAAGTTTTAGAACTCCTGTCAAACCTTATCGTTGTGTAATTAAGCTTAGGTCTAATGTGAGAGAAAAATAATGATCTGATCTAACCAATGTTTTATTTGCCTCTACCCCAGAAATTTGTTCCTAGATTCTATTTTTTTCCTCCCAATGCCTAAGGCATCCGCTATTTTCTACGCCACAGCTGGATAAACAAGTGTCGAGCAACAACAACAAAAATTAAATAACTTATCATGCCACATTCACAAAACCTACAGAAGTCAAAGCAATGAGAATGAATGCAAAGAAAAAAAAAATAACACCAAAACAACGACAGGACTCCCTTCGTGTTTTATACGCTAGGGAGTCGCAGAACGGCTCCAAATAGTCATTTTAATCGTTGTATACATTTCAAATACCAAAAAAAAAAAACCAAAAAAAAAAAACAACAACAACAACAACAAAAAACCCCCACCCCCCCCCCCCCCCCCCAAAAAAAAAAAAAAAAAAAACCCAACCCAACTAAAAAATCCCCAAACAAATCGGATATCATGATGAAAATACTAAGTATAAAGATATAAAGATATAAACCCTCGGACAGTGACAAAACTACACACACACGCACATACACATATCGCATTTAAATCAATTGTTTCAAAAAGGACATGGTTAATATTTAGAATAAATGCTCTAAAGTCAAACTCAAAGCATGATATTATTGATCTTAAAAAAAAATCTTTTTACTTCTCTTTTTAATTAATTTGTTTCTGATGTGGACAGATGAGGTCAAAGGTTAGACTACAAAATGTTGAGGAGAAAATAAGCAACTTAAAAGTGAACTTGTGTCTGCCTTAGCGATTCATTCAGTTCTGCACTAAATCTCATTCATTTATGTTTTGCTTCTAACGTCTAATATATATATATATATATATATATATATATATATATATATATATATATATATATATATATACACACACACATAGATAGATAGATAGATAGATAACCAGAGAACAAGGCAGAAAACAACAATGGTCTCCTTTTCTATCGGTTCCTTTAGAGCAATTTCCCGTTCATGACGTTGACTGTAGAAATTATGGAGTTACTCCGCTTTGTAGAATTTACATCTCTATGGTTAAGTTGTTCCATACAGTTTTATACGGGGCTGCTGCATGTCCAGTGATGTACCCCGACTAATTACGACTACTACTGGACGCTTATTCGCTTCTTATTTCTACGGATTCACCCAGAGAGTAATTCTAATAGTGACCGGTGTGTCTAGTCTTACACAAAGGTCAAACTGAAAATATTGAGTGGGACGGTGGTCTTATGTAAAATATACATAAATGGAGAAGGAAGAGCGACCACATAGAAAGTAGACAATTTGCTTTACATGGTAAGAAAAAAAAAAGAAAGACATCCACAAATCAAGATACTTAACGTTTTTGATTTACAAAGTATAAAGAATGAATCTCAGACCCTGAGCCCAATACAACGAAAGTTAAAAGTAATAGGGGCTCTACGTTAATGTGCAAAGGCAGGAAACCCTCATAATAGTTTATTCATCAAAGTCTAGCGTGGACCTAAATAAAAGGACAATTTTTATGAAGCTTTCAAACAAAGTGTGGAAGATAGCAGGTCAAACCTACCATGACTGATTTGATTTTGTACTGCGAAAGAGAATTGTATGTTCGCCTATATCATAATAGACAGGGTATTACACATAGAAAAGAGAATCGTATGTACATGTATATCACCAGAGAAAAGGCATTATGCATATGATAAAGAATTCTATATACATGTATATCACCATAGACAGGGCATTATGCATATAAAAGGGAATTGCATGTACATGTATCTCACCATAGACAGGGTATGACGCATAAAAAAGAGAATGGTATGTACATGAATATCATCATAGACAGGGCATTATGCACAGAAAAGAGAATTGTATTCACATGTATATCACCATAGATCAGGGTATTATGCATAGAAAATGAATTGTATGTACATAAATATCACCATAGATAGGACATTACTCATAGAAAAGCGAAATCAAAGTAAAGAGACATCGTTGGAATGGGCGGAGGGTAAAATATTGGTCACATCATAACAGTCTGTAAATAACACAAAATAAGAAAAAAAATGAGTATGAGAAAATCCCAACTTCTTATGAAAAGACTGATTGATTCTGCTTTGCGCAATAAAAGAATTGTAATATGTACAAGAGAAATAGAGAAGAGAAAGAGAAATATCTGGAAGAGAAAAAATAGCTTTCTTTCCCGCCAGAACGTCAAAACGAGACTAAAACATTCTGTGAAATAATTAAAGCTGGAGCGAAAAAAAAATGTTGGTGTAGAAAATGAAAAAGTTGAGGACGTGGGGGTGAGAAAATTTGATGAAAAATAAAATACACTGAGAATCAGGATGTTTCGTCCGACATGACAAAGACTGCTAAAACTTTCCTAAAAATAGAATATTCAAGAAATTCCCTAATGTGATGTTAAAAATATACACGTAAGAAGAATCAGCTTACAAGAGATATAATTATGTTTAGGAGGAGGCGAATCGTAAAACAGATGAAATCGATATTCAACGGAATCTTGACTACAAAGAAAAAGTTGATCATATTAGAAAAAAAACTAAATATAATCCCCACGAGAGGAGATAGGAGATATCTTAAATACAATCGTGCAACAAGATTTTTATTTCAAGCTCCTTTTATGGGTTTACAAAAAAAATTATCGAAAAAAAATTTCAGATTACAATTTGTTGATAGAGCAAGCTGGCTTCAGTGTAGGTCACATTAATCAAAACACTTTATTACAAATTTCACAAGGTTTTTAATGGCTCGAAGTAAACAGAAGATATATATATATATAAAAATAAAAATCAACGACAGAACCGTCCAGGAAAAACTAAAGTGAATAAAAGCAGTATAGCCAAAACTTCACGAGTACAGAGAAATAGCTTTGAATAAGGCAGCAGCGGTGGGCTTAAAAAGAAAGACTTGAATACAATGTGTCAAGCCACACTGAAATAATAATGGCTGCCAACCCTGGACACTCACCAAAAATCATTAAGTCGTGAAGTAAAAATAAACCCGATCAAACGTCTACAAATTTACACGTCATCTACGGCTTATCTCAAGCTGGAGGTAAATAGTAATGCAATTAATTGATATCAATTATATCTCTATCTCTCTCTGTCACTCTCTCTCTCTCTGCCTCTCTCTCCCTCTCCCTCTCTCTCTGCCTCTCTCTGCCTCTCTCTCTGTCAGTCTGTCTGTCTATTTCTTCTCTCTGCTTT
Organism: Elysia crispata; assembly: GCA_033675545.1. Lineage (NCBI taxonomy): Eukaryota > Metazoa > Mollusca > Gastropoda > Plakobranchidae > Elysia > Elysia crispata. The sequence goes on from JAWDGP010005847.1 coordinate 134,697, forward strand.
GTTCTTCTCTTAACTTCCCTCTACAACAAATTATCTGTATCTATATCAAAGTTTATCTCATAAAATGTGTATAACCAGCTAAACATTAGTAAATTATACATTAGTTTAAGACAAGTTTATCTCGTAGAATGTGTATACCCAGCTAAACATTGGGAATATATACAGTAGTCTAAGACAAGTTTATCTCGTAGAATGTGTATACCCAGCTAAACATTGGGAATATATACAGTTGTCTAAGACAAGTTTATCTCGTAGAATTGTATACCCAGCTAAACATTGGGAATATTAAACAGTTTTTAATGTTTAGCTAACAAAATATGTAAACCAAGCTAACCATTGAGAATATTAAACAGTTCTTTTAACGTTTACCTAACAAAATATGTAAACCAATCTAACCATTGAGAATATTAAACAGTTCTTTTAACGTTTACCTAACAAAAAGTGTAAACCAAGCTAACCATTGATAATATTAAACAGTTCTTTTAACGTTTACCTAACAATATATGTAAACCAAGCTAAAAAATTGAGATTATTAAAAAAGTTCTCAGACAGTTTACCTGACAAAAAATGTAAGCTAAGCAACACATTGAGAATATTAAACAGTTCTCCTAGCTGAGTTTATCTCATAGAATGTTTATACCCAGTTAAACATTGAGATTATTAAAAAAGTTCTCAGACAGTTTACCTGACAAAAAATGTAAACTAAGCTAGACATTGAGAATATTAAACAGTTCTTTTAATGTTTACCTAACAAAATGTGTTAACCAAGCTAGACATTGAGAATATTAAACACTTCTCCTAGCTGAGTTTATCTCATAGAATGTTTATACCCAGTTAAACATTGAGAATATCAAATAGTTCTCTTTTTTACCCTTCCCCTACCCTAAAAAATGTATTCTTGAAATAATGTGAATCGTTCTGTCTCTGTCTTATCTTCCGATTGTCTCCCTGTTTGACTCTGTCTGTAGGTCTGTCTGTCTATCTGACGGTCTGTCTTTCTCTCGTTTAACTTTTTGGTCTACTTTATCAAGCTGAAATTACACTAACTGCATACGAATTTGATTTCCTGTAACTCTCTCTCTCTCTCTCTCTCTCTCTCTCTCTCTCTCTCTCTCTCTCTCTCTCTCTCTCTCTCTTTCTCTTTCTCTTTTTCTCTCCCCCCTCTCTCTCAATATTTTCTACAAGTCAAGCACGGCTTATCTCAAAGGATGGTGTATACCATGTTTGACTTTATGTAGATGGTACAATCTCTCTCATTCTCTCTCTTTCTCTCCTCAGCTTCCTCTCTCTCTCTCTCTCTCTCTCTCTCTCTCTCTCTCTCTCTCTCTCTCTCAATTTTTCTATTTCTACAAGTCAATCACGGCTTATCTCATAGGATGGTGTATACCATGTTTGACTTTATGTAGATGGTACAATCTCTCTCATTCTCTCTCTGCTTCTCTCTTTCTCTCTCTCTCTCTCTCTCTCTCTCTCTCTCTCTCTCTCTCTCTCTCTCTCAATATTTTCTACAAGTCAAGCACTTCTTATCTCAAAGGATGGTGTATACCATGTTTGACTTTATTTAGGTGGTACAATCTCTCTTTCTCTCTCACTCTTTCTTGCTTTCATTCTCTCTCTCTCTCTCTCTCTCTCTCTCTCTCTCTCTCTCTCTCTCTCTCTCTCTCAATATTTTCTACAAGTCAAGCACTTCTTATCTCAAAGGATGGTGTATACCATGTTTGACTTTATGTAGATGAAACAATCTCTCTCTCTCTCTCTCTCTCTCTCTCTCTCTCTCTCTCTCTCTCTCTCTCTCTCTCTCTCTCTCTCTCTCTCTCTCTCTCTCTCAATAGAAAAGCAAAAAACCACACTTGGGGGAAAACTTGGTAATTATAAAGGATCCAAAAAAGACGCGTGTGTGTCTGTAAATACAGTGAAACACGGTCTAAAAAGCGACAGGCACACACTTTATAACTACGGGACTAAAAAAAGAACCAACACAAGTATAGATTCAACATATAAACGTTTCGCCTTTATTGCGGCTTCATCAGATTGTGTGTAGAAAAAAAATGACTTTAACAAGTTATACAAAATATTGGGAGAACTGGGCTCAGGCGGGACAAATGATTGGTTTGGGGGAGGGGCAGTGCGCAGAATGCTTCAAAGTTCAGTGGATTGGCTAGGAATGGTGATTGCAGAGGGCGTGACCTCGTTGATATTCTAAGTGACTTTACTCTGGACCAAACTTTCGTTTGATCGATCTTCTTGACTGGGCTAGCATTCTCGTTGAATACTCCAGCAATAGTCTCCCATCATGTGGATATGCCATCATTTTTGGTATCTCTCTTCCATAACTTTAATATCTGGATGAAAACTCTCGGCATGCTCATCGCTGACTGCTCCGAAATTGTAAGGAAATTGCTCTAAATGACTGTTAAGAAAGTGCACCTTTATACTCATGTTGCAGCCAAGTTTGTGATAGTTCTCCAACATTGTTTCAACTATGTTTCTATAGTCATCAGATTTAGTGTTACCTAAAAAGTTCTCAACTACAGAAACGAAGGACAACCATGCTTGTCTTTCAGTTTCATTCATTGAATTGGGGAAAGTGTTGTCCTTCATAGGTTGTCTAATCTGTGGACCATCAAACACACCTGCTTTTATTTTCTCATAAGAAAGCGCTGGGAATGACTCACACAAGTACTTAAAGCAATCGCGAAATGCCATCAGTATCGAGAGCTTTTACAAATTGCTTCATAAGGCCCAGTTTAATGTGCAGAGGCGGGAATGTAATCTTCCGGCGGTCGACGAGAGGTTCATTGATGATGTTCTTCTCACCAACTGTCAGGTGTTTTCTTACAGGCCAGTCTTTTTCAAGCTTTGTTCCCAGTCTCTCTCTCTCTCTCTCTCTCTCTCTCTCTCTCTCTCTCTCTCTCTCTCTCTCTCTCTCTCTCTCTCTCTCTCTCTCTCTCTCTCTCTCTCTCTCTCATTTTGTACCCATGTGCCTTTTATTTTTTCTCTATTAGGTGACCCGGTTGGTTAAGATTGTTAGTGGGTTTATTAGTTCCATTCTCTCTTGGGTTATGGTTGGGCTTGGTTGTTGGGCTTGTTGGGTGTTAATTCAACTTGTTGGTTATTTGGATATCTTGCATTCCATTCATTCCTTGTTGGGTTGTTAGTTGGGTTCCAATCTAATTGTGTTAGGGAACTGAGGCATGTGTCTCCTCTCCTTCGAGAGTTTACCGTGCCACAGTTGACGGTTTAGTTGGGGTTAGTGTGCTATTCTAGTTCTATTTCTACTGCCCTCTGCTCCAATGAGTCACGAGGGAGGCACTCCACACATTCCCAGCCCAGAGTGGGCCGACCACGCCACCTTCCCTACAAAAAAGTGTCTCCGCCCTATGGTGGCAAATTAGTGATGTTAAGCTATTCTAGGGCCATGGAGGGTTATGTGGGGTGGGACGATGGATCTGTTGGGTAGTTAGTCTACTCCTAATCTATTGGAGACCGTACTATTCCTAGAGATAACGGGTCTTCTACCGCTACCTGTTACCTATCGTGGGGGGAAAGACAAAAAAAAAGTGACAAAATCTACTTCCTTTTTTTTTGTTTCTTTTTTGGAAAAAGGAAAAAAAAAACCACGTCACAACATTTAGTATTCCCGCCTTTCGAAGGCAAACAGTTCTTTCTTCTTCTCTCTTCTTCCTGTGGAGTAAAATGCAGATGAGTGGTTTGCTGGGGGTTGTGGGGTTTGGGCTTGAGCCACTGTCTCTGCGCGTACTCCTGTGGAAAGAAGAGAGTGCAGTGTCAGAATTTTTCTCTATTTGTTAGGCATCCCCCTATGATTTTTTACCTTAACTTACTTTTATTGGTCTATTTGGAGTGGTTTATTTGTTTTATGTTATTCCCAGAGTACACTCCATCTCTGTATATTGACTAAACAGATAGCTTTTTAGGTTGGCCGGGCTATACTGTGCGTCATGATGTTTCTCTTTCAGAGTTAGCTCCCAGACTAGCCTCCTATCCCTATGTACTACTTCCTTTATTTTCTCTTCCTCTTTTCCAAAGTTTGGGTAAATGTTTATTAGTAGCAATTTGAGGAAATCCCACTCTGCTAGGGTTGTCATCGTTCCTATTTTCCTGTGTAATTCTATCCTCGCTCTTTTCCATGCTTTGCATAACCCGTACAGGTGGGCCTCTGTTTGCTCTTCTTTACAAAATGAACATTTCGTTCCGTTTGAAATCGGCGTCATGTTGTATAGCAATCTATATGTGATCTCTTTTGTTCTTTTGGTTAGTTGCTTACTATGGAGATTTCTGAAGGCTGGTGTTACGTCTACTATGGTATATCTGTACATTTAATTTCATTTTCTCATGTAGAGGTCTTTCCAGCTTCGGTAGTATTGCCTGGTATGGTTTCAGTTCTCCTATTTGCTTGGGATGTTTTGCTAAAATATTGCTTTCCTCAGTTCTTGATGGAAAGGGTTGTTAATTCTTTTGAAGCAGTGTGGCAGTCTGTTGTTTAGTGGAGTGTATCTTGTCATTTCTAATCCTAAAAAATACTCCACCAGGGGAAATTCCGTTTTGTGCTCTAGTGCCTCTGATAGGTGTTTAATTCTCATGGCTTCTGTTTTTATTTCTGGGTCCTGTATTCTTAGTCCTCCTTCCGTATAGTCTAATGCTAGTTCTCTCTTCCCTACTCTTCTAGCTGTACTCTTAAAGAGGAGGGGCATTACTATCTTCCCGTATTCCTTGTAGAAGTCGGGAGGAGGTTTAAATATATTAAGTTGATATAATACTTGTGAAAAGAATCTTGCTGTTGATTATTCTAGCTCCTCCGTAAATTGTTGTATACTTATTTTTGTATGACTCTACATGTTTTCTACATTTCTCCAGAAGGTCCTCCCATGATCTTTCCGTGGTTTATCCCTTTTGGTTGGTGAAATGCAGTCCGTATATTTTCATTTCTTTTACTACTTTTATGTTTAGTGGAGGGGGGTTTCCTGTTGTTTTCCGGGCCTATATCCATGACGCAGGTCTTCTCAATATTGATTTTATTTCCGCTCGCCTCTCCAAAATCCTGAAATTTTCCTATAATTTTCCTGATGGCGCCATCCTCCGATACTAGCATCATGGTGTCAACATTTTGAATGGAATGATGATACACAATGTACAATGGACACAAGCACTGGAACAAACAGGGTGAAGAGATCAATGTTGTCATGGAAAACTATTTATACAAAAGAAATAAAAAGGTACGTTTTCTTTTCGCAAATGTTACATTTAAATTTATATTATTCTTTTTATTTTTAACTTATATATACTTAATTCTTAAGCATAAATATTTGAATTTAACAGTGTATTTCTTTTGATTTTTAACCTTAAACATACCTTACATTTTATAATTAGACTTTTTTTTTTAAAATTTACGTACAGTTTGTTACTTCCTTTGGAAATATTTTTATATAATTACTTCCCCTTAAATTTTGCCGGAGTCATCTAAACAATTTAAAATTCAAGATAGCATAAAAACTTGACCTGATATTAAAATATGGATGACATTTTCAGAAACAGCGGCTTAAAATCTTGAAGAATCAACTTTCAGATCTCATGCAGAAATATGTGTGTTCCCCAGTGTAATTATACATTAAGTCACTCAACTAGGCACAGGTTTGTTTTGGGCAGGGGAGACAATGACTTGTTGTAATATCAGCTCTATCTTTTGCTAGCAAAACCGATGCATTAAAATCCACGCTAGAGCGCATAGAGAGGATTTTAAGAATAGCGTATGTTTTATGGGACCAAACTAATCTATCTCAAAGCTACCTAGCTATCAGCTATTTTTGTAAGAACTATCTGTCAGCATATCTAATCTATCCCAAAGCTACCTAACTATCAGCTATCTCTGTAAGCTTACGACCTATCAATTCTAAAACTATCTATCAGCCTATCTACCCTATCTCAAAAATGCCTAACCACCATCTATCATTGTAAGCTTACCATCTATCAATTCTACAACTATATGTCAGTCTATCTAACCTATCTCAAAGCTACCTAGCTAGCAGCCATCTCTGTAAGCTTACTATCTATCAATTTTACAACTATCTGTCAGCATATCTATATATCGAGATGCTGGTTGATTAATTTATCTGTTTATTTATCATATCCAGCCAGACATCTTTCTATCAGTCTATCATCTTAATGTCGATTTACCTCTCTTTGAAAAAAAAAATACTGTCAATAATGTGTCTGCATCATTCCATCAGATTAACCAAGGCATCTCACCATCCATTACTTACTTACTGCCCTTTTTGCCGTAGGCAATTAGGGCAGCTGCTGTTTCTGTAACAATAGCATTTTTACAAGATAGAGTTGTTAACCCTATGCTAAACCTACAAGTAGGGGGGGTGGATCGTATCTAGTCTGGCCTCTATCCTTTGACCTGTCCGGCTTGGGTGGCCCTACCGAGAGCACGAAGCTCTCGCCGGCATAGCTCTCAGGGTTATCAAGGCACGCAAGCTCGCTCACCTCGTCAAGGTAACGATCCGTGAGGAGCTCACCATCCATGTATTTTTCTATTTATCTATCTGTTGATCCATATATCCAAACTGCCTGCACAGCCTTTAGCTCCAGCCATATATCGTACGTTCTGCCATCTAATATGGTGTATCAAGCAAAAATTGCCCAGTATTTGCGGACAAAATGCATTTTAAGGTCGATTACGTTGTTACTTAAAGTTGATCTACACAGTTATTTAGGCTAAAAATAGACCCACTCTTTGGAGGACAACTTGGTAATTATAAAGGATCCAAAAAGGAAGCGTGTGTGTCTGTAAATAGTGTGAAACAGGGTCTAAAAAGAGACGGGCACACAACTTAATAACTATGGGACTAAAAAAAGAACCAACACAAGTATATATTTAATATATAAACGTTTCGTCTTTACTGTGGCTTCATCAGATTGCGTGTAAAAAAAATGACTTTAACAAGTTATACAAAACATTGGGAGAGCTTGGCTCAGATGGGACAAATGATTGGTTGGGGAAGGGGCAGTGCGCAGAATGCTTCAAGGTTCAGTGGATTGGCTAGGGATGGTGATGGCAGAGGGCGTGACCTCGTTGATATGAGGGTAAGATAAGGCTGGAGCTCGTGTTTGGAAAAATTCAAATATTAAAGTTGGTTGGTATCTGTAGAGAAATAAAAATTCAGAAATTGAAAAAAGTTTTTTTTTTTTTTTACACCTGATACGAATAGGGATGCGCGGGTAGAAGAATGATACGTGAGAGGGCGAGATGTAAAGGGTCTCTAATAAACAGCACAGAATGTAAAAACTCTTTCTCTCTCTATGTGTGTCTCTCTCATTCTTTCTCTTTCAGTTCCCTATCACGCACATACACACTCTCTTTATTCCTTTTTTCCTCTCTCTCTACCCCATTTTCTGTGTGAGAATTATCTGTCTCACTCTTGTTTGTTTGTCCATCTCTCCTCTCTCATGCTCTCTCTGTCTCTGTCTCTGTCTCTCTGTCTGTCTGTCTGTCTGTCTGTCTCGTTCTTTTGGGCACAAGTGGAAGTGAATTTGAATAATTATGTATGAAGAGCCATGAATTTGAGCGATATCATCCGTTTAAATAAAATTTCGACTGCAAAATAATATTACTATACGAGGACGAAGGAGTTGAGAGAGAGAGAGAGAGAGAGAGAGAGAGAGAGAGAGAGAGAGAGAGAGAGAGAGAGAGAGAGAGAGAGAGAGAGAGAGAGAGAGAGAGAGCGGAAGAAAGAGAGACAGGCAGACATATATTAAAGGCATACACGCAGGTGCTGGATCTCAAAGAAGTGTTATACTGATATATTTTAGACTGAAGCCGATCTATCTAGTTTACTATCGCGAGATAATTATGTTGTTAAAACTAAACGGGGAGTTTTCTATTTTTTCTTTCTATGTTCCCGGTACTTATAAATAATTTAACAGTACATACTGCTATCTATCCAAACTAGGACATAACTTGAAGGATTTTTCTCTTGCTTTTTTCATGAGCAATGGGTCCTTAGATTTACACTAGATCATTAGGCTACATCTGGGAGTCTTGTAAAGAATTATTTTTATTTAGTAAGCATATTTCAGATTACAAGCGCAAAATTCAGATTCATTTGTCCGTTTTTATATTAGAACGAGGTGCATAAATTGGAAATCTGTTAACTAGTGGGTCGATGTATCCCTAGCTTTGGTCTGATTATTGTCAGTAAATAACAGAGGGTAACTCTTGTTCATATTTTTTAGGGAAGATGATAAAGATTCTTTTGCGCCGAAAGTAATCAAAATAAAGATTATGAATTTATAATAACGAAACTAAACGAATTTCGAACCCATGTAAATATCATTGAAGTTCTGGATTAGAATCTATTCTAAACTAGGTAATACTGTTTAGATTAATACATATAATTAGTTTAGATTTGTTTTTATAGATATCTGTATCTAAAAAAAATTAATCTTTGCAAGCTAACGTTAGAGTTAAAGTTTCATATAAATTTCCAGATAAAATTGTCGCTGCGGCAAATGTAAGGATTAAAATTCAGCAGGACACCAAATGCATTTACATAAATAAAGCTAGAGTCTAGATCTAGAACGTGAGTTTCAAGAGTAAAATAGATCTAGATCTAATTTTTAAGAACAAAAAAACTCTCCAAGTTTTTATCTAGAATCTCTAGTCTGATCCTGATCCAGATCTAGATCTAGATCTAGACAATAACACTTAATTTAAAGGTTTTTTTCTTTTTTTTTTTTTTTCATAAGGATTCTCTAGATCTAGACTCTAGATCTAGATCTAGATTCTAGAATCTAGATCTGTAAATTCATAAGGAAGGACTTTAAAAGGGTCCGGTACTTATGGTGAGAAATTTAGGTATTATTGCAGATATCAGCCCAAATCACCCTAAGCTTTAAAATTTATTTTTCTCAATGAATTTGATATGCCTACTGAACATGATTAAATATGAAGGTTTAATTCGTTGCAAGGCAGATAAAAGTGGAGTCCTGCCTCATACAGTCATAGACTGACAGGTGACTTTTTTTTCTTTCTAAAGCTGATCTGTTAGATTGAAAATTTGCTTTCAAGACTCTTGTACAATATCCTTATAATTTACAAGATAACCATTGTTTGAAGGCTTTAATTTATTATTTGCCTGAGCGTAATTTGCCCAAAGAATGGGAATAATATTTGGCACCCAATAAGTGAATACCAGTCTAATTACATTGGGAAGTTATTTTATTCTTAGACCACTATTAATTTCTGAAGACTTTGGTTATAATCCGCCTTTAAAAAAATGGCCTGGAAAATTAGCAAAGTTAATTTTATTCCAGGCTTTACCATTTTAAATTAGGAAGGCTGTTTACTTCACATCTGTATCCCTAATAAGGTTTTGCAAAAAATGTTCAAATATAGGCATAAAATATCTTGCATTGCACTTGAGTGCTACTTGCTTTTTTTTAGGTTGGTAATGAATTTGAAAACATAAAAGAAGAATACTGAGCATTTTGTAAGTTACAGTTTTAGTGTTCTATAAAAATGCATGTAATACGAATTTTTTTATTCCAAAGACCAGTGATTTGCATGATTTATAGATATCTGAATTATTAATAAATGGAGACCTAGATTTATAGCACAATGACTCAATGTGAACTTAAATAAGTACTCTTTAAAATCTGCTTTAGAATTGCTCAAAAATTTTTTTTCGTAACAAGAGAAATTAGTTTGAAAGGTCCACAAAAATCACTTCTGTCCTTTCCTAATTTAGATTCAAAAGATGGCTGGCGCAGATAGATTTACTGCTGAGACTTGTACAGAACAATGGTTGTTTGATTATTTGATCTATAAATGTGTATCAAAATCAGCTGAAAAGGGAGAAGTGGATGACAGCTCAAGGAGGTTTCTTGAAGGTAATTTCCATTTTCTTTGTTTAATAGATAAAATTTACACTCATAATTTTTATAACAATTCACAGTGAGATTCATAAGCCAAAAAAACTGGTTTATGGTCTATGCCTCACTATAGGTAACACTGATAAAGAAAAAACATGTATATATATGCGCTCTGGAAGTTTCTCAAAAAGTTTCGTATTGCTTTTTAGTTAATTTTATATTTTATAAAAGTCTGTTGTATGATTTATAATGTTAAAGGTAGCATTGATCAGGCTATTCATAGTTCTCTATGTACTTCACCTTTTAATAGATTTCCATGGGGTGATCTGTTTGGCTTTAATTGTCTGGGGGTATGAAAATATACAGCCAGTCACTCAACTAGTCAGAAGAAAATAAGTCTGAAATTCGCTAGTAAAAGTTACAAACTGTTTAATCCAACCCAAGAGGACGACTCTATTTATAATCACTGTACACAAAAATTTAACTCTTGAACTCACTGAAGGTAGACTCTTAAACTCAGTGTAGGTTGACTTGATATTGACTTACTGAACATAATTTCGACTCTTATTTATACAAAATCTTGTCAAATCATCCAGAAAAGGAATTACTTAAGAGAATATTCTTGGTACATGTGATGAGTAATGCGCTCTAAAATAGCAACCAATCAGAACAAAGGTAAACAAGGAGTTTCGAGATCATTGCTATGCTAGAACTATGTCGAAGATTCCAGAAAAATCTAAACAATACAAGTGCAGGCTGTGCTCAATAAACAAGACAAAGTTCTTAGGCTTGAAATACTAACATGATAAAACTAAATAAAACATTGTACATAGATCTAGTCGATCTGCTATCCAAAAGTTAGGCACCAAAAAAAGGGTGAGAAAATGAATGGATCAACTTATAGCACAATGCATTGCACACCTCAAAGTCAAATGAACTAGTTTGTTGCTTGATAAAATACGTCAGCAAGCTGAAGCATCCAGATTTGATGACTTAATAAATATAGAGTTAAAAAAAAATTACACGGGTATACATGTATCCTATAATTTTGATGTTGCTGATTACAAAAGAAATGACAACCAATTTTTCATTTAAATTAATTTGATTTCTGAGTGGGAAAAATGATAAATACAATAATATTTAAATAAAATGTACATTTCATTATGCTTAATACAAAAATATTTAAATAAAATAGTCAGAAGATCTTGAAACCCTTTAGAGAGGGAAGAAGGCTGGTGAAGAATTAATGTTAGCGTGTGCAGACAGGCATAGAAAAACAAAGCCAGATTGGAGGGAAAGAAGACCATCATAACAAGGATTGAAAGTCAGGAAGAGAAATGCATAGAGACAAAGAGACAGGCAGGCAGAGTGTGGGGAAAAGAAAAACACAAAAATGGGCCTTCCCTTTTTTGCTAATTGTTCAAAACCTATTTTTTTTTGTTTTGTTTTGTTTTTTTTTAAATAATTGTGTTTTCAAACACACTTGTGGGTGAAATCACTGCATAGAAAAATCAACTGAAACAAAATTTGCACTTGAAGCTTCTTTATTTACAATTTTTTTTTTGTAATTTAGTTGTATCTTGATAACATCAGTCTTCAGGACTGAGAGGAGTATACTCCTCTACAATGAAATGGAGATCGTTTAAATTGTGATCTTTTTTTTTGCGTTTCAACACCAAATGTGAAAAGTCCACAGTATTCATCAGCTAATGATGTTGCACGGTACAAACTCTTTCAAATTTTCATATATACAAAACCATTAGGCACACTAATTCAAAGTTTTGATTTATGTTATCACATGTACGCTGACGACACCCAAGTGTACTCCTCTTCTCGTCCAGAAAACTTTACTACCTTAGTAAAGAAATTTGAGAGTTGTATATCACATGTTAAAAATTGGATGATTGTTAACAAACTTAAGATGAATGAAGACAAAACAGAGCTTCTAGCATGTAGCATTGATAGAAAAGCTTTTCCATATGTTGTTGACCACATGTACATTGATAGTGATCAGATACTGTTCTCTTCAAAAGCTAAAAATCTTGGTGTTTATTTTGATTCAAAGTTGTCAATGACCCCTCATATCAATCATTTGGCCCAAATTATGTTCTTAGAGCTACGCAGAATTAAACAGATTAGATCTTTTTTTAAATGAAGGGGCTGTGAAAACTCTTGTGTCCTCTTTCATTCTATCAAGACTAGACTACTGTAATTCCTTACTATATGGCTTACCCATGGACACACTAAAGAGGCTTCAATTGATTCAGAACAACGCTGCTCGTCTCATTTTGAAAAGCGTAAAAGAGATCACTTAACACCCATGTTTAGGCATTTACACTGGCTTCCTGTACAAACTAGGATAAAATATAAGATTGCTGTCTTATGCTTCAAATGTGTTCACGGCTATGCCCCTAATTATCTTGTAGATCTTGTCGGTATGTACGTCCCCACTCGTAGCTTACGATCAGGTAACAAAGCTTTGCTGTCAGTTCCATGCAAACCATCAAGAAAAGACGGCCATAGAGCATTTGTACAATGTGCACCAGTTGTCTGGAATGCCCTTCCCCTTTCCATCAGGGAGGCGAGTTCTATAAGTCAGTTTAAGACCCTATTGAAAACCCATTTGTTTACTGCACATGAAGACCTTAATTAGTCTGAGAAATTTGTCTTATTGTCAATGTCTTTTCTTATTTTCTTTGTACACGTAACTTATTTATTTCTTCCTCTTCTGTTTGTTTGAATTGTTAATGGACTAGGTTTTAGACTATAGACTAGTGTCACTATGTTAAACGTTTGTAAATAGACTATTGTAAAGAGCTTCGAGCCTACAAGTAGGAAGAGGCGCTAGGAAATAACTTCATTATTATTATTATTATTATAAAACAATTATTTTCTTTTCTTTTTGACAGCACTGATGCTGCATACTATTGATCCGGATTATGGCATGAATGAGATCAAGGCCAACTTGCTTATTGTGATGGATTATCAGCTACAACTCACTGATCTCAATATTGACAACCTTCACTCATCAAAGAGTGACAAGCTACTTGAGGTGAATCAATGATTTGATTTATTTGCCATGTATGACACTGTTGCCATAGACACAGTGCTAAAGATAAGAGTGATGATGAAAACATCTACCCTGAAGGCTGTAGGTACCTTCTTCTCAGATTTATGTCTCACACTGTTGGTAGAGCTATTTTTCAGTTCTGCTGTACCTGTTGGGGAGCTTAAGTTTGATATCTAAATAGGCCTGACATAATATGTTGTGGACAAATTATAAATATCAAACACACAAATATTTGAGAAACCATAGAAAAGTGGCCCTTAATGGTTTTTCCCTCTAAAATTACCCTGTTTAAACCAGCTTGTTATAAAATAAAAAAGATTATTGCACTCCCTAGATTTCAATTTAAATGAATGGATAACTGACTTTGAAGGATATTCTCCACCCTGGGAGCTTTGTAAAGATTTAACTTGAGATTTCTTTGTAAAGGGTAAAATTATCTGTAGACCTTACGCAGTTTGATTTCTAATTTGACCTGAAATTTGTGAGTCAAATCTCTGTGAATAATATACTTAATTACAATGTAATCCTCATTCTTTATTTTTTTTCAAATTTATGCAACACAGTACTATTTTGAGACAAATCCCAAATTAAAATTTACACAAATCATTCAAATGTGATAAGATTTTATCCATCGTTTTGTGAAAAAATGCTCATGTGATACTTTTTTTTTTGTTCTTCTTTTTTCTCTACAGTCAGAAAAGACAGTGACTGAGTTTTTCGAAATGATGAGCGGTCTTAAAAATTCCCTTATATGTCTCAAGGAAAGCTTTGAGTTGAAGTCTACGCCTGTTTTTGCACTGTGCAAGAGTTGCCTTCTACATACATATGTTAACGTAAGAAATTCAGAGAGATTTTCTTGCAAACTTTTGTGTGAAATGACTAGACTTTTTGAAGAAAATTGAAGGCATTTCTTCTGTTATAAACTGTTCAAATATTTATAAGAATTACATCAGAGATGATGCAATCTTTCAGCCTTAAAACCAATTAGTATCAAAAGTTGCACAGGTTTTGGTGAACAAAAAAATTTAGACAAAACATGAGAAAATTAAACAAATGTGCATCATCAATGTACAAATGATTATCAGGGATGATATTTTTTTCTTTTTTTTTTTTAATGGGCGTTTACACTTTTTCAAACCTTTTTTTTTCGTATAAAAGAAATGGAGCAGATATTTGTGTTATAATATATTTTTTAAATTTTTTGTTCACTATGAGATGATCATTTGAGAAATACAAATCTACAGTGCTTGTTTGAAGATCAAACTTGTTAGGATCACATAAGATAATAATAATTCTGTTCAGATGGAATGATATATGTTTGTTTACTTTATACCTCAGATCCTTCAAATCATATACCGTCTCAGAAATTCCCCTGAACCACTCTATGATGCCTCAGAACTCAAGAGCTGGACTGGCACAATTTTAAAGAAAGCAGAGAAAAATGTAGACCTTGCCTCAGAGACAGATGCAGTGAGTTTTTTTTTTTTTTAATTTTTAACTCTGATCCATTAGACTGAGGATTTAGTCTTGGGCAATACCCATTAAGGTGGCCATTCTTTGAAGGTTTTAGTTTGTTAGTGCCCGCTTTGTCCATAGAATGCGGAGAAAACTTGTCACCATACATGTGCACATTCAATCACAAAATGTGAACCTATTCATCACTTTGAGAAGTATTAATTTCTGAATTATTGTATTCTGCAAATTAAAAAAAGAGTTCCCATTGATTTATAAACGTATTTAAAAAGAAAACTTTTCAAAATTAAATCAATTAATGTGTTTCAGAAAATCCTCCAGGCTTGTAAAGATCTCTTCAAAGGAAACAGCACAGTTAAAAAAGATCTGCCAAACCTAACAGATTTTGTTGGACTCTTGGACAAATTAGTGAAGGAGCTTCATGGACTGTTTGGAGAGCCTCAAATTTTGAAGGTTTACTGCTGTAGCTGTCTGTGGTCTGAGGCTCTTAGAAACAAAAGCCTCAGGCTTTATTTTGAATGTTTTTATAAACCAATCAATCAGGTGCTCTATTCTTTAGCTTAGGCGATCATGACCTTCCATGCATCTCAAACTCATGTCACTTTTAGTGTATATGGCACTCATCCTACATGAAGTCACTTTGTTAGTCCATCCAACATCTTTTCCTGCTGTTTTCCGCTGCATTTTCATTCAATCATTGTCACAAGATGTTCCAGTGCCTCTCTTCTCATCACACGGCCAAAAAAAGTTTTAAATACATATGGCTCTTACGAGCCAGCTCTGAGAAATGAAAGTAAAGCAACCCTTTCCTCCGCTAGCCTGTGGGAGGTCCTGTGACGTCCCCCTATCAGGGTTATGATCAAGCGATGGAAAGCAGGTGGTGGATGAGTGCTAGGCAATAAAATAGCAATTAACAAAATGTCACTAATGGCAAACCACTGATGAAGCAGATGAATCCAGATTGTGGGGCAATGGTTGGAAAGAACAGCTCTGTATGAGCACTGATGGCAATTGCAAAACACTCTAGGTATCTTTGCAAAGAACAACCATGACTAAATACAATTCAAGAAGAAAAGTAAACGATGTGGAGTGGTCTGCGACAGACTCAATAGACAGCATATCGATCCAAGATACTTGCACAATCTTCTGTTTGTGGCCATATACTCATTCTTTACACTCTAATATTTGGGAACAAGCATTTTTTTTTTTTATTTTTGTTCTCACCACAATTTTTTGTTAATGTCCTGCTTCACAAACTGAATTTAGATGAAACTCGGAGACTAAATGAGCACCTTTACTTTCTTGTGATATTTTGGTCTATTCAATGTTACTTTCAGCAAGCAGGAGCAAAGCTCACCTAGGTTCAGTTCATATTTTATTTTGAAAAGGACTAAAATAAACTAAGAAAGCAGTAAAAGCATTTTGCAGACAGCTTATTTTTCCGATTAAAGTGATAAATTGTCAAAGATATGCACTTGAAGAATAGTTTCAAAATTGTTTATAAATATTTAATTCACTGTGTGCAATGATTTTTTTCTTTAATAATTTACTCTAAATGTAATAATTGTTATTTTCCTCTCCACCTGGTTTAGCTTGCCAAATCCTACTCTTGTCTTCACTCAAAATTGAAGGAATCAGGGAATGAAGATCTTCTTACCCGAGGGTGTGTAAATGATTTATTAAAGATTTTGAATTTTTGAAGAGTCATTTCAAAATTGCTTATCTGCATGGAAATAATCTGCAAACGTTTGAGAATGTTCCTTGTATCTCCCAATTTTTTTTGTGGATCTTGTTTGCATTTTACATCATATTAAATATATAAAACTTTCATTATTTTGGGAACCTTCAAACAATAGATGACAGCATCAAGCTCATGATGTTTGAATCTTTGCACAAATTATTATTATTTTTATCTTCTTGACTACTTACAAGATGCGCTGTATCTGCATCCCTGAACCTCCCATTGACTAAGTTTTATATAAAAATCTAAGGCATCCCTTCCTAGTTGATCATGCTTGCCTAAAGCTAAGGCCACAAAATCCAAAAAAAATATTTTTTTTTAAAAATTTTCAAAGGAAATTCCAGGGCATAGAAATGCCACAGACTAATGTGTTTGTCCATCTTGAGGGGATCCAATTGATTTTTTTTTTCTCTCGCAATGTCCTAAGCTCATTAAATCAAAATTTTAATTGTGCCTCAATCATATCCTGGCTAATCACAAATATGCATTGCTCAAAGGAGAAATAAGTATTTTCTCTTGTGATAAAGTCTGTAGTAGGACAAAATAGGATATAAGGCCTAATGATTCAATATAATGTGCCTGTCGCTCAATGGGACAATACTTGGGGTAACACAATTGCTTATTTTCTGAAAAGGAAACTACATAAAATTTCTAAATCAGTCTTTCTTTGAAACCAGATTTTTTTTTTCTGCTATTCTTGCTCAGGCCCAGCTCAAAATCCAGCTTGGAAAAACTTTCCCTATTCAACGATTCAAGCTCTGGAGAAGAAGGGAGATCATCAGAGGTTAGTTAATTTGTGCTGAAATAACTTTTGAAAATAACATTTTCCTTTCTATATGAACATTTTAGAACTTGACATACCATACACTAAAGTGTGTGCAGGTTTTGCATAATTTCTGACCTTCCTACGCAAGAGAATTTTCAGAACCAGATTTCAACTTGAGAAAAATGTTCCACTTTCTGATTGAACACTCCATAAATGCATATCTTGGATAAGTATGGCCTATTCGTTAAAGAAAGAAAAAAAAAGCACCAGCATGGGTGCAAACACATCCAACGAGAACTATATATAGACGCATACATAAGATGTGAGCTTGGAGCTACCCTAAGCAAAATAACTAACCAGCATGGGTGCAAACACATTTCCATGAGATCCATGTATACAGACATACACAAGATGTGAGCACAGTGCCAATCTAACCCAACCACCAACATGGATGTGAACACATTTCAACAAGACCCAGGTATACACACATATGCAAGATGCAAGACCCAGCTCACTATCAGCATTAATGATGCAATTCTTAGTAAAACTACAGAACCTGTAAAAATGTTATAATTCTGTCACTGAGTGGTAATTCAATGTTCCATCAAAGAGCCCTAGCTTTTTTTTTACCCTTTCAGCTTCCAAATACAAGGCTACAAATCAACTAGTCATTCCATTGTTTCATTTGCAATACATCTGCATTGATGCTTATAGCAAAACAAATGTGCGCTTTACACTGAGCAAAAAGTAGGCTTTCATCTTTTCGCCTTCTAATTTTCCCAAGAAACCTTATGAGTAAATTGCCTTTTGAGGAAGTGGTTGCCATACTCTTACTATTGAACACAGCTCAATTTATTTCTATCTCAGGGAAGTACGGAGCATACAGTTTCATTCTGTGAGTTACAATTCCATTGCTTCATTTTCTGTTTCTATTCGCTCATTTTGCCTTTATTAGACATCTATATTTAGTTTGTAAAACTAATGAATGATTCTGCTGGGCCTACTATTATCTTCCTATAGATTAGAGATCTAATTCTTAAGAGGCCATCGGTGTTCCAAATTTTTCTAGGTCTATATTTTGATGTTAGCTCATTTAGATCTGATAGGTAAACAGTAATAAAAGATGTGTTATAAGTTTATTGCTCTTGTAGAATTTCTAGATCTAAAGTAGCATGTTTCAAGATGAATGAAGGGACTCTTCAATATGATGGTTGGTTTGATGTTCAAGGCATTAATTAGAAAAGAAAAACAAGTTTCTTTGGTCATGTATGGTAAAAAAATGTTCAAATATTACAAAAAAAAATTATAGTCTATTGTTAGATGTATGGTTTTTTGTTCACTGCATAATAATTGAATCATTCAGGAAAAGTGCAGAAAGAAACGTTTCTCAAGTCAGCATTTCTGCAGTACTCGAGCATATAACCTTTATCATGCTTTAAACTCATGTGTAGACGTAATACCTAGTGACATCAACTTACTCAATTTGGGTTGAACAAAGATGCCTATTTGATTTGATTTTGTAGACCTTTTAAATTGGGATATGTTCAGTACAGTTTTCCCATTTTGTATCTACATAGCTGGAAAGGGATTTCTGTTGGCATTGTCTTACATGACAAGTTGTGATGATCAGGATTAGACATTGAAGCTGATATAATCATTAAGTGCATAGGAACTTTACAATATTTTAGAACATGCAACTTTAGCTTACCATTATTGAAATATAATTTTACAATTATCAATAACCTATAGTAGAGTCCATGTACACTGTGTGTAAAAATTGAAAGCTCCACAAAAAACAGTATCGCAAATTGAAAACTCCATGAAAAGCAATATCTTAAATTCAAATGCTGAAAAAGTCTTGTTTGTTCTTGTCATTCATACTCAGCTTAAAATTAAAATTTTAGTCAGTCCACCATTCTAGGTCCTCTAAATTTTTTAATTCTAGACACCTGTCAATGATGATGAGGTTTGTGCACCTCTAGAGATGTCCAACGTAAAAAAAAGGGTATATATGTTGCCTTAAAAAAGAAGAGGAAGAATGCCAAATATGTTGCCTTAAAAGGGAACTATACTCGCGACTCGTGAGGGAGGTGTGGTAGTGGTACTAGTAGCGACCCGACACACTATAGACTATAGATACTATGGACAGTCCTGCAAACTTGTCTAATATTGGCTATATGCCTACTCCCTACTCAATAAAGTTTGTCTCTCTACTCTACAGGTTCGGTGTGATAAATTGTGAAATGTTTTGTGTGTGTATGAAAGTGTAAGTTGTCCGACAACGCCAGGAATTCGTTTTGTTTTAATGGTAAACTTAGCGAATTCCAACTAAGCAACCAGGTATGACAAACTAATGAGTAATGTGGCTAGTGGCAAGGCACGACAGGTAAGTGTGCAGGAAATAAAAACTGTACTGATGTAAGTTTTTATCGTTTCTTTTATTGCAGTCGACAAAACAAACTTAAGATACAAAAATAACTTGTCCAGTGAGAAACTTGAACCCAATTAAAACCAAACTAAAAATAAGGACTGAAATCCAACTAAAAAAAAACCGAAACAAAAACAAAAACAAAAAAACCCCCAGTCAGTAGCTCTCATACAGCCGCTGAAAGAAAATTACAAAACCACCGTGTAAAACACGCAATCTCATACAAATGCATGTATACAAAATGTAAGTTTAGCGATTATCCACTCATCAAAGTGATGATCCAACATTACCCATCTAGTAAGATCATTACAACCGCTATCAAACTTTAATCATAGTCTGTACTCAAATCAGCGTACATTCCAATAACAAAATGCTTTACACTACCAACTTTACATGTACATCATCCTTCCACAATAATTACGATTCAATTTTATATATCGCAACAACTGAAGTTTACATGTACTCGTATTATTATTAAGCATGTCACGGTCTATGAATCATATCATCACCGCACCGTAAGTTACGCCTATGAACAGATAGTATGGGCGACAACCGTTACGTTACCGTTATATTTCTGCTCTGTTATTTTACATAAACATAGGGTACCTAGTCAATTCTTTATATCTATCGGATTAACTAAAGCTCTGTAATACAACTTTAAATCTATAGAACAGGTAACAAGCCTTTACTCCTTGCTAACACTATTATACTTTGCGAATAACTACAAAAGCAGTAGCTCTATAAAAGCTCATCAATTATGCACCAAGGCTTAGATCTCATCTCTGGGATCAACATTCAATACATGTTTATGGAACAACGATACAGATGTTATACTCACTTCCAATATCAAGGCAATGGCTGTTAAATGTCAACGTCAAAGGTTCAGGAAAACGTTTGACTTCAGACTTTCTCTCTCGTGTACGCGCAGCTCGGCCTCTCGAATCCAGATGAGGAGCTTCGAAAACTGCTCTACATATATAGCTTTTCCGAACAAAGATTTTCTAAAGATCCCCGATCGGAGAGATAGGAATCTCCCTACCTGTCTACTTTAATGGGTGAGGGGATACAAAATTAATTCGAAAGTACCGAATTTACCCTGTAACATCGCTCACACAGTGACAACCACGCTAGATAAAAATCTTCTCAACTTGCAAAGACGATATCGTAGTAACCACATGTACACCGAACAACCTTTCACTCGTGCAAATCTCAAACAATTCATACATTATACGTTCTAAGGCAGACATAGAATCAAAGTAAAAGTAAAGCTTATCGGTGTCAAACATCGAAACTGACACCATGGGAGAGTCTCCTCCGATACAAAACTATCGTTTACAGGAAGTTCGAAGACATTTATCTCCTGTAACCGCGTCACTATTAGCGTCTGTGATGTGATAGCAGCAGTACCGAGACCACCACAGAGGCTAGCCCTACAATTAAACAACTGTGTCAAACGACCATCAGTATAGAGGCGAACCTTCTCTAAGCCCACACCTACAACTCGCCTCAAAGGATGCCGTGCGTAACAGCTCAGTGCCCAATTAGAATGCTGCTTTTGTTGGTTTGATCAGATCTCAGTTACTCTATCTGACAGCGTGCATAGCTTAAAGGTTTTCTCGCTCTCGAGAAGCACGAATAGATTACACCCTCATAGCATATCAGTTTCCCCTGACATAGTTGCGGTACCTGTTCTCTCAAAGAAATACGGATAGCAAGCAATCCTAAGAAAAAAAGAATACAGAGTAAAAGTACAAAAACTCGTCCGTTTACATATAGAAATTATGTGCGTACTTCAAGTTAAAATAAAAAATAAAAAATTCAAACGTTTGGAGGGTTACAAAATAATTTCAATTTTGTAATTTGTCCCTTACATATCTGTGTGACTTGCTTTACTTGAGATATACTGAATCAGAGATTGCTTAAATCAGTTTCATTCTAGAATTGCCATATCACTCATTTCAATGGCAACATTTTTTGAAACACTTGTCCACCATATTGTCCTCTCTTTACAACTTATGTCTCATTTAAACGAAATTGTAATGTGTGCTGTCAAACTAAGATAAAATGAGAAATGTTTTTGTGGCTCAGGGTCACGCTGTTAAAATAGTCTCACAACTTTAAATATCTCCAGGAGTACCTGATATTTGTTAAACTCTTTACTATTTGAGGATATAGGATAGTCCTTAATATGTTAATTGTAATTGCCTCGCTTTACATATCCAGGAAGATTCAAAACTTAGTGCCTATTTTGTTTTATACTTAGATGTCACAATTCGTCACAGATCTGCTTTATTAATTCATTGAAATGGCTTAAAGCTTCCTAGAAATTATTTGAGAATATTTGGCTGTCATGGTGCTACATTTAACTTTATTTTGAGAAAAGTTAGGTCGAATTGCTGTTGAAACTGCTCATTTGAAGTATGGAACATTGGGCAAAAACATTTCTTTTTGATGGGAAAAAAGATGAGAAGGGTTTAGTTTACAATAGTTTCAAATATGAGATTTACAACTTTTTCGAAGTTATTATCTCTTTACTTTTGTGTCTTGAAACAAAAAAAAAAAAAATGATTTAACAAAGTACCAAATTCGTTGTTTCACCCTAAAAATTAATCAAGTGCACTTGGCAGCAATAAGGGTACAAAATATGTGTGACATATATCTGCCAAAATACCTCTCAATATAACTTCAGAAGTATGGACCCAGTGCGTTACTTCTTCAGTTAAGATAAAAAACTGCTTCTACATACTCAAAAGTCAAAGATCAGGAAGCAATAAATATTGCTGAATATATTTCTTGTTCCCTAGGGGACATCGACAAGAAACGGAATATCCAAGATGGCTTTGTCACATGGCCAGCCCGGCAGGCGTGCCAGATCGCGAACCGGCCCTAGCTCTGATGACAGATCAGAGTCAGAAGAAATTCTCTCTCGTCCTCGCAAAGGTAAGTTTAATCTTTTTTTTTCAACTGATGATACAACAGCATTTAAGTCAGATGGTATTTGACTTTCCAATTCTTATTCTAAGTCATACATATTTAGTGCTAGATCTCTAGTAGATGACTTTTAGAGCTGGATCCAGATATTGAATCCTCCAATATCAGGTTAAATCGCTCATTTATATATCAGTGTCTTCATTTTTCAAGAAAGGATTTTATATTGTGTGATGTTGAAAATTTGTTTTATGATTTGATTAGAGCAGGGATCGGCAACCCACAGCTGTAGAGCCACATGCGGCTCTTTCACCTCTCCGATGTGGCTCCCTGTGGCTCTTGAAAAGGATTAATGTGTATCTAATTGGTGTTGGTTCATTTTTAAAATGTAGCTCAATATATGGTGATCTTGCAACATCTAAATAAAACGTGTCAAAAATTTGTCGTTCTTAATATATTCAGTGTTATTTCATTTTAAATGTCTTAAGGGTTTTGTGACTCCGAATGTTTTCTTTATTGTGGGAAATGTATCGGCTTGCTCTTTGAATGGCAAAGGTTGCCGACCCCTGGTTTAGAGGAACCCATCCCTAATCTCTCTCTCTCAAACTTAGCAATAAAATGAAGCTCAGTCTCCTTTTTTTTTTTTTCCAAAGATATATTTACAAATAAAAAATTTTCAAGTTTTCATATATTTAGAATCCATGAAATCCATACTCTGCATTTGCAAATTTGTATGATAAATCACATTAATCCTGCATGGTTGCCCAATAAGTAGTAGATTTTTTTTTTAAATTTTTTGGACGTTATATAGTATAGCAGGGTGGAAACTTATTAGAGTTTTTGTGGTAAATGAGGGAACATCAGTTTTGAGCAAGGAGTTAAAGCAATTTTTATTTTTCTGGTTCCCATCCTGTTGCTTACTTATTGTGTTTCAATCTTGTTTGATTAGTAAATGCTGTTTTATTACTTTTTTATCCCTTGCCTCAAAGCTTTTGAGAGAATTAATCTAATACTTTATTAATATTTGTTTAAAGTTATTGTAAGCTCACCTGGATTTAAATGATTCCCCCACACACACACCAAATGGTAAGGAAGGTACTTCCATTAGGATACAAAATTGGCCACCATTTTTTTTTGTATCGCTGCTGTGGTTTTATTAAATTAGTCACAATAATGAAAGCCTGAATTGATAATTGTTTTCTTTAATTTTTAGGTAGAGATGAGCAGAGCAGAAGCCGAAGTCCTCATAAAAGGCCTGGTGTGTCTAAGGTTGTCCAAAAGTTTAGGGAAATGGAAAAGGATTGGAATCCCAAATCAATAAAACAACTCTCGGTGAGATCAATATTTTGTCACTTGATGTGTGATAACAAAACTGTCGAATTACGAGATAAATCCCTAATTTTAAAAATACCCATTTTCTGCCCCATGACCTATATCCATTCAAGACCCCATGCTCAGTATGCGCCTCCTAGACAGTAAGTTATGTTTGTGAACTGAGCTGTACAATTATGCAAAAAGGTTCTCATACCTTCGCAAATGGTGCAGTTTCTTTGACAAATTACTTCTTTCAGTTTTGTTATGTAATGGTTTTTTAAAGAGGTTTTCATGTTTCTAAATCGTTTGCACAAATCTACAGCTTGCAGAAGAGACAGATTAGTCTGGGGAAGCTATGGGCAAAGGTTGTGCAAAATTTGGTGAAAATGAGTATACCTAGATTTAGACAGAGGCACAGGTGATGAAGAACTTGATTTTCTTGAGTTAGATTCCTAGATGTAAATCCACAAATGTATTTCAAAAGCAAGACCTGGCTCAAAAAATGCTTCGAAATTTTCTTCATACTTCATTATTTTAGAAAAAATTTGACTCTCTATTGTTGAAAGGAGCAATTATTTTTCTTACCTTTTCTGGTCCTTTCTTTTTTATAAATACCTCTGGTATTGTCCCAAGAAAGAAATTCCTTTCCCCAAACAGGGATAGATACAATATTAGTTTTCACGCCACCTTTATATTTTAATAAAAAGGTTTAATAATAGGTGGATAAAAAAAGAATCTTTTTCAAACAATACTTATAGTAATTTTTAAAAATCTTTTTTGGGCTTTGTATTTTAAAACATTAATACCTTTGTTATTTCTTTATTTTTTTTTGATTCTCTATTTAAATTTGAGAATAGCTATGTTGTAAGTCGAATAGACTCAACGCTGAGACATTTTGAGGATACGGCAAAAGTTCATGACTTTTTTTCAAGGCCAGTTGGCACCTCTGGTGTCATTTAGACAGCGGGCATAATGGAGATCATTAAAATATTAATGCTGAATTTAAGAAATTTTAAGAGTGTATTTGAAAGATTCCATGATGAAATTCAATCCATTTATTCTTGGAAATTTTCAATATCCAAGTGAAAACTGACAATCTTTATCAATGTCATAATATATATCTTGCTGTACTCGACATTGACATAATAAAAGCGCTTATAAAGGATGAAAAGATGCAAAAACTTCTAAGAAATAAAACTCCCTCAGTTTTTGCCCTTTTTCTCAGCTTTTTTAAAACAGCAGGAAACATGTTTTAGAACCCTTCATTATAGAACATAAATATATCAATTATATACATATGTTCTGTATTTGCACAATTCTGAAAATAAGATAAATTATTAAAATACACAGATATCCTTTCAGTTTTGGATTAGCACATAACATTGCAATATGCATGCAATACAAACGAGCTCTCCAACAGTAAAGTTCAGTAAACATCAATTTTGTACATTTTGACATCCAGTGAAGTTGCTATAGGCTTACTTTTTGTCATGTCTCATGTGTATGTCAATGTCTAGGTCAACCTTTGTAAACAATTCTTTTAGCTGCGTAGCTATAAACCATTACTAGTTTCAATAATTTACTATTTCTGAAATAATGATTAAAATCTAGAGAAATGAAGACGGTCTATAATACTGAAAATGTGTGAACTTTAACTACTTAAACCAGTTCTCCTCTTTAATTTGAAAACATTATTATTTTAGGTTTAAAAATAGTATAACAATACAGCTCATATTGAGAGAGACTTGACACGTACATGCATGCTGATTTTCACTAATGTTAAATGTTAATATAGCTCAACAAACCATTTTGAATATTAGCAAGTTTTTAAAATGCTGAAATAGAATCTGTCAAGTGCATGAAATAGATACTCTAGGGTTGACACTATAGCTTTTTATTAATTTTTTGAGGGGAGGAAAATCTTTCTTTTTTTTTTGTTATTTTTTTTTTCTTAAACATTGTTCAATAGAATAGATATACAAAGCATTCATGTTTCTATAAATAGCTTGGATTTGCTTGAGACGGCTTTGATGACCAACATTGGATATTGTTTAATGATGTAGTGCCAAGATATGCCATACTGCATACGATGCCCTGTGCTGAAACACAAACCAAAATCAACAATACTAGATCAATTTCAGTGTAGGGAAAATAATGATGCAGATTTGAATGAAGTGAGGAGTTCATGCTTTCTCTGAGAAATTTCTCAGCCCAAATATGTGATATTTAGGAACAGGCTTTTTTTTGCATGAAAATTAGACTTATGCCAGGCTACTTGCACATTTGAAGTAGACAAAAAGCTGAATTTTATAGCAAAGCAGGGTATTACCACAATTTTTTTTTCATTCTCTCCATTCAGAGGAAGCCTGCGTCTCATGCCAGAATAAAAATAGGACCCTGGACTCCTGAAGAGGAGGAAAAGTTTGTCCTTTCAGTGCTACGCATAGGTGTTGGTGAGTGGAGCGCAGTGACGGAGGAGATACTGAGATTTTTTTTAACTACAGTGTTTGGTCCTGATGCCCATCTAGTATTTCAGTTAGTAGAGAGTTGAACTAGCGATAGAGAAAGCCCAGTAAGGACATCTCATGCTATGGTGGTGATGAATTGAGCTTATTACTGAAGGAGTCCAATATTTATCCATAACACATTCCTTACCGCAAACAGGGAATCGTTGTGCGCTGACGTTGTCACTCCATGCGTGCAAACAAGAACACCTGGTTTTATTAGAACTGGGATACCCTATGCCTATTTTAGTGCTAAGAATACTGGATAAAATATGTTGCTCTGATCTCCCTTGACAATAGAAAGAAGGGACAACACTTCAATCAACCTTTTTTCTTGCAAAGGAGGAATCCCTGTGTTACAAAATAAAACTTCTTATTTTCTGTTTGTTTTTGTCTTCTCTATGATAACCCCCTAAAAAAAAATTATTTGATTTCACACTCCTTACCTCTTTATAAAGTGTAGCAACCATTTCATGTGAATTCAATTCAAACAAAATAAAAAAAAATATTTTAAAATTGAGATAGATCTAGTCTAGATGAAGATCTCAAAACTTACTTGGGCAGTGGATACGTCAGTGGTGAATTTACTTGGTAGGAATAGTGATAAGTTTGCCATGTCTTATTACCCAACTGGGATAGCTCTATTGGTTAGGATTTAAACTAACAGGGGTGTCACAGGTTGCACATCTGGTGCTGCTAAGGTGGTCAATAGATCTTATGACTGGAGACTCACTGATTTATCCCAACATTTCCCTTTGCCCATCTTTTTTTTGACTGCCGACTAGACATTTGGTTGTGAGTAGGATCCTTTGTAGTCCTTGTTGATATGCAGTCTTCCAAAAACTTAGGAAACTTAAAAAAGTAACCTAAGAACTCATCTGAAAGAAAATGTGACCTAAAAGGCCTCAACAAGGTAATGGTTGAAGCAGGAGCGTGTGGGTGCTTATTTTCATGCCTAACAGATATAATTCTGTTAGTAGTAGAAGACAACAAAATCTCTGGCATTTTAGTTCAGGATAGGTAATTCCTGCATTAAAAAAAATGCAAGGAAGATAAAGTACTTGTTCGAATATTGGTGACCTTTGGAAATTTAGTGGATTATACTTCATTTAGACTAAATAAGAGAAGTTTGATCATTTTCATCCTTTAAGTTTCTAAAGGAATTTAAATCTGTCTTATGAGCGTTTTGGTGTGTGATTTTTAACTGAATTTTCTTTCATAATCTAAAAAGAATAAGTAGGCAAATTTTTTTTATATCTGATTTGGTGCAAGTTATATTTTCCCCCATAAAGTCATATGAGAGTAAAACTGCCCTGAACAGTTTCATCTTTTCTATATATAAACTTCTGACAACCTTAGCATTGAGGGACAATAAGCACCAGAATAGTCAGAACCAGTAACAATGTATTGCCAAGGAAAAGCGATATCATATGTTTCTCTCTTTTTGTAGATTTGATGTTACTGATATATGAATTGGCAGCTCTTGAACCTTGTCTTACCCTATGCTATATCCATCTCAGGAAAGTGGGTGGAAGTCAAAGAAGACATCCAAGCATTGCGGTCTTCGGTGCAGCTGAAGGACAAATGGAGAAATATCCCCAAGTCACGCATCAAATCTATTGCTCGAGAGCATAGTCTGCCGCCTCCACCTTAAACTTCAGAAATCAACAGGCGTATGACTGTCAACCCATATTGGACATTTAAAGCTGATATAAAGTTTCATCAAGATGTGGATGATGATAAATGGAAAATAATGTCGGCAGAAATTTGTATTGCAGTTTGCATGAAGCATTTGGAACAATGACATTTTAAGCTGAAAAAGTAAGGAAGTGTTAGACTGTCTTCATCTGATTTTGAACAAGTCATCTTTGAAAATGCACATGCATTAAGCAAATCTATATCTCTACTCTGCATGAACTGAATGTAAATTTTTTACATTTGACAATTAATCTGTTTTTGAAATGACTTAATGAATTAAGTTATGAGGAAAACTATGTATATATTTTTCTATCAAAGTCACATTTTATGATTTACATCAATGTCTCTAAATAATTGATACACACTGGTGTTGAAAATATTGATATTACATGTATATTTTCGCATTAAATTTTATATAGGCTTTCCTGAAAAGATTTTCATCAATTCTTTGGTCTTTATGTTATCAATGCTCTCATACTTTTTTCCCGTAGAAGCTAAAGACAAACATTTTTTCTTGATGAATAAGTCGTAGTTGACTAATATTGTATTCAGAAAACATGCCATCTTACTGCTTTGTTGACTGCTAAAACATGAAAATGTGCAACTCTTGATAGAGTTGATGCATTAAGTTTTAATTACAGTCTAGTTTGGTGAATTCAAAGTGGTTTGGAAATTAAAATTGGTTAGAATTATCAGGTCTACTTATAATAGACAGATCGTTGTGGAAAGAAATAGTAAATGTATTTGAAGGGGTTAATACACAGTAATGGGCAATATTTAGATTGTATCCCTTCTAAGAAAGATTCCAAATGCACCCTTAAAAATGACTAATAATATGGAAAGGATACTAAAAAACAACAATGATAAAGGTGGTCTCCAAGTCAGGGCAGTGAGATGTCCCTGAGGATAATTAGATAGCCTCCTGTGTGCAGTACTACAGGGAGTGAGTTAAGGTCAGGAACTTTAAGCTCTCTTGAAGTAATCCTTTATTGTTTTTTGCATCAGTTTTTTGAGAATGCAGCTCTCTAGTCTTGTCCGCAAAGCAAAGATATCGTCAAGAAGCTCTCCACCTTGAGCAATGCGAGAGTTTCTTCCTTTGACGTTGTTTCTCTAGCCTCTACCTTCTCTTCCTGGTGGTCCTAATCACTCAGGTAATTATTGTTTGAAGAGCTAGTCACAGCTTTGTCCTTCACAGCCTTACTTCAAGAATGAGAATTTACAGTTCACATTGAAGAAAGCATGAAACTGTAAGCTAACCTTCATTGGAATTATATCTTTCAGGCAATCGAAAAGACTTTCCAGACCATCACTTAATTTTCATGGTGGATGAACTGATGAAGCAGATATCTCCAATTGATGACTGTTTTTTGAGAATAGTCTAGAGTGTATTTGATGGAATGCCATATTTTTGGATGTTTTTTTTTTCTGGTTCACCTTCCTTAGCATCTTTAATTTTTCTTTGATGCCCAAGCATTTGTATTTTCTCCTCAGAAGTGGAATTAGAATAAGTCATTTAAAGAAAGGTGAAGTTTTCCAGATAAAAAGAACAAAGTTGATAAGAGAAACACAGGGTCAAAGTAGCAAAAAGCGATTTTTTTTTTTATGAACTTCAAACTTTGGACCAATGAAATACTGTCTGGCCATGACAATTATGTCTTTGTAAGCACCAAGTTTTGCCTGTGGCCATGTTTCACACAGCTGAGCAGTCGAGATCCATCAGTCATCAGCCAGAGTTACTCAGTCACTAGTCAGACGCAATGTTAAATGGTGGAAAGTCGGGTATTGACATTCTAGATTTAGTATTCCATAGCTTTGAATCTAGTTGTTGTGCTCTCACATTTTTCAAAAAAAACATTTTGCATATTAGAGTCCTTTGGAATCAAGCTTTACTTTCTAATGTAGCCAGTTTGGTCTGAAATAAAAGAAACTTAATTACACTTTAAACAAAAAATAAATTATACTTCACTCAGAGTCTTTAAGCGAGGTCCAGCGACAAATGTTTCTGGGATATTCATGAGAGGAGGGTGGGTATGGGTGACACCTGTGTTCAAGATCGATTTAAATCAAAGTCCACATGTACTTATTTTTAATCTATGTCGAGAGGTTTGTATCAAAAGGTCAAGGATCAAAAGTGCAAACAAAATTTTGTAGTATGTCTTATGCTTATCTATGTTTATATGAGGGTTTAAACAGTTTTGACAGTAAAAGTATAAACTCAAGCAGTACTGCATGTAAAACAATACAGTCGAGTCCTGTTATTTCAAAGTCATTGGGATATAAAAAGGACTTTGAATTATCAATTTACATAGAGAAAAGAGAGTAAAAAAATGTGTGACAGATCAGTAATGTACTCGGGTGTGTAGGGATTCACATGTAGTCCCTGGACCCAACCCCTTTCCCTTTCCTTCTCCTACTCCTAGTCTTATTGCAGACTCTTGCCTGTAACATAAGTGGTCAGAACACACACACATACACACACCAGAATTGCTTGCCACATGAGGAAAGCACAATTTTCTTTGTTTTACAAGCTAAGAAAACTGCTTTCAGAATTGAAAAAACTCATCAAGATGGCTTCAAATTAACCGGATCCTTCTTTCCAACTTTGAACCAACCAATATTTTTTAATAAAGCTTAAAGAGAGAAATATTTGGTAAAATTAATCGACTTCGAAATATCCAAATATTTGAACTATCCGGATTCGAATTATATGGACTCAACTGTACTTATTGTAGGCTTTTTCTCAAATTTTGTGATTGTTACTTCTTTTTCAAAACATTCCTTAGCACTTCGACTTAATAATTGAGGTTGTTAAATTATACTAGCTACCTGTGAAAAAAAAATTGAATGTGTTGTCTACTTTAATGGGATGTAGGAAGTTTTGAATGACTGAAATTTAGTGTGGAGATGTCATGTGATGATGGCCAATTTTTAGACATTAAGACTACTGGTATCTTAAATTTGAAAAATTCTACAGAAGGAAAATCCCTGTTTGAGTGGTTCTGGTAGATCTTAGTATTTTACTTCTTTTCTCTTGTCTTATCTCCTGTAAGTATCATCTTGCTTTTTCTTTGAATCTAGCCAGGTAATAGTTAACTCAGACAAAGCTATGTTCACTGGACTTACATATAAAAAGGCACAATCAGAAATCAGTCTTGCAATCACTTGAAATAGATGGAGGTCAGATTTTAAAGTTTCAGAAGATGTACAGACACTAAAAGTCGGAATTGAAGAACTTGGGAGCGTTGTAAAAAATATCTGCAGTCGAGTCCAAATAATTCTAATCCGGATAGTTCGAATTTTTGGATATTTCGAAGTCGATTAATTTTACCAAATATTTCTCTCTTTAAGCTTTATTAAAAAAATAACGGTATGTTTTGAAGTTGGACAGAAGGATCCGGTTAATTTGAAGCCATGTGGACGGATTTTTTTCGATTCTGAAAGCAGTTTTCTTAGCTTGTAAAACAAAGTTGTACTATGCTTGTGTGGCAAACAATTCTGGTGTGTGTATGTGTGTATGTTCCGACCACTTATGTTACAGGCAAGAGTCTGCAATAAGACTAGGAGTAGGAGAAGGAAAGGGAAAGGGGTTAGGTCCAGGGATCAGGTGTGAATCCCTGCACACCTAAGTACATTACTGATCTGTCAACCACATTTTTTTTTTACTCTCTTTTCTCTATGTGTTCTGATAATTCGAAGTCCTTTTTTTATCCCAACGACTTCGAAATAACCAGACTCGACTGCAATATTAATCAATACCATTTATATAATTTCGATTAGGACTTAAGAGAAGTTTAAGTAATCAAAATTTGAACAAGCAGGATTTGAATTTAAATGGACGGCAATCATATTTGAACATATTTTAAAGACAAATATAGAGAAAAAATCACTTCAAAGAAGTTTGATCTTATTAATTTTCATGCAGTTTCAACATGATATAGCCTGACTCAGAAACTAATCCTGTTACACTGTTAGTGTATGAGCATCCTGGAAAGTCAGAATGCTGCAGTACATCTCACTCATGAAAAACAGAACTAGTTGTGACACTTTACAAAACAACTTTTACAAAAAAAAAGATTACAATTTTTACAGGCTTTGGGCGAGGATGAAAATGTTCTAAATTGACCATCTGAACTTTGAACATGCATAATAAATACAATGCTTAAGTACAAATACAAAATTGTCTTTATTAGTTTATAACTTAGTCTCTGTTTGTGCTTACTTCTCTTTATCTCTCTCTCTCTCTCTCTCTCTCTCTCTCTCTCTCTCTCTCTCTCTCTCTCTCTCTCTCTCTCTCTCTCTCTCTCTCTCTCTCTCTCTCTCTCTCTCTCTCTCTCTCTCTCTCTTTCTCTCTCTCTCTCTTTCTCTGAGGTGAAATTTTTTCATGGCAGAAAATACATGGCTACATGGTGACTTACATAAATAAAAGAAATAAGTTACCAGTTTACAAAGTGAAATAAACATAAAAGAAAGGCAATTTTGCAAATGGCTGTATATTCTATTCATGTAACTGTAAGTTGATCCCACAAATGCATGGACTTAACTTGGCTTAGAATTACTACTACTACCCTGGTATCCACCATATCTATCTGGAAATCTAGAAATTGGCTAGGTGCACCCAAGGGTCTATTTATTATTATTTCAAGTATTTTTTTCCTATTTTGTGACCAGATCGAGCACCTAGATACGTGGTAAATCTTATCACAGGCATCATGGCAAAACGTCTAGTGGGCAGAGAATGAGACAGTATCGTTAGATGAAGTTAGTACATGTATAGATGTTGGTTCAGTCAATATGCTACACAATCTGACAATGAAAGTTAATTTAATGTTTCAGATTGACACAACATACCATAACAATAACATTTCTCTATTCCGGCGGAAAAGTGAACACAGAAACCAGTCAATCAAATTTTGTCGATCCAAATATTTTTATGAGCGTGTGCTAATAACTGTATCTAGTACTAATTAAATACAGTCTTTTTTTTAGTATTTTAGCATAAGCCCAGCAGGGCTGTTTGTGTAAAATCTAAACAAGCCGTCTGTCAGCGCATTGTATTGAAAATGAAAGTTGCAGATTTGGGGCTGTGTAATAGGGGAAAAAATCGTGCTGAAGAAAATCAATTTTTTATCCCTCCTATCTTTTGTTTTTACTGTTCCAGTACTGATGGTCGAAGTTTGGGCTATATTAAAACTTGCAGTGCAAGGCCTCAGAGGAACAGTAATTTCTTTTTATTTTTTAGCATCACAACATCAAGACTTTGTGTTTGTTGATTTCATACACACCAGCAAGTCATTGCCACACATTCCACTGATTTCTACTCCACGTTTTCATCGCGTCTAAAATGACGGGACGTATGGCAAATTAGAGAAACAAATGTAGGGACATGGAAACCAAGACAACGTTGTAAAATAATATAAAAAATAACAACATGCTCTACAAAATTTGAAGTTTCAGGGTTGTGAAAATACTGAAATCATTTCAATGGAAAATCAGTTCCTCCAATAAAGGCCTTGATGGTGTTTGATAATAGATGTTGAAAGAGTCAAATACATGTATGATCGAATAAATTTCGACAAATCTACATGTAATAATTTTATTACATTTTTTTAACCTTTATCAAATTATCCACAGGAGTTAGAAGACAAAAAATGTACATGTACAACGACAAGGATTTGATCCTTTTATTATAAGATTTAAAAATAAAACATCAGCAGCTGAATCAAGTTTTTTTTTTGCCTGGCAAGGCTAATATGCAGGATAACTAACTCAACCACTGTCTAATATTAATTTTCTTTGTGCTGTGTCAATCTTATCACCGAATTACAGAATAAAATAAAACATTCTCTACATTCTGATGGCTTCCATTTTATACTCACACTTCAGTTCCAGACAGTTCCCAATAAAACTAATTTAGCACGATCAAAGTCGCCAATGTAGATGTACATTTTCCTATGCTTTTGCACACACACACACACACACATATATATTTCAACTAAATGCAGAGATTGATACTGTAAAGGATAAGGCATGATTGAGAGTACAATAGTCTGCTTGAGGCAGACAGTACGTTGATTAATGTTTCAATTAGGTACCACAAAGTGATTTTTCTACCCCAGCAAATTTGAATATACCCAATTGTACTGTAAAGATCTTGTTAAAATATGAAATTTCCAACAAATTTCATCAAAATCTGTTGGTAAATAAAAGTTTTACAGATGTTTCAATTTTGCGCATAACGACACAAAACAAATTGCGTGCATCGGGTTGTTTTTAAGGACATATAAAAGTCATTTGTTAAATCTTATGAAACAAAAAAGGACATATTTACAAAGTCCAAGACAATGACTATACACATACGAAATTGCACGGAGATAGAAAGTAAACAAAAGAATTTATTGGTCATGAAATATGGCCAAAAACACTT
The DNA here is from genome assembly GCA_033675545.1 of Elysia crispata. NCBI lineage: Eukaryota > Metazoa > Mollusca > Gastropoda > Plakobranchidae > Elysia > Elysia crispata. Next base: position 168,937 of record JAWDGP010005847.1, read on the forward strand.
GTGGCATATCAACATTACAAGCAAATACTCTAGATGAGGCACTTTTGGACCATCGTAAAAAACCACATATTCTTCAGATTGTTTCAATACTTAGTTTGCTAATACACAAATTTGTATTTAGTTGACTCAATTTTTGTCAGCAACCTAGAAAGCCATTTTGAGAAGATAGAGAAAACCAAAATTGGCATAGCGCCAAATTTTGCGCCTTGGAAGAAAATTGGTAAAAAAGCGAATCATATTGTAGAAATTATATCATAAAAAACACAGTTTTTGTACTAGAGTAATGAAACTTTCGGAGTTTATGGTTTTTTAGATGCTGAACCTGATTATGCTATCTATTTGATAATTTGACCACTGTTTCTATTTCAAAACTGCATTGTAAGTCAATGATAGAAGTAAAAAATTAATAGTCACAGATGAATTATGATTGAACATATATTTTCAAATATATACATGATAAAGCATTATGATTTTGATAGTTGTAGAAAACTCCCATGATAAACTGAGGTTCAATACACGCTTACATTATAGCTGAAACTGAATGACTGTAAAAGAAAGTATTACATAAGAGACAAAATACATTACAGTTTTCAAAATATAAATTGAGAACCAATTCACGTAAAGGAATTAGCAAGCCTGAAAATATCAATATTTTGTTAAATGAAAACAATTTGAGCCTGCAACTTTAAAAAATTATAAAGTATAAACAGAAATTTTCGTTTCTTTTAAATTGTGAAGGTTTCTGTTCCGTGTATATGTTTTTTTAAGCCGCACCTATGGTTTTTCCCACTCTGCTTACCTCTCGGTCTCACTACCTCTTTTGCCAGACATACTATGTACCTGTATCAGTGTCACTTTTTTGTTGACTACCTACCTGTACACTTCGCTAATGAAAGTATCTATACTGTTTGTACCTTGCAGCGTTTTCTGTTTATTTTACTAAATAAACCTTGAACCCAACAACAACATTAAGCAATAGTTTCTGTCAAATTTATTTTCACCGTAACAGCATTGTATTTAATAATCATCATCAGAACTTTAATTTTGAATAATTGTCTTTTGCCTAACGAACCCCCCTCTTTTAGAGGGGGGTTCATTGCATATCTTTCCAAGCAAAGTCTGGTAAAGATTTGCAGCATTACCTGTCAGTCTTAAGTCCTCTTGCCCCATCACTAATTTTCTATATCGAATCTGATCTTTAAGATTTTCTGCTTTTCCATTTTTATATAGCTGATCAAGCCCAGCTTTTGTGGTGCACAAACCACCTTGACACAAAACCGCATTCATAATTTTAACTTATTACAAAAGAATTCCAACCCCTTTTTTTTACTTGGAACCATAGGGGCGCAATGGAGTTACAGGAGTGAGAAAATGATTCAAAGATGAAAATCAGTTGAATAACAGAGGAAAGCCTGGCTAACGAGAAAGTATTACTAAAAGTACAGAGGAGTCCATATACATTCAACACCTAAGGGAAACTTTTGCTTCAAGTCAACTTTGTTTGCCAGCACTATTTTGTATTTCTTTACAAATTAAATTGCAATATTTAAAGCCAACTTTTGCCTACAGTCAACTAACTTTTTTGGTCCTGAGGTATTTATCCAGACTCCAGTGTAAAGTCTATGGAAGTAAAGAAAGGGCCAGGAGTGGAGAGAACGACGAAAAAGATACTGATTTTGAGGATGAAGACGATCATTACATTGATTATGGTGATGATAATGATGATGATGGTGATAATGATGATGATGGTGATGATGATGATGTGATGATGATAATGATGATGATTAGGATGATGAAGATGATGATGATGATGATGATGATGATGATGAAAAAACTGTCTTCACAAGCATGGGCATTATTAACACTGTATCGCCGATAATATTTTTTGTTTTATCATGTTTCACTACTTCAAAGATAAAAATGAGCCTGACTTTAACAACAGAAGAAAGAAATTTGCCCATTTCACTCTGTGTATCTCTGAATCCATTGGAAGCTAGGAAGCGAGAAAGAGAAACAGAAAAGGAAAGAGAGAGAGAGAGAGAGAGGTAAGCACAGCACTATGGCATCAGCTTCCCCTGAGTATAATTTGCCTCCTTAGATTAGAGGTAAAGGCAGTCTGAATCGAATAGCGAATAGTGTGGCTCTGTCCTGCCCCCACCCCCGGTAATCCTGCGTTCACACCAAAAAATCGCTCGTCCAGAATTTTCCTTGAGCACACACCAATATAGTGCACCAAAAATACACTGTACTTTATAATTATCGATGTGTGCTTACATAACATACCTACAGTCTTGATTATCACACAAAGACTATAAATATGCCCCAGAAATATAGTAAAAGAATACGTTCGTCATTACGTCATAGGCAAAGCACACAATCATACAGGCATTTCAAATTAATGTTCTAGCTTGAATACATCTAGTTACATTGGTGATAATGACAAGGTATGATGATAAAAGCAATAAATCTGTTCCTTTCTTATTTTCAGCTCAATGAAAATAGTTTCTGTCTAAACCTAAGGTTCATTGAATACTTTTTCACTGTGGCAGGGCAAGTCACCTTGATCTGACTAAAAATAATTTAAGAAAGTTATTTTGATTTCCATAGGTTTCTTTTTTCAAATGTTCCATAATCAATCATTATGGTCTCCACCTTGAAATGACTTTATAAAACGTAATGATTTGTCGAGTTCCTTGACTGGAAGAATTATTTTAAACTTTGTACTGAAGTGCTCTTCTCCCTTAAAAAAGAAGTTCTAAGAAAGTCTTTATCTACGAGTGCGCGTTTCTTTATGCTACTCTTCTCTTCTATATCAATTAATACATCTTACTACACGTATTTTCCCCGTAGCCTCAGTTTTCACTGCGTTTAATTCACGATGAACGGGATAGTTCTGTCTAAAGCACCTCTGTCCGTTCACTGTTGGAGGGAAGTCAAATAGCAGCGTCCAATTTTCTTCTCACCTCCAGACCTGTGGGTAAGGACAGTTTTAGACTTTCCGCCAAATAAACCATTGATTTCTAACTAACCCCTTTCAGTTGTTGCATGCAGGAAACAGGGGTATCTGCGGAGAAGTTCGGTTGCCGCACTTATAATTGAGGCCCCGACGTGCGCACCTGGGGACACGTGCCGTCAGACCCGGGAAGATGAGTTGTGGGACAGGAATGCTGTGGCTCGTCCAGTGGTTGTGCAGCCTCTTCAGGGGGAGGGGGGGGGTGTTCTGTGAAGAAGAATTAGCCTGCGTCTGTGTTCCCTCCTTTCTATTAAAACCAGCCAAAATTGTTTTAGGGTTTAATAACTATCAAGTTGACAACTTTCTACGTCGTCTCCTATTTTTTTTTTAATTTGTAAAGAAATCTAACCCTGTCTTTATCACAGCTAGTTTAGGTAATGCCACGTTCTCTCAATCCGAGCGAGAATTCTGCTCGTCTCTCAGACACCTCCAGTACTGTAAAACTTCTCTACAGTCACCTCTTTTAGACCGTCGCGCACAATTGTCTCTTTCTTTGCAGCAATTGGGGCTGACTGACCACTAGACATTAATTGCCAACATCAGAGAAGAGGACAAAACAGAAGGAAACGAAGTGTAAGGCCAGAGGCAGACAGTGATAAGCTATACAGATTCAATAAGCGAGACCACTCTAGTGGTGCTTAAAATAAATAAAACATGACTATAACGGGAATTTTAGTTTCAGGAGAAAAATCCTGCTGTAAGCAAGTTCCCGCTTCAGGAATGCAAAGAGATCTATCCCCACCCCCCCCCCTCAAGAAAAAAAGAAAAAGTTAATGTACGAACTACTACTTGTAATTGTAAACACAGCCTGACAAAGAAAAAACGACTAATAGGCACCCGCAAAATCTTTTTATAGCTATCACGTGGTTTTAAGAAATCATGGAGGCTGTGCTATTATTGTCCATCACGTGGTTCAAAATATACAAACAATGTGTCTATAGCAGAACCATCTGTCTAGAAGGCCTGTTCACAAGGTTACGTAACATTATTCAGATGGGCCATCATCTGGCTAGCTATCAGCCACCTGCGCGAGGTTTGAACAGTTGATTATAGCATGCTTAGCAGTACACACTGTGTTTTTCACTGGACTCTCCTGCCATTTCCTTACAGCTTGGATTTGTATGCTAATTCATTCTTTTCTTGGATTATATTTCTCTTATCTTATTCTTCTTGCCATATTCCGCTCCTTGGATTGCACCTTGTCTCTAACAGATGCTTTTCTAATGTGGAACATTCCAAGAATGCTTCTTGTGATTTGGTGTAGATTTTCCCTCTAAATGTGTGCACACTGATAGAGTATGATCCGTGGCACTAAACATCATACAATGTAATATAAATATATTGTATACATAAAATATATATATATATATATATATATATATATATATATAGACTGATAAACAATTGTACATGTTAAGTTCTCATCTAAAATATGCCTTTAAGTTTAATTAGCTTTTCCCTTTATGGTCTCTGCCATATCACTTTATAGAGAGAAGGTGTGCTGAAGTGGGAGCCAAAAGTTTTTTAAAAGCCTTTTAACTTAAATCCTCTGACAATACTCAAAGTGCCCCTTCAATACTTTAACCTTAAGTTTCATATTTCATTATATGGGTGTATCGGTGTCATTATCAATTTCCTTTAACTGTTTATTGTTTAGGGGAAGAAAGTGCACTGTAACAACCTAGTAAGAGCGGCTATGCCAGTACAATGAAGGGGAAAGAAAGTGAAAACGGTTATTTTATAATTATGGTTTTCCGAAGTTGACCCAACTGAATGTCATAAATGGGTTTCTGAGTCTCCCAAACAAAGTTGAGAAAGTGATTCTGAACATATTGGAGTATGTAGTCGA
>JAWDGP010005848.1:0-10028 GCA_033675545.1 Elysia crispata
ACAAATACAACAAATACAACCACAACTAAAACAAGTACAAGTAAAACTACTACTACAAAAAGTAGAAGTACAACTACAACTACAAGAAGAACGAGTACAAATACAACCACATTTACAACAAGTACAACTACAAATACAACAATTAAACCTACAACTACAACAAGTACAAGTACAACTAAATCTACAACAACAACAACAAGTACATCTACAACTACAACTACAACAAGTTAAAGTACAACTTCAACAAGTACAACTACAACTAAAACTACAAAAACTAAAACTACAACTACAACAGGTACAACTTCAACTACAACAAGTACAACTAGTACTACAACTACAACAAGTACAACTACAACTACAACTACAACTGCAACAATTACAACTACAACTACACCAAGTATAACTACAACAAGTACAAGTACAACTACAACAAGTACAAATACAAGTACAACTACAATAATTACAAATACAACTACAACTGCAACAAGTACAACTACAACTACAACTAGTACAACTACAACTACAACAAATACAACTTCAACTAAAACAAGTACAAGTACAACTACAACTACATTTACAACAAATACAACTACAACTACAACAACTAAATTTACAACTACAACAGTACAAGTACAACTATAACTACAACTAGTACAAGTACAACTACAACAAATACAACTACAACTACAACAACTAAAATTACAACTACAACAAGTACAAGTACAACTATAACTACAACTACAACAAGAAAAACTACAACTACAACAAGTACAACTACAACAACAACAAATATAAGTACAAGTACAACTACAAGAAGTACAAATACAACTACAACTACAACAAGTACAACTCAAACTACATCAGTTACAACTAGAACTGCAACAAGTACAAGTAAAAGTAAAAGAACAAGTACAAGTACAAGTACAAGTACAAGTACACGAACAACTACAACTACAACAAGTAAAACTACGACTAAAAAAAGTACAAGTACAATTACAAATACAACTATAACTACAACAAGTACAAGTACAACTACAAGTACAACAAGCACAAGTACACTACAACTACAACAAGTACAAGTACAACTACAACTATAACAATTAAAACTACAACTACAACAAGTATAAGTATAACTACAACTTCAAATAGTACAAATACAACTACAACAAGTACAATTACAATTATAAATACAACAACAAGTACAAGTACCACTACAACTGCAATTACAACAAGTACAACTATAACTACAACTGCAACAAGTACAACTACAACTACAACTAGGACTACAACAAGTACAACTCTAACTACAACAAGCACATTTACAACTACAACAAAGACAAGAAAAAGTACAACTAGAACTACAACAAGTGCAACTACGACTACAAAAAGTACAAGTACAACCACAAGTACATTAAGTACATGTACACTACAACTACAACAAGTACAAGTACAACTACGACTACAACAAGTACAACTACAATTACAACAAGAATAACTACAACTTCAACAATTAAAACTACAACTACAACAATTACAACTAAAACTACAACAAATACAAGTACAACTACAACTACAACAAGTATAGGTATAACTACAACTACAACAAGTTCAACTACAACTACAACAAGTACAACAACAACTACAAGAAGTACAAGTACAAGTACAACTACTACAAGTACAAGTACAACTACAACTACAAGAAGTACAAGTAAAACTACAACTAGAAAAAGTTGAAATACTACTACAACATGTACAAGGACAAATAAAAATACAGTACAAGTACAACTACAACTACAACAAGTAAAACTACAAGTACAACAAGTACAAGTACAACTACAACTACAACAAGTTCAAGTACAACTACAACTACAACATAAACAACTACAACTACAACAAGTATAAGTATAACTATAACTACAAGAAGTACATTTACAACTTCAACAAGTACAACTACAACTTCAACAAGTTGAACTACTTCTACAACAAGTACAAGTGCAACTATTACAAGTACAAGTACAACTAGAACTACAACAAGTACAAGTAAAAGTACAACTTCAACAAGTACAACTACAACTAAAACATCTACAACTACAACTGCAACAAGTACAAGAAAAACTATAACAACAACAAGTAAAACTACAAATACTACAAGTACAACTACAACTATAACAAGTATAGGGTCAACTACAACTACAACAAGTAGAAGTAATACAACAACTACAACAAGTACAACTAGAACTAAAATAAGTGTAACTACGACTACAACTACTACAAATACAACTACAACTACAAAAAGTACAAGTACAACTACAACAACAACAAGTCCAACTACAACTACATAAATTACAAATACAACTACAACTACAACAAGTACAACTAGAACTACAACAAGTGGAACTACGACTACAACAAGTACAAATACAACTAGAACTACAACAAGTACAAGTACAACTACAACTAAAACAAAAACAACTACAACTAGAACAGTGTATAAATATAACTACAACAAGTACAACTACAACTACAACAATAACAACTACAACTAAAACAAGTACAATTAAAACTACAAAAAAAAACAAGTACAACTACAACTACAACAAGTACAAGTACAATTACAACTACAAGAAATACAACTACAACTATAACAAGTACAAGTACAATTACTACTGCAACAAGTACAAGCACAACTACAAATACAACAAATACAACTACAACTACAACAGTGTATAGGTATACCTACAAAAAATTACAAGTACAACTACAACTAGAACAAGAATACTTAAAACTGCAACAAGTAAAACTACAACTAAAGAAGTACAACGACAACTGCAACTACAACAAGAACTACAACAGTGCAAGTACAACTACAACTACAACTACAACAAGTACAACTATGACTACAATAAGTAAAACTACAACTACAACAAGTACAAGTACAACTACAGCTACACCAAGTGCAACTACAACTACAACAAATACAAGTATAACTACAAATACAACAAGTACAAGTACAACTACAATTATAACTACAACTAAAACTACAACAAATACAACTACAATGGCAACAAGTACAAGTATAAAAAAGGTACAACCAGTAGAACTACAACTTAAACTACAACAAGTACAAGTACAACTACCAAAACTAAACCTACAACTACAACAAGTACAAGAGTAACTACAACAAGTATAACTACAGCTATAATAAGTACAAATACAAGTACAACAAGTACAAGTGCAACTAAAACTACAACAACATCAAGTACAACTACAGCTAAAACAAGTACAACTAGAACTACCACAAGTAAAGGTTCAACAACACTACAACAAGTACAACTACAACTACAACAAGTACAAATACATTTACAACTACAACAAGTACAAGTACATCGACAACAATACAACTACAACTACAACAAGTATAACTACAACTACATCAAGTACACTACAACTACAACTGCAAAAAGTACAAGTATAACTACATTTACTACAAGTACAACTAGAACTACAACAAGTACAACTACAACTACAACTAGAACAAGTACAACTACAACTACAACAAATACAACAACAACTACAACAAGTACAACGACAACTTCAATTACAATTACTACAACAGTACAAGTACAAGTACAACTACAACAACTACAGATACAACTACATCTACAGTAAGTACAATTACAACTACAACAAGTACAACTACAACTACAACTACAACTACAACTACTACAAGTACAACTACAACTACAACTACAACTACAACTACAACAAGTAAAACTACAACTAAAACAAGTACAAGTACAACTACAAGAAGGACAATTACATCTATAACAAGTACAAATACAAGTACAACAAGTACAAGTACATCTACAACTACATCAAGTACAAGTACAACTACAACTACAACAACAACAAGTACAACTAAAATAACAACTACAACTACAACAAGTACAAGTACAACTACGACTACAACAAGTACTTTAACAACTACAACAAGTACAAGTACAAAAACAACTACTACAAGTACTACAAGGTCAACTGCAACTACAAGAAGTACAAGTAAAACTAAGACTAAAACAAGTTAAACTACTAGTACAACAAGTACAAGGACAAATACAACTGCAGTAAAAGTACAACTACAACTACAACAAGTTCGTACAACTAAAACTAGAACATAAACAACTACAATTACAACAAGTACAAATACAACTACAACTACAACAAGTACAAGTACAACTACAACTACAACTACAAGTACAACTACAAGTACAAAAAGTACAACTTTAGCTACAAGAAGTACAACTAAATTACAACAAGTACAACAAGTACAACTATAAAAGTATAAGTACAACTACAACTACAACTACAACAAGTACAACTATCACTACAACTTTAACTACAACAAGTACATAAACAACTACAACTACAACTAAAACTACAACTACAACAACTACAACTACAACTACAACTACAACAAGTACGAGGACAACTACACTACAAAAAGTACAAGTACAACTACAACTACGACAAGTACATTTACAACTACAACAAGTACAACTACAACTACAACAAGTACATGTACAACTACAATTACAGCAACAACAATTACAACTACAACTAAAATTACAACTACAAGAAGTACGTCTACAACTACATCTACAACTACAAAAAGTACAAGTACAACAACAACTGAAATAAGTTCAACTACAACAACACAACTACAACTACAACTACAACAATTACAACTAAGACTACAACTACAACAAGTACAATTACAACTACAACTACAACAATTACAACTACAATTACAACTAGTACAAGTACAACTACAACTACAACTAGTACAAGTACAACTACAACTACATCAGTAAAAGTACAACTACAACTACAACAAGTACACCTACAAATACAAGAAGTACACGTACAACTACAACTACAACTACAAGTACAACTACAACTACAACAAGTACAACTTAATCTACAACAAGTTCAACTACAAATACAAAAATTACAAGAACAACTACAACTACAAAAAGTACAACTACAACTAAAACTACAACAAGTACAACTACAACTACAACAAGTTCAACTACAACTGCACCAAGAACAACTACAACTAAAACAAGTACAATTAGAACTACCACAAGTATAAATACAACTGCAACTACAACAAGTACAACTACAACTACAACAAGTACAACTACAACTACAATAAGTAAGACTACAACTACAACAAGTACAAGTACAACTACAGCTACACCAAGTAAAACTACAACTACAACAAATACAAATATAACTACAAATACAACAAGTACAAGTACAACTATAATTATAACTACAACTACAAATACAACAAATACAACTACATTGGCAACAAGTACAAGTACAACGAAAGCTACAACCAGTACAACTACAACTAAAACTACAACAAGTACAAGTACAACTGCAACTACAACAAGTACACATACAACTACAACAAGTACACCTACAATTACAAGAAGTACACGTACAGCTACAACTACACCTACAAGTACAACTACAACTACAACAAGTACAACTTAATCTACAACAAGTTCAACTACAACTAAAACAAATACAAGTACAACTACAACTACAAAAAGTACAACTACAACTAAAACTACAACAAGTACAACTACAACTACAACAAGTACAACTACAACTACAACAAGTACAAATACAACTACAACAAGTACAACTACAACTACAACAAGTACAACTACAACTAAAACAAGTACAATTACAACTACAACAATTACAAATACAACTACAACTAGAATTAGTACAATTACAACTACAACAAGTACAACTATGACTACAATAAGTAAAACTACAACTACAACAAGTACAAGTACAACTACAGCTACATAAAGTACAACTACAACTACATCAAATACAAGTATAACCACAAATACAACAAGTACAAGTACAACTACAATTACAACTACAACAAGTACAACTACAACTACAATACAACTACAATGGCAAAAAGTACAAGTTCAACTAAAGCTACAACCAGTTCAACTACAACTAAAACTACAACAAGTACAAGTACAACTGCAACTACAACAAGTACAACTACAACTACCAAAACTAAACCTACAACTACAACACGTACAAGTAAAACTAAAACTACAACAAGTACAACTTAAAGTAAAACAAGTACAACTACAACTACAACAAGTACGAGGACAACTACAACAAGTACAACTACAACTAAAACAAGTACAACTAGAACTACCACAAGTATAAGTTTAACAACACTACAACAAGTACAACTACAACTGCAACAAGTACAAATACATTTACAACTACAACAAGTACAAGTAAAACTACAACAAGTACAACTACAACTACAACAAGTACAGTTACAACTACATCTACAGCAAGTACAACTACAACTATAACAAGTATAAGTATAACTACAACTACAAAAATACAACTACAACTTAAACAAGTACAAATACAACTAAAACAAGTACAAATACAACTACAAGTACAACTACTAAAAGTACAACTACAACTACAACTACAAGTACAACTTCAACTACAACAAGTACAACCTAATTAACAACAAGTTCATCTACAACTACAACAAGTACAAGTACAACAACAACTACAACATATACACCTACAACTACAACAAGTACAACTACAACTAAAACATATACAAATACAACTACAAGTACAACTAAATTACAACTACGACAAGTACATCTACAACTACAAATACAACAAGTACAGGTACATGTACAACTACGACTACAATTACAACAATTACAACTACAACTAAAAATGCAATTATAACAAGTACAACTACAAATACAACTACAACTAAAATTACAATTACAACAAGTACAACTACAACTACAACTCAGCTACAAGAAGTACAAGTACAAGAACAACTAAAAAAGGTACAACTACAACTACAACAACTACAAATACAACTAGAACAACTACAACTACAACTACAACAAGTACAACTACAACTTCAACAAGTAAAACTGCAACTACAACAAGTACACCTACAACTACAACAAGTACAACTACAACTACAACAAGTACAAATACAACTACAACTACAAAAAAGATATAAGTACAACTATGACAAATACAAGTACAACTAATCTACAACAATCAAAACTACAACTACAAAAAGTACAACTAAAACTACAACAAGTACACCTACAACTACAAAAAGTACAACTTTAACTACAACTACTACAAGTACAACTACAACTACAACTACAATTACCACAAGTACAACCTAATTAACAACAAGTTCAACTACCACTACAACAAATGTAACTACAACTACAAAAAGGAAAACTACAACTACAACTACAAAAAGTACAACTACAAGCGCAACAATTACAACTACAACTACAACAAGTATAACTACAACCACAACTAGAACTACAACTATAAAAATTTAAGTACAACTACAACTACAATTACAACAAGTACAACTACAACTACACCTACAACAAGTACAAGTACAACAACAACTACAACAAATACAACTACAACTACAACAAGTACAACTAAAACTACAAAAAGTACAAGAACAACTCAAACTACAAGAAGTACAACTACAACTACAACAAGTTCAACTAGTACTACACCAAGTACAACTAAAACTACAACAAGTACAACTACAACTACAACAAAAATAGCTACAACTAAAACATGTACAACTGAAATTTACAAGAAAAACTAGTACAACTACAACTACAACAAGTATATTTACAACTACATCAAGTACACTAAAACTACAACTACAATAAGTAAAAGTTCAACTACAACTACAACAGTACAACTAGAACTACAACAAGTATAAGTACAATTACAACTGCCACTAGCACAACTACAACTACAACAAATACAACTACAACTACAAAAAGTAAAAGTACAACTACAACTAGAACACATACAACTACAACTACAACAAGTACAACCACAACTACAACAAGTACAACTACAACTACAACAAGTACAACGACAACTACAAATACAACTAAAACTACAACAGTACAAGTAAAACTACAACTAGAACAAGTAAAAGTACAACTACATCTACAGCAAGTACAACTACAACTACAACAAGTATAAGTATAACTACAACTACAACAAGTACAACTACAACTACAAATAGTAAAAGTACAACTACAACTGTAGCAATGACAACTATAACTACAATAAGTACAACTACAACTACAACAAGTACACATACATCTACAACAAAAACAACTACAATTGCTGCAGGTGTAAGTACAACTAAAGTTAAAATATTTATAAATACAACTACATTAAGTACAAATACAACTACAACTACAACAAGTACAACTACAACTACAACAACTAAAACTACAACTACAACAAGTACAACTTCAACAAGTACAACTAGAATTACAACTACAAAAAGTACAACTACAACTGCAACAAGTACAACTACATCTACAAGGAGTACAACTACAACTACAACTTTAAATACAACAAATACAAGTTGAACTACATCTACAACTAAAACTACAACTACAACAACTACAACTACAACTACAACAAGTACAAGTACAACTACAACTACAACAAGTACAAGTACAATTACAATTAGAACAAAAACAAGTAAAACTACAACTACAACAAGTACAAGTACAAGTAGAACTACAACTACAACTACAAAAATTATAACTACAACTACAATTACAACTACAACAAGTACAACTACAACTACAACTAAAACTACAACAAATAAAACTACAACTATACAAAGTACAACTACAACAACAACTACAACAAGAAAAACTACAACCACAAGTACAACTTCAAGTACAACAAGTATAATTACAACTATAACTATAAGAACTAGAAGTACAACTACAAATACAACTACAACAATTACAACTACAACTACAACTACAACACGTACAAGTACAACTGCAACTACAACTAGAACCAGAAGAACTACAAGTACAACTTAAACTACAAGAAGTACAACTACAACTACAACTACAACAAGTACAACTACAACTACAACAAGTACAAGTACAACTACAACTAGAACAAGTACAATTACAACTACAACAAGTACAACTACAACTACAAAAACTACAACTACAACAAAAACAAGTACATCTAGAACTACCACAAATATAAGTACAAGTACAACTACAACTACAACAAAGACACAAGTACAACTACAACTACAACAAGTACATGTACAAGTACAACTACAACAATTACAACTACAACTACAATTACAACTACAACAAGTACAACTACAACTACAACTACAACTACAAGAAGTACAAGTATAAGAACAACTGAAACAAGTACAACTACAACTACAACTACAACTACAACAAGTACAACTACAACTACAACAAGTAAAACTACAACTACAAGAGTGACAACTACAACTACAAATTGTATAAGTACAACTACAACTACAAGAAGTAGAAATACACCTACAACTACAATAAGTGCACCTACAACTACAACTAGAACAAGTACAAGTAAGTTTACAACTACAACTACAATAAGTACAACTACAAATAAAACTACATTTACAACAAGTACAAGTACAACTACAACTACAACAAATACAAGTACAACTACAACTACAACAAGTACAACTACAACTACAACTACAACAAGTACAACTACAACTACAATAAGTACAACTAAAACTACAACAAGTACAAGTACAACTACAACTACAAAAAATACAAGTACAACTACAACTACAACAAGTACAACTACAACTACAACAAGTAAAAGTACAAGTACAACTATAACAAATACAAAGTTTAAGTACACGTACAACTGCAACAAAATAAAGTACAACTACAACTACACCAAGTACAAGTACCACTACCACAAGTACAACTACAATTACAACTACAACAATATACAACTATAACTACAAGAAGTACAACTAAAACAACAATAAGTATAATTACAACTACAACTACAAGAAGTAAAAGTTGTAAAAGTACAACTACAACTACAAC